>OX155980.1:31840737-32015891 GCA_944548615.1 Micropterix aruncella
CGCAGCCGGAATAATAGTAGTGGGTCGTAAACAACTCATCCATTACAGTTAAAAAAATTACAAGCCAAACAATGGATGCTCAATTGGGCCATTCGCTTCGTACTTACAGAATTCGATGAGATTTTCGCAGGAGATTGTAGTGAGAAATATTTACTGTTCCTTCATAAACTCCTTCTCTTTTCTATCTCTCTCTTTCTCTCGCGATTTCCCTCAGCATATTCGCGAGCGCGTGGAAGATATTCAAATTTTACGGATCGTCCCGATATAAAAGATCGTAGGGACGAAGCCACGATGCTGAGAACCACTAAAGAAATGGAAACGGTGAACAATTACTTTACTACAATGAATATAATTAAATATTGAGACAAGTTCAGATTTTAGCGAAAATAATTAGAGAATTGAGAGGAAGAAGGTGTCACCTACTAAAATCATTGTTTTTGGAAAGAGCCCTATTAAGTTTTCAATCTTAGTTTGAGATACGACGACCAGGAGGAAAAATATTGTGAACCCACTAAAAATCTAGATGGATACCGAAATATCCAATTTCGAGCCCCCCTAATACGATTAAAACCATTTCCAAAATTGAAGTCTCTCTGTGTGTCTGTCTATGTATGCCTATGTATTCCTCCACGATAGCGCCCCAAACGCGTAGTCCGATTGAGCTGAAATTTGATATACAGGCATTTTTTGTGACGATAAGAGTTGAAAAGTAGTTATGGTTGAAATCAGTCCACCAGGAGGCACGCAGTTATGTTTTAATCTTGAAATATTGGACTTAGAGACTTGAAACTTGCTACACAGATGCCTTGTTGGGCGAAAATAACACAATTAAATGTTGGTTGGAATGTCTCAAATACAAGCTACACTAATAATATTTATATTCCTCTATACAATTTAACCGAATAATAACGCCTCGGGCGGCGCCGTTAGTTTCTCGGCCAAGAGTAAACCAATGGAATATTTAGTTGGAATGTCTCATACAAGCTACACCAATAATTTTTAAATTCCGTCATACATTTTGATCAAATATTAACGCCGAGCCGAGAAACGAACAGCCCTGACAAGGCGGCTGCGTAACGGAACCTAAACAGGTTCGTCCACCGCCGCTCATCGATTTTATTTATGAAATTAATTTTCAGTCCTTGGCTACTTGCCGGGGAAGTCTTGGGGTGATGTAACCGATTTTTTAATCTTTATATTAATGTATTCACATCAATGTCTACTGGCACTAAACAGCGCACATCAAAGTTGACCAGAATATTTCGGAAGAGATGGAGTTACAGCCCGAAGACAGACAGATTTGCATATCACCTCTGTTTTTCAATCTTTACTGTGAGTTCATGTTTAAGAAACCACCACATAAATCCGAAAATGAGGGCCAGGTAAATAACTAATTAGATATTCAGATGATACTGTACTAATACCCGACAGCGGGGAATAACTCTACCTTCTTATCAATGTTACCAAAGTCAAACACTGGCTCATCACACATGCTATTTATAAGGTCGACCTCGATAAAATATTTTAATATCTTTTAATAAACATACATATAATAAAAAATACTTAAAAATCTCTTTGAGTTACCTCTATTACTCTTATGGTAAAACATACGATGTAAACCTCGTAGAAATAATACCTTTTATATTGTTTGACTTTGGTTATTATTAGTATTATATTTATTGATTATTTGTTGCATTAGTTTTAGGCTATTGATTTCATTGTTTTTTTATTATTGGTTTCATTCATATTTTAATTATTTGTGTTTTAAACATTTATAATTATGATTTGGGCCAACTGTATTTGCAATTTTGGATCAATATAAGATTATTGACTACTGACGATCGAAGCTGAAGTTGAAGCGAAACCCACAAATACCACCATACATGACAGCGAGAAAATCTTATGGGATTCGACTGGAAAGACTGATAACATTATTTACTTGGACAGCAATTTAAAGACAACTAGGATACGAGCAATGAGATAAAAACCTCATTGGAAAATTCAGTAGTGTATTCTTTTGGGTTAAAAAGGTATTGTTGCGGAAGAAACATCAACCTACACCTGAATATCAGACTTCTGAGATGCTACGTATTCCAACATACATTTTAATCAAATAATAACGTCGAGCCATCCGAGGCTAGCCGAGAATCGAAACATATTGAAAAATATCCATTTTATTAACACGGAAATACTACTAAAATACTAGATTTTCTGACAGGTGAAAGGGGGGGGGGGGGGGGGGTAAGAGGGCAACATCTTCTTCTTCCGTGGGTACCTATTCCGCCTTATCTAGAATGCAAAGTACTAGACCTGAACTAAGTAATGAGTAGTTAAGTCGTGGCAAGTCCAGGGGGAGGTGGGGACTTCTTTTTCTTCTTCTTCTTTATCTTCTTCTTATTATTATTCCTCTTCTTCTCCGTCTTCTTCTTCTTCCTCTTCTTCCTCTTCTTCCTCTTCTTCCTCTTCTTCTTCTTCCTCTTCTTCTTCTTCTTCTTTTTCTCTGGTTACAATGTGGGAACAGTCGTTATAACATCCTGCAATGACAGGAGTAACTGGCAATCTAAGCTTTAGCTATGAGCCTGATATCGGACTCGTTCTTTATTATGGTGCTCCGTTATATTAGCTTCCAATTACTATTTTTAAGAAGCGAAAATATAATTTTGTACGAACTTTTTAAATAAATTTGCTAATTAGTTATATACAAACCATATATATTATAGCCTGTATTGTGAAATGCGAATTTGAAATAGGTGAATGGTCGATACTTCATAGCTTAGTCGTAAAACGCGTGCTGGTCGCCAACAATCATCGATACGCTAACGACAAGCCTTACCTATATCGATATTCGGTAACATGCAGCAGCTAGTACAGAGGCTAATAAATGACATTGGTGAAAATTATGGCTTGCATGTGCTTTAATAGCATAAAGAGCATATTTATGATGAATTGGTCGTAACATATATCCATAAACGTCTCTATTTCTAAACGATGAACCTATACAACGAGCAAAGAAATTCCTATAAATTATAACCCAGTGACCTGACAGCTAGAGGTGCTGATTTTCTGCGATGGTTGTAATGTGTCGTACATACATCACTTTTTCGAATATTTAACGAATATTTAATAATATTTGGTAATAGGTTACTGGTCGATAGTTTAAAATTATTATGCATTATTTATTTTTAACAATTATTTAGAAAGTGCACCAAATTAAAAGAATGGCAATTACCTTTAATAGCGATTAATAAAAAGAATCGGTTGTGTCACCAAAGACTTTCCCGGCAAATAGCCAAGGGCTGATTTTAACTAAATATTATTGTCATAAATAAATCGATAAGCGCCCTCTCTTGTCTGGCGGACGAGCTCAGTTGGATTCCATTGCGACGCCTCGGGCGGCGCGGTTCATTTCTCAGCAAAGGGCCTGGTTTGGGTCAAGCCCGTTAATATGGCGGCGCGGGGTGGGTGGGATGCGGGGCGAAGGACGACCTCGACCCTTGCACCCGTCGGGTCAGGACCGGCTCCCGGGCCCTGACCCTGCGGACGCACCAACAATCATATCACCGACGAAAGACAACATCGCGCGACAATAAATCAAATGTATGGCGGAATTTGACGATTGTTAGTGCAGCGTGTTTTTGAAATAATCCAATCAAAATTACACACTCTGATTTCGGCTCAACAAGGCTTCTGTATACTAAACCTCGAATCTATAATTTCAATATGTCGAGATCGATATATGACTAGTACGCACCCCTTGGTGGAGGATATTTCAACCACAACCTTTTCAACCCTTTCCGGTTGGTGGGCCGGAAAAGTAGATATAAAGTAATATAAATCAGAAATTAAATTACTCTATTGAAATTTGCGAAGCGATGCTTTTGAAGAACGCCATAGGCACTTGGAGAAGAAGATAAAAATCATCAACATGAAGAAAGTCATAATCCGCAGTTACAGCTCTTAAAATGCGCACTACAGTCGCTCTCGTTATCTTGCTATCAAACATTACGCAATGCGGGCATTAGTAGCGTGGGTGCAGACAAACAATCGCCCCTTAGCCTCAAAAGTTTTAAAAGAATGATGTCGCTCCAAAATTATATCTCAATAAGTACATTACAAAACGTAATTAAGAAAGGCTTCTAACTCCCACGCCTATAAACGCGGAAGATCACTATCGCCAAAAGTATTTGGCGTCTGAAATTGTGAAAATCTCTTACTTCAGATGATTATACAAACAAGCGATTTTGGAAACTGGAAATAAATAGTGAATAGTTTTAGTATATTCGCAATTCGAAGGAACTAAACTATTTTTAAAAAAAAGACACCTTCGTCTCTAATATTCCAGTCAGTACGACCAAAAAAGTCCTTTGACTTGTAAACGGTGAGACATAACGATTTCTATAAATAAATTGAATGCGCATGCGCGAGCTGTCATCTACAATTAATGATATTATTATTTTTTTTCAAAATATTTTCTCAAAAATCCTAACGACGAAGTTAAAGAAGATAAAATCTTCTATATTTACACTCTTTTCACACATTATATTTATTTTGTATGCCTAATATATAACAAGTTATACATAGTCCAGGCATCATATCGATTTATTACCATCAATTAGCGAATACATTCTTGAAAAAATGCGCCATATTTCCGCCGCTTCAGAACTTGTTATACAGCTTGTAAAGGTCGGATAGTTTTTTTTAAGGAATGAATCTGTACATCAAACTGACCGAGAAGAGTGTCGCATTTCTCTTATAGTTTTTTTTAAAGTAAGTTTTTGACTTACGAGTTTTTTTAGAGTAGATTATTCTACAAGAAAAACTGAGTTGAAAATTATGTAGAACTTTTTTGATTTGGGCCTCTGTTACTGAGAAAAAATATTTAATATTTTAAACTTTAAACCAAAATTATTTTTCTCAGTAACTACTGCCTAAATCAAAAATGTTTTTCAATAATTAGTGTTTTTTTTTGCAATGGCCACTTTGAACTTCGATAAACTCGGCTGGAATAGGAATTGCAAATTAATATAAATTTTAATTCTAAACGCTCTCATTTCTTTTCAAAATCACTTGTGTTTCTGTTATAGGGAATTCTATTTCTGTTTCTAGTATTAGGTCACTCGAAAATTGAGAATAACTGCAGTAGAGGAACTTCTCAAAAAAAAAAATTATAGGCAATAGATTGTTTCATTTTAATGCTAAATCTGGAAGAAAATTGTGTCGGTCGTTATAAATAAGCGAGATATAGATATTCAAAGTTTAAATTTTACATGTAAACAAACAGGCCAAATTAAAAAATAAAAATTCACCACGCTATATTCACCACGCTGATTCCGAATCTTCCATAATCTTTTTTCGATCTCAATTAATAATTGAGATATAGGCCTTCAAGTTTTTCATCCCAATGTCAAGAAAGTTGCGGCCATTTTGTTTGTACATGCTCTTTGAAACTCGTAAAAAAACTACCAATTTAATATTAATGTATTATTAATTTATAACCATTTATATATCAATTTCATTAATAAGTATGCATTTGGTACAATCATAGAAATATAGAAAATTTTCGCCTTTTTTCGAATACGTGGTCCTATTTCAATGTTGTCAATTATAACTTCTTGCGGTCTGACACAAGAGTTAACGCAATTGTATACTGTCCGTAACTGCAAACAATGATGGAGAAACTCGCGATTAAATAAACGAGCCAGATCAATCGCTCTTCGACACTACTTCTGAACGCCAACGCACGACCACACACTCCTTAGCTAAGAGAGACTCTTCGTTATCAACCTTACTCACATCCTTTTCTGCAAAAGACTTTTATTGTTTTCGGAATTGGAATAACTTTTTACAGTGGAAAATAAGCAACTCCAAGAGGCAAAAAACTCCTTCAAAGCATTAATGGATTCCTGTCGACGACAGCAAGGAAAGGCATTCACTAACTCTAAAATAGCAAAACTGCAATATAAAGGGCTCTCTAGACGATCAAGCATGCTTGTCGAGCATTGCGTCGCGGGCTGGAAGGGAATCGTAAACCGCAGGAAATTGCAAATATTTAAAAATATATATTTACTAAAAATGCCTATGTTTGTAGTTTTATATCAGGAAGTCACGTCTTTCATCAATCAATTACGTCTAATTCACGTAACTCCCTGGTATAAACTACAAAATTAGGCATTTTTAGTAAATATTTAAAAAATATATTTACATAATTCCTGCGGTTTACGAGCCCCTCCCGGCCCGCGACGCGATGCTTGACAAGCATGCTTGATCGCCTAGAGGGTCCCTATAGGTCAAAAACTCTAATATTTTAAAAGTTTATTTTTGAATTTGTTTTATGGTAAGTATTGAATATTATGTAACTTTTAATTTTATTTGGATAATTGTCGAAATATGGAATTTATTACACCATTTACTAATTGTAGCCCGGCCAGCTCTAGCCCCGCTTGGAATTTAGAGACTTTGATATTGTTCACTAAATAGGCTAATATTATCGTGCCAACTGTAATAAGATTTATTTTATAAATTAACTGAACTGATGTTTTTTATCCTAATATTCACGAGATCTGCTAATATTACTGGAATTTAAATAAAAATCATATACAAAATACATGGATTAATGCCATCTTTTATTCCACTTCATTCATTCTGAGACTAACTTTTACAAGAATCACCCCTCAAAGTGAGAACATTTTAGTTTTTGAAAGGTCAGGCGATTCAGACGTTACCGTCAAGAAACCGAAATAAAACATGTCCAAACGTAAAATCTAGCCCTTTTGGGGTAGATGCAGCAGGCAAGTAAGTTCTATAATTAGAGCGAATTTCATGTCGATATATTTAAAGCTGGTCGAGATAATCGACGGTGTCACGATAAACGCATTTAGGGAAATTTCACCAACAAGATTCTGTTTGTACCATTGAGTAAGCTCCCATCCTAATCTCCGTGGTTTGTACCGATGCGGACAGACGATTGGGTATACTGTAAACTTGGCTGATATATAGTAATATTATTTTGTATTTTTTCACGCTCCTTACTCTGGTATATACAGTCTGGTATGATACTGTAAATCAGACTTACAGTCTGAGGGTATTCATAGTTGCAGTGTGTGTGATTTGATCGGGCAAATTTTGTCGTTTCGATTTCAATTTCTGATGTACTCTATTTTCTCTTAAAAGAGCGGACGCACATACGCGTCATCTCTTACGCAACGCGACGCGACGCGACGTAGGCCGCCCCCTTGCGTCAAAGCCTATGTGATCGCATTATGGCTACGTCACTGGGCGGGAGTTTCCGACTCCGTCCGAGATAGAGCGGGCGTCGTATTTGTTTAGCTCGGCCGCACGGCGAAAGCGAGCATTACTTGCACTTTCAATGGAGGCTCTGAGAACAGATGACAGACAGAAACAGCTGCTGATGCGATACCCTCGGTATCTCAAACGGCACTCTATTTTGATCTTATTTCCGTTTCATCTACGGCTCCCTAAGCCAGCTGAGAATTATTTAAAACCGCTGCATTCAAATTCCACTTCTTTATTTATTTATTTCTAAAAATACAAAATACATACGATTAAAAGTAATGCCCGTACGCTATATACTTATACTAATATTATCGTTCGGGGTGGAGGTTTTCTCACGTTTGCTGAAAAACCGTACTTCATTTGGTCAATTCAAAAATATACACACATTCGTATTTTCTCTAATTTAGTTGTTTTATATAGACAATAGTACTAAATAAGTTATATATCCCTAGAAATAAAGGTTTTCTGGACCACACGTAGAATACGCTTGTCTTTTTATAAGTAATTCCTAAATCGTATTTATTGCTTACTTTCGTAAAATTATTAGGATGCAATGATTAAAAATACAACAAAAATACGGTTAAAAGTTTAGAAATTTTTGTAGGTTTAATACTGAAATTGAACGAAGACTAATAATATATGATCACCCACTGTAGATTTTACTGGTAGAGATTTTACTAATAATATTATTATTGAACTTCTTTACTATTTTTATTATTTTACTATATAATTTGCTGTCATTAATATTATTTGATTATGATAATGATTATTTAATAACTATCATGTTTTTGATTATTTTTCCTATTCCTTATTTGCGAATTCAACGTATTCATTTGTAATTTCTTTTTTTTAACTCTTATAATATTATTTTTATTATTATTTTTCTTAACAATTACTTAACATTGAGTTCTTCTTGAAACTTCTTCTTCTTCTTTAAATATTCTTATTGAAAAAATATTGTTTCTTTTTTAAACTCTTTATTTATTATTATTATATTTTTTATGTTATGAATTTGTGATATCGTAATTATTTTATAACTATGACTATTTTTACCAGTTCCTAATTTTAGTATATTTTTAAACTTTGTGATTTTGAATTTTTCAATGCTGTAATATTCTTTTGATTAATTTTTACCTATTGCTCTTTAAAAAAATTACAATGCCTCTTAAAATTTTAGTTTTTTTTAATGTATTCACACGCTAATTAATGTAATCCACGTAATCCATGTTATATAGTGTCTGCACAAGCACAAGCTTTGCTTAATTTAGTGACATAGAACGATAAAAATCATATAATATTTGAGTTTATTGTTGTATATTAAGTAATTTAGTTACAGAATATTTTTTTGATGTTTTAAATTGTAATATTATTTGTAAAATTCTGTAGCAAATCTGTAGATTAGCTGTAGAACATTCTCTGTAGGCAATGAGCTTGTATAATCTTAATAGAATAGAATCCGTAGCGTCCGTAGCAACGTTGACACCGGTTCTCCTCGTTGTTACCGAAGTTAAGCAGCGGCGGGCGCGGTCAATACTGGGATGGGTGACCGCCTGAGCGTTTGACTGCGTGATGCTACAAATGCCCACCTAGAAGATGGTGCCAATAGGCAACAAGGCGGGATTCACAAAAAAGCATATGTCTTGTGGTAAAAAAAAATTAATAACTTTATTGTGTTTTAAAAACATTACTTAATGAATATCGCACTGGTTTTATAAAAAAGGACAATATATGCACAAATGGCGGACTTATCGCTATAGCGATATCTTACAGTCAACCATTTCTTACACGCAATGAATAAAGCGTTTTAATATAATAATTATTAGTAGTAGTATATCGTCGTGTGCGAGTACCGATGTTTCCGACCGCGAAGCGGAACGATTTATTACGAAAAAAATGTCCGATTCACAGTTGCATCAGCAACAAAACAACAAAATACGACATTGCAACTTTCTAATTACGATGGCAAAATAAATGACGACCTTGAGCTTTCTACCTTTTTTTCGTATCATCGGCAAACGGCGCTGAATGTATTACTGATGAGTGCGCGCATGCAGAGATACTTTACCGTAAGTCCAGCCATACCCTCCATAAAACTTTCACATTGTATTTTATTTATGCAACAGTATGAAATCCGCAAGATATCTCTCGCGCATACGTTCATTAATTGAATCTTAAGGTTGTATTTTTGGCAAGAAATGACATGTGGAAAGTAAACGCGAAGTGTTTGCGATTATGAGCCCATGGGAAAAATGATTAATAACTTCTTTATTTTAAATAATAACCATTCTATGATTTAACACTCGTCATATCTTCATGATGACAGTGTAACTATGAGACAAAAATAAACACATTTTAAAACCTCGACGCTGATCGGAAGAAAGTTGAATTATATATTTCTGCTTTTGTTATTATGTTCTTTTTAGATATGAATTTTCACAATGTGACTGAAAATTAAGCAATTAAATCAATCAGCTTTTAACATCATCGTGAATGGGAAATGACGTCTTTATTCATATTTTGGTTGTAATAAAACCTTCACTAATTATAAAAAACAATAGATATATAAAAAGGATATTTAAGAACTCTAACCTTCAAAATCCGCCTTCGGCGCAATGGCTGCATTACCTTAGTCTCCTAGCCCCTGTCAAACTATGCAAGGCTACCTACAGTAACTCAAAAGGATATGCACGTCGCTGCATATACATACATATCTGGCGGTATCCAATTTACATGTTGTACTCAAATGGCTCAATATAGTTTTGTCACTTCACAAAATCAGCTCAGCCGTAGTTTGCAACGAGCCAGCTTCCACTGTCGCCCTAATTCGTCATCACTTTACTCTCCGGTTGTCTCCGGAGTTCGTTCTCGAGGTCGAAATTATAGGAACAGGCCCGATCAAACCAATAACGCACGGTGCGTCCTTCCGTGGTGCTTGTTCCATAGATATTATTGACATTGGGTACCATCTCTGCTGCATTGCTGCCACAAAGGAACTCATATTAGAAAATAAAATAATTTTTCAAAATTTATGGAATAATAACAAAAGACAGAAAGAGGTGAATGAATAATTTATTTGGAAACGGGAATAATACCTATTGCTTTAAAGTAAACTCTATTTAGGTTTTGAAATCCCAACTCATGCAAAAGAAAGACGGCAATTACATATGTAAGATAATAATATAGGGCCTGTTCTGGCCAAAATAAGATTAGCCCATTATAAGATATTAGAACACTTATAAAAGTATATACATGAATTTAGGTGAATTCTGCTAATTTAAGCAGGGGGTATTAGGAGGGTATTAGGAATTCCCTAAGAATATCTTATAACATGATGATTCCTCTTATGACAAGATGATATCATTTGTGAATATGTATGATGATCCGATTTTTATGGCCGACAGCCATCTAAAATGTACATTATTTCTAGATATATAATTGTCGTAATTTCCTACTGCTCGATGTTTTACTTGAAATCATCATTTCACATGGTGGCCACACCTATTTTTATATTATTTAAACGAACATTCTCTCGGTGTATAATTTTTGGTACGGCGCTCTTACGATATTTTAATTTAAAGTCAATGTGACGTCTTTCTTTCTTGCACAAGAAACCAATTTAGAATTGGTATACAAGAAAACATCAAGAAGTTTTACCGGCTTGTCAAAACAAATTCTATTAATTTTATGTTATTATCAATGCGCCAGAGAAGGTGTTTGGCAAGCGGCTGTCAAAACCACGAAGGTCATGATATTCTGAACGTCATCCATCTTTCTTTCATCTTGATAATTAACTCCATAAATGGTTGACGGCACATCAAAAGACGCTCGCTTTCCAACGTTCACCGTCATCGACGTTTTTTCTCCTCGACAATGTATCGATTTTTCGTCGTGACAACTGACATGTAAAGCAGGTATGCCTATCTGCTTACGTAAATATCTTAGGACAAAAACAACTTAACACGTCAGGATGGCGTGATCCACCGTTGGCTCATCGCGCGTATTCCAGAAGGACGCAGCATTACCGGTGGATCAAATAAAAAAAATCTTATAGGAGACGAACCACCGCACACTATTTCATTTAAAGAACGTTGAGATGTTTCATTAAAGAATGTTATGTAAAAATTTTAATTTTTGCGTATTCTGTAGCTCATATAACAAGGTTATTAAATTCCATATTTTATCAAACAAGGCTGCTCAACATTTTGGAAAGTTGGTCCAAACGATTCAGACATTTTCGGCGGGCCACTGACAGTTCCCATATTGACTACTTTTAAGAGTTGAGCATCACAAAATCCAATATTATGAAATGTAATTGTTGTTTATTAAAATAATAAAACAAAGAGCATCTTTTGCCAAATAATGAAACATAATTATTTATAGGTATCTTAAATCAAAATCTAAATAAAATCAATGTGATACAATGAATATGATTTCTCAACTTGTTTCTGTTGTATGTTACCGTATGTTAGGCGTCAAATCAAATGTTGAGTCAAAAATATGTTGTTCAGTTAGTAGAAAGCAAGATAGAAATGATAATAACTTGAATGAACAAAAAACACTAACAATGATTAAGAAAAACTTAAGTTTAATTTTTACCCGACTTCAAAAAAAGAAGGAGGTTATTTATTCGTGTACATGTATCAATTGTTTTAAATGTTTGTTACCTCAGAACTCTGCCATTTATGAACCGATTTGGAATAATATTTTTTATTTGAAAGGATATACATACTTTCAGATTGGTCCCATTTCTATCAAAATCTTGTTCTGATGATCGAATCCAAAAGGAATTGAGGGAACTCTTCATATTAAGTTGAAAATATGCATGTTGGTTTAATACCGATGACAATGCATTTTTTATGGCAAGAATGACCTGATTCTACAACCAGAGTTGGCTCCCACGAGGGGACTCCTCAACGGTCAACAACACAGACACGAAATGTTGTATATGCAATCAATTATTACAGCCCGTTCTAAACTTTACCAAGACAGAACTGCGGCACCCAGGGCTGGCTTCCAACGAGGGAACTCCTCAACGGGCAACAGCACAGACACAGAAATTTTGTATACGTATTTAATTATGATTGCCCGTTCTAAGTTTCACCATGACATGGCTGCAGCACTAAAATTTTGTCTATTATGTAATACGGCGATGCCATGCGACGCGTTTTACGAGTACATGCCCCGAACTAGGATATTTTACTCCTCCCATACAACTGATGTAAATTTGAAGCTAGTTCATTTCTGCAACTTACATACTTCTCTAAGGGTCAGTACTTACTCGTAGCATGATCAACATGTACACTTCTGACACGTACAATTCCAAGTCCAATTCAAAATGACACGTACATTTCGACAGACTCTTTCGACGACATTTATGTGCGTGGATGAATATTTCTATACTGAATCATTGCTATACTGAATCAAAATTTGAATTTTCTGTACTTTTAAAATGATATTAATCTTGATCTAAAGATACTAAAGGAAATTTTTCGAAGATAGTATCCATAACACAGCGCATGTAAGTCTCCACCTAAGTAATTACCTAGCCTCGAATAAACTGAGTCTTACCTTTCGTAGTGAGCCTTATATTCTATGAGGCTCATGAAAAATACTTGGGAGCCACATTGGATCGGTTTCTGGCATATAGAAACACCTGAAGAGCTTTGAGGGTAAACTAGTTGCCATAATCAGCCTCCTCCAGAAACTCGCTGGTGCTGGATGGAGTGCAAGCCCGGATGTTTAGCGAATCCCCGCCGGCATTAGTGTGCATCATTATGGGGTCGGAGTAGTCAAACATTACGGGGTCGGAGTAGTCAGACGGAGTAGTCAAACAAAGTAGACATATAAGAGATAGAGTGCCTCCCTCGTGCTATGTTATATTTACCCCAGCTTTGTCTTTTTAATAAATATAAGAAGCTACTGGCAATGCCAGATCACTCCATTCACGAAGATATATGGACTAATCAGCCAATCCTAATACTGAACTTACGCCACCCCCTTTGGCAAGCAGGGATAGCCTGAAAGAGCAAGGATTTAATGCTAAGCAGGCATGGCGTGACCAATAAGCGGATAGGGACGGTACCAACAAAAGTCTCATTACGGAGCCATGCTAAAAGCCCCAGGGTTCGAACTACCTCGGTCGCTGTGAGCCCGAATGAATCGCTCTCGCACTGGACTGAGGTGTGATTTTAATTAGTAGCCCCAAAGTGTTTTTTGACAAGCTGAAAATTCATCAGTAGACAGTGAATCCCATAAACAAATCGAAACATATGGTCAGACTGCTTCATAACCGAACGCATGGCATCAGCATCTCCATACATGCTTAGCATCGGTCTATGAAGCATTTGATGTGCCTCGCAATCTAATGGACGCAATGGCGCAATGGTGTCTCGGAATCTGCCCTGCTCACTGCACCCCAGCATTCTATGGTCAAAATACTGTCTGAAAACTCTTGCACTTTTTTGTGGCTGGCTCCCCTCCAGCGACAGCGACTCCCCTTTGGGAGCTAAGAGGCCCTTGCTGAGTTGGCCACGAAGACCCATTCTGTTCAAGGTTGGTCACACTCACGGGTCAACACTTATCCGACGGCCTCTACGAATGAAGTGCGCTCCTTGGTAGGACTCTGGCCTTAGGGTTGTTTCCCCTAGGAATCAACCATCTGGCGCTCCTGGACGGTCTGCGCACCGTGCGACATAAGCCAATCGATTGCGCACTCTGACTAACAGTGGAGGAAATCTGGAAGCAGTGCTGTTTCCTATAGAGCGGGGGTGGTTGCGGACCTTACGGCGACTGCTCTTGAAACGACCATCGGCTACACGGTCCTGGGTGAACAGCCGGGCAAAGGATGCCGTGGTCCGCGATAAATTAGGTATACACCGTTCGTAAGGGAGAGGACCGGGCAAGCGACCTCGAACTCGTAACCAATCGAGAGACTGGAGTAATCTGGTCGCAATTGGAAGTAAGAGCGTGAGTGTAAGCCCGCTGGGTAACACTCCTGGCTATCTCGCGGTTAAGGCGTTGGCCTCTTACGGGTTTGTGGCGGAGCTTGACGGTGGACTGTTTTGTCCAAGTCTTCTGCGCTCACTCCAGGGAGATAGAACGACTAATCGTTAAAACTTCCTGAGGTGACGGGCTCGCCCGTTGTAGTTGACAACCCTAGTTGTCGCTGGCTCCCCAACATTAGTTAAGTCACTATCCCTTATACTCTTTTACTGTAATATCGAGGAACTACACTGCGTCATTGCGGTGCCGTAGATTGGCTGAATAGCGCTAAGATTAAAGTCAGAGTATTTCTAATTTTTGTGAATTTTACAATTATGACTGTCTTTACTTTAATATCTCTTTTTATATTTTTTAGAAGATGTTCATTTACCCATGCGATTAATTATATAGGTATATACAACCCAACAATATATAGTCTAGCGATTCTTTTATATAGATTCAATATATATAGTCTAGATTTCGAATGCCAGCGGGACTAACGAGGAGCTCCATTTATTTTCTATTGTCGCTTGCAACATCAATAACGTGTCGATAAACCTCTCACTAGAATGCGTGGTGTTTTTTAAACCACGTGTAAAGGATTATACATATTTAAAATTCCATGAATTTAATTAAAGAATCGATAAAATCTAGTCTGTCTCTTACTCTTTAAGATTTGACTTACGACAAAAGGTAAAACACCTTATCTTAACCAATTAAAGAACATATTTTTACTTATAGAGAAGAAATGGAAAGATTATGAAAATGGAAGATAACGTGGTTATTATCTCCCAAAAGTAATCACAATCGTCGAATACCTAAGCATAGGTAAGTGAAGACGAGCATATAATTTGTTCTTGTCCAATTATCGATGATTGATGGGCGTATTCGATTTCGCTGCGTAACATGCAATCATTATATTTAATTTACGATTTCGACATTTTGATGCGTATTCGACCCATTATTTTCCCAAGCGCTCTTTGAATGCAAAAGAAAGAGTCCACAAAAATGTGACAACTCTGAATATAAGAAGTTTCAGGGCTTCTTTATTATTATTTGTAGTAAAATTTATTATTTTAGTCACTTTTAATGTAACTAAGATCCTTAGTAAAAACTATCCAATATGATTATGACGACTACTTATATGTAGTACTAAAATATTAATTGATGTATCTATATTTAGCGTTTTTGATATTTTTTTATTACTATTTTTTTTTGTTATTTATTTATTTAAATCTAAAATAAACATTTACAGTGTAGACATAAATAATACAGTGTAAAAAAGAGCAAATACTTAATCATTGTTTGCGAATCAAAGAAAGTACAGATTTGATGGATTTTATGTATTAGCCCACTAGACTACAGTCTGTTCTAGAGTGATACCAGTCTTATATTTGTTACATAGTACACATTTTTATAAACTGTCGGTTAAAATAATGAAACTATTTAGCAACATAATTAAGAAAATTTGAAGAAAAGACATCTAATGTTAGTTAGTAAAGCGGTAATAATAAAAGAATAAAAGGATAATTACCTACATAGGCATTATAATAAATATATACATTTATATATAAATACACACTCATTCATATAAAATATATATAAACACATACAAACACACATACATATATATATAAAACGTATCGACCTATATTCAATATATACTTTATATATACGTATATAATAATATATAAATAAACAAAAATAAATAATTGCAAAAACTTTTCTTTATTATTTTAAGACACAATTGCCATGAGCTGCCTTTCGCATTCGCCTCTACTTTTTGCACGTAACCATTTTGTGACCTCAGCTTTGAAAGCGGTACTGGTCCTCAGCTTCTGCCCTGCGGTGAGTGTCGCAAGGAATGCATCATACATCCGGGGGGCCAGAAACAAATAATGTCTCTGGGCAAACCTTGTGTTCGCCCGACTTTTCTGGGATTGCTTTATTATTGTGTCGTGTTTGTGATCGCGGCTGGAATGCCGATCTGTGTCGTGATGAAAATAAGTGTCAATTGATTTTATGTAAAGCTGTCTGATATGAAGTATCTGGAAGTCATTGAAAAGTAAATTTATTATTATTATTGTATTTTTTTGATAAATCCTAAAGTAGGTACGTATTTCCGTTTGACATCCCAATATCGGTTCTGACTTATTTGGTCGACGCTGCAGGCTGTTGTCTACCGCCTCGGCTGTATAAAGAGATTTGGCGGAATCCGATTTCAGCATATACAAGTATAATTATACATGCATTTACAAATGAGGGAGTGATACATACGAGAGCAGCGCACTCAGATGATATGCTGATACCACGTAAGAACACCCCAAGACTTTCCCGGCAAGCAGACACCCCCACGTCCGCGCGCTAAAACTCCTAGCCCCCCCCTCCGCCCCCCGAGTAGTGATTGTGTCAAGTGTTTATGATCGCAAATGTAGTATATTTGTAGTATTGTATAGTTTTTTCGTGGTAATAAAATAGCTATTTTCCAATATAGTATTTTATTAAATACGATAAATTAAAAAAATATTTCTGTCGCTTGTATAAGAGATATTCCAACCAAAAAATCACAATTTAGTTTTGGCCCAACGACGCATCTGTGTGCCGAATTCCAAATATTCAAACCCAATATTTCGAGATTGATATGACTAGCGAGCCCCCTTGGCGGATCGATTTCAACCACAATCTTTTTAACTCTTGCCGTGATCAAATGATGCCTGCATGCCAAATTTTAGCTCGATCGGATGAAGTGCTTCGCCGCTATCATGGAGGAATACACATATGAGTCTCCATGAGTCTCTATCATCTCCATCAATGAGTCTCCATCATCACATCGAGATTAAGTGGAATCGCTAACTGCATATACAGTTTGTAACTTTTGTCGTTCTTTTTAAATCGTTTCTATTTCCACATGCTGTATAATACGTTTAAATGATAGAGATAAGAACATGTGATATGAAACCATATGAAAACAATAGATATTTTAACAAAAGTGACAACAGTGTCTCTTCCTGCAATTAGCTATTCGGTTATTAAAGGATGGTATAAATTATTTTTATTGAGCATGTATTCTTGTCGCACACCATTTCTTGCCTTGCACCCTAAGAAGAATCGATGTCAACTCTAGCATAGGATTCTAATTTTTAACTCATATGGCAATTTGTGTTGGTGATATTGATCCTACTACTATTATAAACGCGAAAGTTTGTAAAAATGTATGTATGGATGTTTGTTACTCTTTCACGCTAAAACTACTGAATGGATTCTAATGAAACTTTACAATAATTTAGCTTACACATCAGAATAACACATAGGCTATAATTTATAAAGATATATAGTTTTCTATCATCATTATCACAATTTTCCATCACCACGCGGATGAAACCGCGGGGCGCAGCTAGTAGTGTTATAAGTTAAAAAGTTACAAATTTTAAAATATAAATAGAATGATCAAAATATAGAATAGAATAACGTAATAAAATCATTGAATATTAAATTATAAATAAATATTTAAATTTAACCCCTCAAGACAGTACCGAATCGTCCCGAATCGGGTACGATGTATTGTGTCGATGCGGCGCGACAAACCGCGCTCTCAACGAACTGAATTTACACCAAAATCACAGTGCAACCACTTCCTGTGAGATATGTTTGAGAAAGACGGATAAATTCTGTATTGTACGATTATTCAGTCGTGCTTCTCGCAGTCTAGAATCCCTAATATAATTGTTTGTATTATATGTACTCTTTGGGATATATGTATGAAAATAAATAAAACGAACTAATAGATTTGGAACAGCATGTAATAACGTACACAAATGTGTTTAGAATTTCTAGATTGGGTTTCGTATTTTGAGATAAAACGTCGATATCGCTGAATAAGTGACTTTTTTTCAGTTCTCCAACTTTCTAATAATTATTCATAATTATCTAATTGTTTTACAAAATGAGGTTTTAATGTTTTATATTTCAAATTTCAATGCTATCATTTTACAATTATTTATTTCATGATCCATCTAAGTAGTTTTTTTCTTATGATCATTTTTATGAAGTGCTATTTTTTTTACCTTCAACTGTCAGAAATGACAGGTAACTACCAAGATTTACACCCTCCGCTTGAGGGGTTAAACAAGAAAATAAACAAGCCCGTTCATAACAGAATGTTTGCTTTGCATATAAGCCGGATTTTGATAATTGCCGACTTGTTGGCCGATACAAAAAAAAACCTTTATGAAGTGCGAACGAACAGCCGGTAAAAAGTATCTACGAACCTAACGACCTCTGACTTCACCTGAGACTGACTCTGACTAAACTAGCTACCTAAACGCCAGGTAGTTCTTAGATTCTGCCTACGAAGCTGGTCGATTTTACCTAACATTGTTTTTGAATTTACGCTCTAAAACTCTTCATACTTTTTAATCGCTTAGTGTATAACTTCAGCAATACTAACCAAACCCACAAGCGGGATCTTCTGTCTCTTTCATGCAGCTAGGTTACCAATACTATTGAAATAGAACACGTCCCAAACGTAGAGTTTATGAACGTTTCGAGCTGTAATATGTGGATTTGCACAGAGAAAGATGTTATACGTTTTAAACGTTAAAAATTCAACGGGCAATGTTAATGGTCCGGACTCATAAAAGAGAATACATTTATCTATTTAAAGCACTCACGCGCGACATTTGGCTGGAAAGAGAACGACACGAAATTTGATTCCTAATAAATGGGCGATGATGAATTAAGTTAATGAATTGTATATAGGAACCTTCCTTGTGAATAAACTATTCTCCTGAAATAACTTTGTCTCGATCCATGTACTTATTATACTGCGTTTTACATGCCTAAAAAAACACTCATTATGTTTATTAAATAGGATTATAGGAGTGCTTAGCTAATCGGCTACGTCAACAGTTAAATTTTGAAGGTTTCTACGATTCCAGCATCAAATCCCCACCATCGATCCCACACAGGACATTTAGTGACTAATCGTGTGATGGCTAACGCTTGGCTATGGTTGCCGCACAACTACCGTAACCGGTGCGGAAACGATTTCAGGTAGACCATTGCTTACGCGGAAGATCGTAGCCTGTGATCTGTCGAGGTATTTATTTTGAACTTTGGTATTTGCCCAAGTTTATCACCAGTCGTTCTCCGTTTACGACGACGTCTCGCTATAAGGGTCATCGAGACTTCAGTCAATCGTGAGGGAGGTCAGCGTAATCTTCCTTGACATGCAGTATATAAGATACTCAGCAGTTTTATTATTCCCCGGACATGCAGTATATAAGATACTCAGCAGTTTTATTATTCCCCGGACGGTTCCTAGCTTCCCTCGTATGTCAGAAGGAAGAATATTTGATAGTACGAGGGCCAGGGTAACTGATTAATTATTAGATTATTAAAATTAAGATTGGTTATTAGTGTAGTGTCCTCCTAGATTCGGACCTAGATGTACAGGACTCTTCGCAGTATGTTCCAATTTAATCAATCAAAAGCTTTCGCCTAGTCAATGAAATCGGCACTTTTAATTTGTAATTCTTCCTTGTGATCTGGCGGAAGTTAAGGATTTATTCCTTTGAGGTAAATGGGCCATTCTTGGAAAATGCCACTGGAAAAAGCCGGTTTGGAAAAAGTAGCTGGAAGCAGGATGCTGGGTTCTAAGAGAAGCTATTTCAATGGGGAAATTTATGGTAATGAACTCGCTGTCACTTTCGCCTACATCTGGAATCCGAAGAAGAATCCTTTATCTAAATACCCGCTTTGTCTTGCTCATTCGTTGAATTCTTCATTGCCGCCAATTATCACCGGTAATAACTGTATAAAATGATATAACGAGTGTCTGATGCCTTCCGTCATAGTTAATTATGTTTTTTTTTAGATTTGCATATGACCAAATAAGTTGGAGAAAACGCAGAGACCGGTCGGAAGAGGAATATTCAGACATTTCTAAAATAATATCAGATCTCAATGAATGGCGAACGAAGACCCGACGGTACCGAGAAAACGATTATTTCCTAATTGCGCGGAACCAAGATTGGGGTACGCATGAGGTGCCATCGCGGAGGATTAAAATAACTGATTAGTTGGTTTGATTGGTTTTGATCGCTAATGGATTAAGATGATGATAAATGTTACATTTGGAGATGTTGACTACAATGGGCGAACCCGTTACCCCAGGAAGTTTTAAAGAATTATCGTTTAACGAATTATCGACCGATCATTAGATCCACGCGAGAGTCCTTCCCGGGGTAGTCCCTCACTGGAGGAGACTTGGGCCGACCTGAGAACTCATTGGGTCTTATAGCCTAAGCTGCAACAAAAATGGTACAGGTGAAATTAGGAGTTATAGTGGGTAAATGAAAATAGTACGTTTTTAAAATTTTGCATTGTAAAAAAATACTAAACTTCGCACCAGCCACAATCGAGAAGAGCGCTTCATGCCGTGATAACATCATGATACTATCACAAAAATCGTGAAACGGCATCATTTCAAAACTATACATAATAATAAACTGGATGACTGACGTAGCTTGAGGCTTATAGTCATTTTAAAGTAGCATTTAACCTTTCAAAACCTCGGTTACTTCTGATTCTTGGCGTATGGCGATTCGCCATACGATCGCTCAACTCGCAAACTTTTCATCCGTTACAAAAATGGTTAAAGGAGAAATCTGCAGATTCACTACAATATTGCACAAAAACTGATTTTGGCCGCCATTTTTCCAAGATAGGAGCGCGAAGGCGGGGCGGAGAGGTCGAGAGTTTAAAGGATCCTAAACTTTAAAGCCCTTCCAAAAATCAGAACCACCTGACTTTTTTAAATGTAAAGGAGACATGAGTGCTACTGTAAACTTACCTATTTTTTGTTAACATTTTAAAATTCACTTAATATTAACGCTTAATTTGTGGGTTTAAACTTCGAATTTCATAAACAATAGCTGATTTTCGACGGAATAACACATGTTGGTTGCTAGATATTAAGATGGATCTTGAACATTTTCTTAAAATGATTTTGTATAATTAATATTTAATATTGAAAGTAATGTTAAGTTAATGTTAAGTAAAATATCAGCATCACTAGATACGAGCGTATTTGATCAGTATACGATGAACCAATGACCATCGATTAATTTGTTTCTCCTGCACGATTTATAATAGTGTTTAACGAAAATTATGTTCGTACTATATAAATTATTTATTTTTAAAAAATAATTCGGCGTTAGTAAAATTGACTGTCGAAATCGATTCGTATGGTATTTGACGATCGTTTTCCATCCCCACCAATAGTTTTCCGTTGGTTTTACCAATTCAGATGTGAACAATTTTCATTGAAAGATGATATAAAAAATTGGAAGTCCGCCGACTTCAGTCACTGCAAGAACTATCAAAGCTGTGGGAAAATACTGGTTGAAGTACCAAAAACTAATGATAAACAGATCGAAGAGACCATCAAGATCCATTACCAGCCAATAATGAGATCCTGCATAAAAACTTTCGCGTTATGAAGCTTTGCTCTCATTGGGTCTCTCTTTCGCTCACTGCAGATCAAAAAAAGTCTTTGTAGTTTTTGATCGGCAGTGAGCAAAATTTGTTTACACTTGGTGCAAACAACTTATTACTAAATTCGAGAATAGGGAAAGCGGCCATATTTTTAATGTTGTCACGGAAAATGAGACCCGGGCCTATGAATATGATCCATAAACTAAGCTGTAATTGACAGATTATCCTTCAAGAAACCTAATATTTGCAAGAAAATGGTTTTTTTCCCTGCAGGTGGCCAGATAGCGACAGTTTCGTTAGATGATCGTAAAACAACTAACGACAAGTAGTACAGTGAAGTCTGCTTACTCCTACTGTGTAGTCCTTATAAAGTTGAAACTAAAACGTTCACGATCTAGCTATATAGACAGAGCTTCTTTGCAACATGATAATGTATCACCCAACAAAACCATTCTCACCAATGTTGTCTTGAATAAGATCAAAAACGAATGTGCGTGAAGTTTGTACCGTGAGTTGTAATTACACCCGACGTTTCGGCGATGGTGCAAACGCCGTTGTCTAGGGTAGACTGAAAGAGCTGTCAATCCGTTGCTCCGCGGGTAGGCCGCATACCGCTGCCGCCACTGCGTAGATTATAACCGTGGTTGGGAGGAGGGCTCGGCGCGCGCGAAATCCGTCGTGCACACAAAACTCACTGTATCTTATCTTACGTCTTAGCGCTCGGCGATGGGCATTGTAACTTTTTAAGAAGAGGGTTCCACGTAGAAGAGAGTTTGTAACCGTCGTCTCTATTGAAGTTCGGGGTTCTTCTTATTTTAATGGCTTCCCTGATCATGCGAGGGAAGTAAAATTCTTCTTTGGATAGCACAATGGCATTTTGAAATTGCAGCCAGCAGTTACTTTCGTCATCCAATATATACATATGTATCTCATTGCTTTCCTAAGTGACCTACGAATAAGAATGTGGTCCCGCTGATAAAATAGGCGAGATGACTCAATCACGTAGAATGGCTTCAAGCGCTATAAAAATCAACATATTTTTAATCCATCGTGTGAATGTCAAAATAAATTGTTTTGATTGATCAAAATTGTTCATGTTTGCCGGGTCGCATGGTGACCGCATTAGCGATGTTCTTGACAGCGCACTGACGCGGAGAAATTCAGCAAACATCTAGTCGTAACAAATTGTCACTAAATCTTCGGTTTAATTAAGCTGCGAGGTGGCGATATCTGTCATTCGTCCGCGGTGCGCGTCTTACTACACATTATTCAATTCGATACACCTGCATGAGTACTTTCTCTTAAATTTTAAGCTGCCGGGCTACGCGCAATGACCCGGAAAGTAGCAGGGCTTCCTATATGACTTATTCCATTTCTATATATCATGATGGCACTAGTTTCAGCTGTTATTGGCATTCCTGGATCTTCATTTTTCAAGGTCTATAGAAAAATATAACAATATAATATATGGAAATACGCCTATATCAACAAGGATTACGTATATAACTCGGACTGTGGTCAATACGCATGAATTAGCATGACGCGTAACGGTGTTGGCGTATAAGTAGTTACCGTCCCGTAATGTTAAAACAATGTTATTTCATTACGTCTTGACCTTGGGATCATGCTTCGTACATGGCAGCATGTGGTAAGATACGTACGGAAATAGTCGGACACATGAATCATGTTGAAACTACAGTATAATTATTATTTCTGTATTAACCGTACGGAAAATGTTGAAATTTTGAATCGAGTAATGGAGTAATGAAATCCTAGTAATTCAACCAAATTACGATTGAAAAATCGTTATTCTGTATACAACCATAATAATAAAATGGCAATGTAAGAATTAATTCAATATTTATCTTAGTGCACTCACTACTTTATCCTCGCAAGGAGTCTACTCCGTCGAAAGACGGAAATGACTGATCTCGGAGTGAAGAACTGATGAGCTTAGACTGATCTCGGAATGAAGTACTAAGAACTTGACTTGTGCTCCGCAATCTGACGAGGTTCAGGGATGTGAACGACGTGAGCTTGCTGTATGGATATTGAGGCCAGGCTGAAAGTCAATGCCGTTTGGAATCCTCATGAGGAGCTTTACACCCTGATGCTGGAAAAAAACCGTGCAAAGCCGTTTTTCATAGTTTCTATACTGCTTCCCAAAGTTGCATCCCAAAGTGTAGACTATTAAAGTATTGAAGTCAATTGTACAATGTATTGTCTTAGTAGTACATATATACATAATGTATTTTGATTTTCATATCTAATATAGGTACTTACTAAGGGTCACCGCATTTTTCTTATTTCTTATTTACCGATTATTATGACGATAGATTATATTGACTATTGACTGATTATTTTTAAACAAATTTTATTTTTTAAGTAATTGCGTAATAAAATATTATTCAGAATTAATATTTACTATTGTTTATCTTCCCGTTAATTTTTTAAATTTTATTAGGGAAATATTTTTTTTATCTATCTAATTTAATTAACTTTTTAGTACCTTTTTGATATTGTACTTTTATTATATGTTTTTTTTTTATTTATTGTTTGAATCAATATATCTACGCAGACATGTTCTAAAACAATATTGTACGCCTAAAAGGCAAGTTGTGCGGCATTGAATAGTTGTAAAACTCCATATCACTAAACCACAATCACAATAAAATAAATAGAAATCGAAAATTATAGTTATTACTTTCCTAAAAAAATACACCATGTTACATGAACTATGTAAATAGTTCAAGTCTTGTTTCGAGCAAAATTTTTAACTCGAGTTTGCACCGGATCTATATACCTGCACCTTTTGAGATCCTGAGAATCCAAAAAAGTGATTTCTGGAAAATTAATGTCTTTGTCTGTTTGATTATGTATCTGTGTGCGTTTATGTGTTTCTGATTGTGTGTCTGAAATTACACGCTAAAATAGTTCACCCTAATGCAGTGACTTAAAAAGATGATGAGAGATATTCGTCATTTCGTTTCAAAACGGCGGCCTTTCAAAATTTTAAAATCTTGATATATCCGATAATGCTCTTCCTGGAAAAGTAAGGAAATGTGAGTTATGTGAATTCTGATGACATTACACTCTTAACTATACATTGATACTTTATTTTATTGTGATGTAAATGTAAAGTAAATAATGTATTCGAATAGGCTGTAAGTGGTTTAGTATTAATTAAAATAAACAAATAGACTCTCCTGGGTTTTCTAATTGTGAATGCCTTATCTCATCCAAAGTAAGTTCTCACACACACACATTATTCTTCATAAGAATTTACTTATTAGTGACTTGCCTTGTCAGCTTTATTCATAAACTTTTTATAAAATATATTAATTGCAGCGTATAGGCATACAAGCAATATTCCTGATTTAATCCATTATATGTAAAAATCGACCAAGGTAGGACATGACGAAGATGATTTCAGCAATCATATAAAATGACTATATTATCATCGTTAGATTCAATTGAAACACCAAGCGAAAGCGAAAGTTTTCACCTCACTAAAGGTTATTAAATATTACGTAGTATTCGAAATTCACATGATCGTTCAAAGCGTGATGAGTTTTGATTAGGTGCATTCAAAATATTAGACAACACACTAAAATTCAATTACGCTCTAAGTAAAATGAATCTAAATTTACTGGATATGAATGGTAAATGACTTAATTACATGGCATAGCGTTGGAATAAAAAGTAGCTCGAGTAGTTTAAATGGTAGACGGCATATAGGATGGGATTATAGGAAAAGAAAACCGACCGACCACGAGTGCTGAATCTATCAGTTTCGCCTGATGGTTATTTTTACACGACTGCCCAACAAAAAGTAGTTTTATATGTTCAGGGTTTATCTATGTATGTATGTGTATCTATGTATGTATGCTACCAGAACTTCTAAGCGCTCGTGCCGATTTAGAAGTATGTGGTTTTGTTAGAAGGTTATGTCATCCCGAGTGTCATAAGGTACCGTAACTGTTTAAATATCAAGTAAATAGTTGTCCAAATATCCATATCTACAAATGTCAATAAATTAACATACATATATCGAGGCTAATGTCAAATGAAAGGTCTGATTAAGTACATTCCGAAAATATGTATGTATCTACATATATGCAATATGTATCTACGATACATGTATAGATACGATACATATATCTACGATATATGTATGTATCTACGATTTTACACAAATATTTCATTAAAAAAAAACATAATAATATTTATTATAAATACACTAGCTCTTTATTTGTAACGGCACTCGTGTTTTTAATTACGAGTTTTTTTATTTACCTTGCAATGTTTGTCATTATGTTTGTTTAAGTCAAATCTTGCAAGCAGAATTATTAGAACCACTTTCTCTTATCCTATGAAGTTGAAATTTTACATGTTGGTTCAGTTCCGAAGACAATGCATTTTTATGGTAAGCATGACCTGATTCTGTACCCAGGATTGGCTCCCGACGAGGGGACTCCTCAAAGGTCAACAGCACATTCACGAAATGTTATATAGCTGTTCAATTATGATAGCCCGTTCTAAATTTCACCATGACATGGCTGCTGCGCCTAGGGTTGGCTCCTGACGAAGCGACTCCTTTACGGTCACAGCACAGAAACGAAATTTTGTATACGCATTCAATTATGATAGCCAGGTTTAAGCCAGTTTTAATACAGACGTAATTATCAGTTTAAAATCATTAATTTTCGTTAAGAAATTTCTTCATTCGGTCGCCGCGCTGGCCTAGGCCCGCGATAAAAGCTATGCAATAGCTTAAAAATTTATATATATAAATTTTTTTATATTATACAATTTTATATAGGTTTACCCTATTTTGATAACATTATACAATCTTTTTTATAAACTCCTCTGCCAGAAATTAAGATTGAAGTTTCTTCTTTCATTTCATTGAGCATATGGAGGTTTTTTTTATTTTTATTTCGATTTAATGGCTCGTTGATAACAAACTCAGCCAATTGTATCATATTTTAAATGTTGGTAGCATTCGAAATTTGAATTATTTCGTAATGTCACTTTCATTTGGAAAACGGCTTTGCCGAAGTGATCAATAGTTTAATTTTTTATTTTTTCGCTTAATTTGTCTCAATTGAAGGCATTTTGTGTTGCATAAGGATAAGCCCTATTTATGAGATATATGGATGAATAGTGATCGTTAGTCGACTGCAAAAGGACCTTCAAACTTACATTGCACCGTCGAAAGTCGTGCACATCCGTAAGTATATCTCATTCAAACATAAGCATTTCCCAATACAAGCTGGGATTTCCTTCGCTACTTTTTAAGTAGCTTTTACTAATTTTATTTAAAATAAAAACATCATCCTGTAAACGGATTTCTTTACAAACCTTATCAAATATATACATATATATATATATATATATATATATATATATATATATATATATATATATATATATATATATATATATATATATATATATATATATATATATATATATATATATATATATATATATATATATATATATATATATATATATATATATATATATATATATATGTATATATATATATATATATATATATATATATATATATATATATATATATATATATATATATATATAAATATATATATATATATATATATATATATATATATATATATATATATATATATATATATATATATATATATATATATATATATATATATATATATATATATATATATATATATATATATATATATATATATATATATATATATATATATATATATATATATATATATATATATATATATATATATATATATATATATATATATATATATATATATATATATATATATATATATATATATATATATATATATATATATATATATATATATATATATATATATATATATATATATATATATATATATATATATATATATATATATATATATATATATATATATATATATATATATATATATATATATATATATGTCGGCATTTTTCCAAACTAAAGATAACTTAAAAACAATGTCGAAAATTAGGGGTCTGCTAAGGCGGACATATTTAGAGATGCTGAACAGTGAACAAGGCAATATGCTATAGATACAAGCAAATAATTAATTTAAGCACTTATAATCATATTTAGTCTGGAAGCGTCAAATAATAAATTATTAATCATATTTTAAAACAATGGCGTAATAATGGAATAATAATAAAATTTATTTTGATATAAATATAGAACTGTATATAACCTCACTTTGAAGTATTGTCCGACAATACTGTACATAAATAATTATAAATACAAATAGATAAAGCATTGTAAATATAAATACACATTTATATAAAATTAAAATACAGGTGAATTTTTAATTAGTGACATCCCTTTAAGTAAGTTAAAGCAAGCTAAAAAGCCAATTTTGAAAAATAAAATATTTTTTTTGTCGTTTAAAATATTTATTCAGTTTTTTTTTTGTTAAATTTAAAAACTCTACTGATGAATAAAAGTTTTGCATGCGTTAAGAGCGCTTTGCCATCTAGCAATAAGTAAAATATCGCGAATTAGTAATATACGCGATATTTTATCTACCGCTAGATAGCGCAACGCGTTTAACTGTTTTTATACTATTTGAAATAAAATGTTTTTTTTTGTGTTAAAAAAGAAACAACAACAAAAGTTGCTTATTTCCTCGTACTGATTCACCTACTCCAACGATGTCACTAATTAAAAACTCACTATGTATAATATTGCAATTAAAATATTATAAACACATATGAATATTTTTAAAGATAAACAATTAAACAAACAATAACCTACCTCAGTCTTGTTATAGTGAAACCTGAAAAAAATCTTCGAATATATGATTGTGTATGTTTGTGTGGGTTTGTGTGTGGTGTGTGTGTGTGTGTGTGAAAGGTGGCTATTAGATATAGACATTAAAGAATGTTATTTTTTTCTAAATGTAGAGATAGTTGCTTGAAAACTTGGCATACCATTTATTATAAACAAATCCGGCACATTTTGCGTTCTTAGGGTAAATAATATTTATAGTTAATAGAAAATATGCCACTGAGTTGTTGATACTCGCATGTCCCAGTTATGTCCGCTGCCCTGTTTTACAATTCAAACCACCTTTCACTTTTACAGGCGGGTGGCGACTACCTCTCTCAAACAGTGAAAAACTGACATTTTGCAATCAAATTTACGTGACTCCCGCGAACATTTAAATAATAATAAAAATATGAGTCTTGTAGGAAATTTTTCAATATTTTGTTCTACGATGTCGAATTTCAATGTTTTGATTTTTTTCTTAATAAAAATAAATAAAATCTGAAGTCATCGCTTTTTTGTAAATAGCATTTTTCTTGGAATCTATAAGGGTTAGCAACTTGAAACCATGTCGGTAATGAGTACGAAGTAAATGTTCAAAATTTAACATTGCTTTATTTTTAATTATTTTACTTTTTCCATTACAATCTTCCAAAAAACCAAAAAAATATTTTTTTGTCAAACGCACTTTTAGTAAAATGGTATGCTGCACAAGCAAAAATAGTCCTTCCATGTAAAGCGCCCCGCTCGACATTCCCTTGGCAAGTCCAGTCCGTGCGGGTCCGCATACTCTGCCGGTATTGCTTTTGGCTCCGCGTCGCTCTTTTTTTACAATTTAACGCGATCTATTTCAAGATATTATTTTGCAAAAAGGTGCTAACTTGGAATCGATCACAAAACATGGGGAAGAAATATTCATTAGCATCCAATAATGCATTCAAAATATGTATTTGGGCTGATAGAATCAAAACGATGAGTTTCAATGTAGCAAATTTTAATAATTTCAATCCATCGACGCGGCGCATCTAGTCGGGCGACAGCTGTGGTGATAGGCGGCAGGGATTCTCGAGTAGCAACCCAGCATGAAAATTCCAGCGATGTTTTTTAATTTAGTGGTATAAAACCCGTTTTTTATATTTTTAGCACAAAGAGGGCTCGAATGGTTGACCGTACATAAATTAACTGCAGCGATATACATTAAAATGCCACGGTAATTAAATTTCTTTAGGATTTCTATTACATATACCTACGTGTTTATTCTATATTCTGTATAGCAAATGCATAAAATGTAGGGCCTTGAACTACACATTAATGCAGTATAGGTGCTTACATTTTTGAGCACGCCGAGGCCTTTCTGAAACACTCCCATGTATGTTTAGCGTTTTTTGATGGTATCGGCGTAATGATTTTCAATATTTTTTCGATTTTTCCCAAACTGACGATATTGTTTTGCAGTTACGTGACTAACTGTGACAGATATTGTTTTTCTTTTATTCTACAGTCATATGACAAAAGTGGTATGTTTCACTGATGATACGGTCTTGTTATTCATTGACAAAATGTGGTCATACTATTTTGAAAAGGCTAGTAAGAAAAAGACTAGTAGGACTAGTAGGAAAGGTAAGGTAAAGATTAGTAGGAAAGTAGTAGTAGTAGTAGTAAGTATAAACTAGTAGTAGTAGTAAGAGAAGAAAGTAAGTCAAGACTAGTAGGAAAAGCGTAATTGGAATAGTAAGTGTCCTAAGTAACTCCTTGTTGTAAAAATAATATTAGGTGAACGTTTACCGGCCTTTTTACCTGAAATTGGAACACATTGCTGTAAGAATAATAGTAATATGCGTATGATTATCGAACTTTCTACCAGAATTATAATATAAAATTGCATGTTGACCAATATAAAATAATGTTGACCAATAGTCAACTTATCTATAAAACTATTTCGTGATGATTGTGTGTGCCAAAAAAAAGTTGTTTGATGTTGTTCTGCAGCATCCACTACAATATAGCATAACGATTGATCTGCAAATGATTTTTATGTGTGTAAAAATAAGTAATTAGCGTACCTCCTTTTTTTTTGTTGGTTATGCTCACGATGTTTTTGCTAAGCACTGTTTCTTATGCTCCTCTGGCATAATGATGTGAATCGTCACTTAACCTTCTTTAAGTTATTCTACAGTTATATGACTTATGCCCTATTACCTCTTAGTATGATGATATCAAATGTAGCTTAGTCTTTTTTGTCATTTTTGAGGCTGTTATTTATCCGAAGCGCTGCTCAAATCAAAAATTAGAATGTGATTGGGATATTGTAGCCCATTTTTTTACTTGAAGACATCTTAATTCCGTCATTTCTATTTTACATAATGTTATAAAACTCTCGACATCAAAATCCACACCGTTTTTTTAAAATGAATAATTAGGTAATGGGTATACACCTATTCCACTTCTTTTTTTCACATACATACTGTGCGAGCGAGCACTGTATTTGAAGCTCACGAAGTTTTAATATTACTTTGTCGAAAAAATCATTTTCATTCTGCTCGACTTAACGTGTTGTACCAAAATGTTTAGCCTCAATCACGTTCAGTGCAGTACCGATACCTGAGATCTTAGATTTTTTCCAATAACACTTAATAGAAATTGTCGAAGTCTCCTCGCTTCGATGATTTAACCACATTAAAAATGTTACGCCATGTTTACAGCCACCTTTGCTGGCGGCACAATCTTCGCAGGCTAAATTCAAAATTTCTTCGTCCTTTTCATCGCATGCTAAACTGCAATGATATGGTTTTGCACGTACGCGATGTTCTGGTGCGATTCTACATTTAACTTTACAAATATCACCTGCTCGTTTAATTTGCACGTAACCAATAGCATCATCTCTCTTGCCGATAGGTAACAAACAAAAAAGACGATTCACGATATTAAAAAGGCGATTCACGTATTTTATTCATGGCATAAAAAAAACGTTTTGTACATCTGTTCGATTCACTGTATTCGCAATAAGTTAAATTATTTAGTTAAATTTGATTAAAAAGAATAATTAGGTATGTGGCTATTAACATTTCACTATTTATATATTACACAAAACTTAAAAGATTTGGTACTTGCGCCGCGTTTGCGAAATTGGTTATTATATGGTATCGTTAAATTAGATTTTCAAAATAGCTATGTCAGGCGGCCGACGGGTATAATTACTTACTTTTGCATTATTACTCCTTGCATTTCGGCGGCAAAAAAACACTATTATTCGAAAAATAATGGACTACTATAAATCCATCTATTTTAGGTAGATTATCCGATTGCCCTTTTTCAAATCCTTCGTCCATTGCACTGCACTTTATTAATTGAATACACTCTATGAAGTGCACGGACGAAACAAAACAAAATGAAATCCACTGACGAATAGAGTTCGTTAATTCAGACCAAAATACATACTTCAACCGCTGACAGCCGGCAGTACTCTAGTAACAAGAGCGCGCGAGCGATCGGAGTGTTGGAAAATGACGTCACACAGTAACCGGCCGCCCGAGCGCCGGGTTCGATATTTACGGGAGTTTTAATGCGTGCAAAACAAAAACTACTTGGTATTTTTGAATGAAACAAAAACTAATGTATTTGTGTAAATAAAAGCTTTAATATGACGAAGTTGCAAGCGAATTTGCAGACCCAGTAACATTCTCCATTATATGAAATTTAATTATATAAAATTAAAAATATTTTTTTTTGTTGGTTATCCTCACGATGTTTTTGCTAAGCACTATTTCTTATGCTCCATTACCTTCTGGCATAATGATGTGAATCGCACTTGTCCTTCTTTACCCATTTAAGTTATTCTACAGTCATGTGACATGCCCTATTGCCTCTTGGTATGAGGATATCAAATGTAGCTTAGTTTTCTATACTCTTCGTTTTTTTCTGTGTAAATGTAACTTATGCCTTATTACCTCATACGGAAAATGAGATCAATTGATCTAAGCGACATAGAGCCACATAAAACAACGTGTAAATAAATAAGTAAGTGTGCCAATTAATGCTTTTATTTTTCCTGATTCTAGACCTGTTTCCATTTTCACGATATGACAATAAATAAAAAAGTTAAGTCCATTTTTATGCAATTTCAAACTTTAAACTGCTCTCGTGGGCACTTCGGTTTATGTCGCTTATACCCGATTACCTTTTAACCTTCGATATGATAATAAATTACAGAACTTGCCTAAATATTCTTATTCTGAAGGGGATATTGCCTATTATTCTATTGTTCAGTAGATCCAGAGATTACTTCCTACAACGTCACAAACTTTACCTCTTTATAATATTAGTATAGATAGACGACACGGTCGCGGTTACATACCTATGTCGAATTATCTCTTTAACTATTTATGCAGTAAAAGGAAAAAGTGTTTTGTTTTAAACACTTAAGACGATAAATTTACCTATTTTGATAATAATTCATAATTGTTGATAATATGACCAATAAACATGACCTAACGATTTAAATTATTTTTTTAATTTGAAAAACTACTTTTTGTGACTAAAATATAAAAGTTACACATATGCTGTCGCTGACTTTTTTGTAGGCATTATCAAGCTCTACAACTTTGTTCTAGAACTTAATCATATATCTCTCATCGTTAAGGCAGCGTTAGTTAGAAACGTTTTCGTTCGACCGTTTTTTTCGACTTAATTTGGAAATCCTACTACTACGAAAAAGTCTTTACATTTTTTGGAATAATATATAGCCTATGACACTCACAAATAACGTGGCTTTCTATTGGTAAAAGAATTTTCATAATCGGGTCAGTAAATCCAGAGATTACTTCCTACAACGTCACAAACTTTACCTCTTTATAATATTAGTATAGATTACTGCTGCCACAGCGCGGCCGACCGCGATCTTTAGTTGGGAGCGCATGTCCCAATAGCGACGTCACATGTCGCATACGCGCCGTGCGCGACGACAGCGCTAATTTTACGCGGTGGTCGCGCGCAATCAAGTAGTTATAACCGTGTACTCATAGAGGGCGCTAAAAAATACCCCTACCGTAATCGTACCCCGCTTCATTCCCGCTTATCTCACCCCTTGCCTGTCTCAAGCGAAAGTTGAATTTGATTTAGCCAATAGCGTCACCTTAATAAAAAGTACTCGCTATGGGCTTTTCTCACTTCTGAAGTAATCCCTAACGTATAATTATCGCAGTGAAATGAGTTACCGAATACACATATTTCAACCACTAGTCGGTCATGTCATGACAGTAATCACCGCTGAGCTTAGCCGCTTTTTGACTTAATGGTGGAAACGAAACATATTGACTACACGCCTTGGCAGTCTTCCGTATCGTATTCGTCCCAAAGAAGTGATACAAGAGCGACAACACGAAAATATTTAGTTTAAGTGTATCGGCAATACTTAGCAATGGTTTGTCTATTTTCACAAAAAACCTGTAGCACAAGAACAGCGAAACTTCTTTATCTAGGTCCACTGACAACCCGAGAGAGCCGAAGCCAAACGGTCAAATGAGATATTTACTTGCAAGCCGAAGATTCCTTGTTCTATTTAAAAACGCATATCGTAAAATAGAAGACGCATGATAATCTTCATATTTTTTTCCAATGTGTATCTTTAATTACTATAAATAGGAATATGTAATATAACCTCTATCTTTATTGATTTTTACAAATAATTTAAGACTGTTAGGCTAGCGCCAGTCCGACCCACGCACATGGTTGGCGCGAAGCGTCTTGCATTTTCTTAAAAAAATCAAAAGTAGATTTTGTTCAAAATCCATCCTGTCGTTACTGTCCGTCTGTCTGTATGTCTGTATGTCTGGTGGTGAACGGTTTCGTGCAGCTTGGGCCACAAGATCCATTTTATTCTCGGATCGGCTCAACTCACGATTCAGATCCTATTCAGAAGCCACCTCGAGTGGAAGGCTACCCCGGGTAAGACTGCCGTGTCTCGGGCCTCAGAGCGCTGGTGGACCGGTTTCTCACGGCGGGATTGCGTCCAGGCGTCACTGGACGGTTTGCGCACCGGTCGGCGAAGCCAACCGGTTGTGCATTCTGACTAATTGCTGAAGGGGTCTGGAGACTATTGAAATACACTGTTTCCTAAGCAACGGGGGTGGATGTTTCACCTGATATCATGCCACTCTTGAAATAACCTTGGGGCACTCGATCCTGTGTGGCATTACGGGCAAAGAACGCCCAGGTCCGCGATAAATTCAAGCTGAATTACCGCTGTAATACAACAGGTAGAGGTTGCGTAAGCGACTTTGGACCCGTAACCAATCGGGAGGATGGAGGTATCCTGAAGGTCAATTCCAGATGGAGATATCCTGCCAAAACTGGTAGTTTGGCAGGATATCTCTATCTGGAATCTGGGGTGAGGCTGCCCGCTGGGTACCTTTCCCGGTGCCTCGCCGTAAGGCGTTGGACTCTAACGGGTTACTGGTGAACTAGACAGTAGATTGTCTTGTCCCCAAGTCTTCTACGCTCACCCCACGGCTGAAAGAATGATCTATATCGTTATAACAGCCTGGGGTGACGGGTTCGCCCGTTGTAGTGGACACCTCCATCCTGTATGTCTGTCCCGCTCATTGATCTCAAAAACACGTGGTCCAATTTAAATGTTTCTTCACCAATCAGTTTTTTTATCAATCGCAAGTGATGCTCGATTTTGGGGGCGGTCGATAAACTAAGTCAAGGGATATCATACACACGGACTTATCAAAAATCACATTTTTTGCCGTAAGTCTAACTAACTTTTTATTAGTTCTCCGAATTAAAAAGAAAAACCGTTTACCCAAGAATTTTTAAAATCAGACTGCGCTATTGAGCTACAATTATAGGCTTAAGAGTCCGTAACTCAAGAACGCGTTGTCTGATTTCGAAAATTCTTTCAGCAGTCACTTTTATTCATTGACGAAATAAATCGATATGCTTTAGGGTTCCGTACCTGAAATAGATCAGGAGTTAATATACAAACGAACGACGGAGAAATCATACTCTCAATTGAAATCGAAGACTATCGCAGTTGTTTGACATTATAAATAAGATAAAAACGAATCACCCCGTGAACTTTGTAACACCCGATGTTTCGGCGATGTTGCAACTGCAGTTGTCCAGGGTAGATTGAGTTGTCCAGGCGCCAACCGACGTTGTCCAGGGAGTCTACCCTGGACCACGGCGATTGAACATCGCCTAGACGTCGGGTGTAACTGTCATACTGTCATTTGTATGGTCACCCACATTTTATTAACTATCCAAATTAATATGAAATACAGATTATTGAAAAATATTTGACAACGGACTGTGCGTTCTAATTTTAAAATGTAAAGCTGAATTATTTAAGGGGCCGTAACTTTCAAACGAAAAATCCGATTGGATAAATAATTTCGCCAATTAGTTTTATTCGTCGTATGGGTCAGCTGATTAGAGCTGTCATATAAAAACCAATACGAGCCCAGTGCTATCGTTTTGAATAGTACTTATCTACCTTTCATCTTACTGCTAGTTTCATTTTCTTTTACCATTTATATCACCTCCAAGTTAACCATTATTAACTAACTCAATTATAGCTTACTTTTCTGTATACACGAAAACAAGTTACATTTTTTTTATATCCAACAAGTATATATCAATGTATATTATAATAATTATTATTCTATTTAATTATATTTAAAAAATAGGAACTTGTCATACGTCTTAATATAGAGCATATATTGTAGCGTGTACTTTAATATGTAAAGGATTACTGTTAGTCTACTTGTTTCCTACCTGTCTCTTTTCTTTTAGTTTTATAGTATATGCTACAGGCAAAGTATTTATCCCAGCGATTCTGTAGAATCCATGGAAGTTTACACAATCCCTGAGTCTTTTGATCAATTTAAGAAGCAAGGCTTTTCTCCATGATTTACCTAGGTATTGTATGAAATGCCTAGAAATTGCTGAATGACATCTAGGTAAATTGTTAAACGGGCTTCAGTATAACATACCATAACTTTACTCTCAATGAGATTTTTTAAGTTTAAAATGAGATACCTACTGGAAAAATTACGTATTATTACGTGGCACATTTGATTTACTCTTTGATTGGCAGAGGAGCTCGCGGATGCCAAGAGCACTTCTTGTTAATGCACTTATTAGTAGAATATCACTTTACAAACCATTTGCCCGTTCTAGTGGAAAACAGCTGCAGGTCGCTGTAGATCTTGATCTTATACTGGTAAACGGGTTTACTTTGACTTTAAGGGTAACTTTGACAGTTTTTCGGGCTACTTTAACAGAGCACCAAAACATGGTTTTTTTAAAGATGTGCGGAGCGAACTCGCGTAACCTTGTCTGGTGTGAGGGGAGTGCGGGGAGTAAGTTGATTTGCGATCACCTCACTTACTGACTAGTACGAGCGAGTTCGTCGCAGTGTTTGTCCACTAAATTTTTCAGTCGACTAATCAATCGTGATTAATTTAATCATGACTAATTTAGTCGTGACTAACGTTAATCGCGATTGAAGTAATCATGACTAAATAAATTAGTCGTTAATCATTCAATCGTCAATCGTCAATCATTTCTAACTGAATCTTTAGGAAACCGCGGACTTGAACTTTTTGCTAAAAATCACCTCCAATAATATTTCCTGTGCTGACTTACTAAATAAAACTAATCTCCGTGTTCCTTCCAAACTCAATAGATTTAACCCTGCTCTTCATGTTCCTCATGCTGGTACCAACTATAGGCAAAATTCATTTCTGTGGCGAACAAGTGACAATTTCAATGATTTGATTAAACGATTTGACTTTGATCTATTCTGTACGAGTATTAACTCAGCTAGGCAGCGGCTGAATAGTGAATTCTTTAGCACTAATTTTTGAATATTTTTTTATGTATCTTTTTAACCGATAACTTTAATTGAAAGGTCACATATGTTTCTACTACGTTACAAAGTACAACGTGAAAACCTTTAATTGACTCTCTGTTATACTACTCCATCTTTTTGTGAAATTATAATTAGCTGTTGGTTTTCCTAAAAATAAATAAATAAATAAATAAAAATAAATTTAGATGCCACCCTATAATTCTTTCTATTACATCTATTGCTTGACTTCATCTTGTACTTAGATTCTCACCGGTTTTGCCGCTCGGTCGGTCCGTTTAAAAATCCTAATTTTTGATTTTATTAAAAAAGCAACTACCAAAAAAACTACCAATACATGCCAAAGTCGCTCCGTTTCATGGTAATTATAATTATTTATTTATCCGTTGGAATGTTTTCTTGGTTCAATATTTCCGTTTGCATTTTGAAAACTACAATCTGGTATATAAATATTTTAAATTTAAAATGTTGGTTGCCAGTCGATATGTGGCTTTTGTTATAAATGAGCAGTTATGCCTTTGTTGGCTAGATAGAGAAAATTACTTATTTGAGTTTTCATCATTCCATTTGCTTGGATTTTCAATTCAACGTTAGCCTCCGCTCTTTCTTTGATTGCTTTTCTTCCATTAAGTACAATATAATCTCCGCAACGGGGCTTTTGGATATACTAGCAAACAAATATCGTAAACAAACGCATTTATTTTAGCAAACAGCGCAATTCCTTGTCAAACATCTGTCAACCTCAGTAATGACATCATCTTAAGGCTAAGGTTCGATATCTGCTGAAGTAATCGCTTACGTATCCTTCAGGTTCAATTGCAGAGCTTTCAACAATTTCAGAAACACTTTTAGTTGTGTTTATCAAACGGAGTACTTTATCGAACGAACTACGAATCTTGACTACATTTAATACATTACTAACAAGATGACATGTTTTCTATAAAATACCTTGGAGTTTTATCAAATAAACAGCATTTTATGATTTACCAAGTGCGCAATAGGTATTCTATACAATTCCTATGTAGAGAACACCGGATCACATATGTACATAAACCAAAACCCCAGAACGTCATGAAAATTTACATTTACAAGAGCTACCGAACGGAAAATATTATTTATTTTATTTTATTTTTATTTATTTAGGAAACAAACAGTTACAATAGGTACTTATACTAAATTTCTTATAAAGCATGTGACAATAACCAAAATCATGTTTCCGAAAGTTAAACAAGTCAACAAAAGTTTTATATATAAATTTATAAATTTTATAATTAAAGAAAGAGAGGAAAAAAAAAATATTTAACTATGTTAATCTACCAGGCGGGGGAAGGAAGGGAGATGTGGGAGTGAAGGGAGATGTGGGAGTAAAAAAAAATAATATATATATATATATATACACACACACATACACATATACACATACATACATATATATATATATATATATATATATATATATATATATATATATATATATATATATATATATATATATATATATACATACATATACACATACATACATATACATACATATACATATATATATACATACACATATATATATATATATATATATATATATATATATATATATATATATATATATATATATATATATATATATATATATATATATATATATATATATATATATATATATATATATATATATATATATACATATATATATATAGACACATATATATATACATATATACACACATATACATATATATATATATACACATATACATATATATATATATATATATACATATACATATATATATATATATATACATATACGCACACACACACATATATATATATACATACATACACACATACACATACATATACATATATAAATTAAATGCATGGTTTACCGGAGATGAAAGTGATATTTATAAAAATTTAATAGATTTAACTCAAAATTTATCAGAAGTTTTTAGTATTTCAACAATAGCTGATTTAAATGCACCAATAGAGGTTGCAAAGACATCGACGTCGGAAAATTTGGTGTTATAAGAGTGGCAGGTCCTATATAAGAAGCTATTGCGTGCTGAATTAGTTTTTACGATGGGAAGGTGGAATAATCTATGTGATCGCGTTTGACGTGAGGGAACACTTAATTTGATCTTCTCTACGATCGATATTGAGTCAACTGAATTATTTAATATTTTATGAAGATAGGAGAGGTCTATCAGGGATCTACGATTTTGCAGTGACAGCATGTTGTGTATTGTAAGGGATTCGGCATACGAGGAAGGTTGTACATATGACATATAGTTTAAGCGTTTCAAAAATTTCCGTTGTACTGCTTCTATTCTAGAGATATACGTAACATACTGAGGATTCCAAACGATGGAAGCAAATTCTAAATGGCTTCTGACGTAGCAATTAAATAACAATTTCAGAGTGTCAGTGGATTTGAAAACTGTCGAGACTCTAAGAATGAATCCTAGTAGTTTATTCGCTTTCGTGATTGCATAATCTATATGATCAGCAAAGATCATTTTGCTATCGAGCATCACTCCAAGGTCTCGAACAGATGTCACTGATTCTAATTGGTTACCATTTAGAAGATAGGTATGAGAAATATTAGAGGATTTTCGGGAGAACGTCATGACATGGCATTTGCTAACATTGATGAAGATACAGTTGTTTTTGCAGTACTGACTAACGCGATCAATGTCTTCTTGGAGCAAAGCACAGTCGTCGAAGGTATGTATCTCTCTGTAAATTTTTGTATCATCGGCATAAATCAAAATATCCGAGTGATGAACGCAAGCGGTTATGTCATTGATATATAAGAGAAATAAAAGCGGACCTAAGTGGGAACCCTGAGGCACACCCGAGTGAATGTAGGAGAATCTAGATCGATGACTGTCGATGACCACTGCCTGAGATCTGTTACTAATATATGAAGATATCCACCGGAATAAATCGCCTCTTATACCCAGAGCCCAAATTTTGTCAAGAAGAATATTATGATTGATCTTGTCGAAAGCTTTTGAAAAATCTGTATATAAAACATCGATTTGTGCATGACTATCCATGGAATTTTGAATAGAACCAGTAAATGTAATCAGATTGCTTTCAACAGATCTCTTTTTAAAAAAGCCATGTTGCTCTGGGGTTATGACATCACGGACGATTGGGAATAGCAGATCAAACACTATTTTTTCCATAAGCTTGCTAAAAACTGGAAGTTTAGAAATTGGACGGTAATTATCAACCTTGTTACGGGACCCTTGCTTATATATTGGGCAGATATAGGCTCTTTTCCAACGATCGGGAAACACACCTTCGTTTAGTGACATTCTAAATAGTAACGTAAGAGGACGGGCCAGTGTTAATGCGCAATTACCGACGAAGAATGGGTGGATATTATCAGACCCTGAGCTTTTATTTTTGTCAACTTTTTGGAGATAATTAAAGGTAGTCTCTTCATCAAACGAAATAGTGTTGACATCTACAGATGTTTGTGGCAGAGGGTCACTCAAAGGATGATAAGTAGAAGGCACTGAGGGGTTCTCATACACAGATAAAAAGTACTCGGAAAATAATTCACAGATTTCTATGCCGGTTTTTGCTTCCGTGTCATTTAATATCATCATCTGTGGTATGCCCGGAGAAGAGCGTTTAGATTTGACATACCTCCAGAAAAATTTGGAGTTTTCCTTAATACTCTCCTCAGATTGCCTGATATAGGTTTCGAAAAGAGACTTACTCACGCGCTTTTGACGGCTTCTAAGTAAGGAGAATGTTTCATAATGAGCAAGATTAGCTGTTGATTTCCATTTTCTGTGGAATTTTTGTTTCTCTTTAATGATTTTAATTAATGATGAGTTATACCATGACGGGTAATTTCTTTCTGTGTACTTTTTAGATGGAACATATGTATCCATAATGCAGTTAAGAATGGAGTAAAATCTTTCAGTAGCCAATTCCATGTCACAATTACAGAACACCGTAGACCAGTCGGTGGCTGCCAGCTCATTGTTTATGGCATCAAAGTCGGCTTTTCCATATAATTTGACGATCCGAGCATTGGGCCGCAGCTGTCTGGTCACAATTGGGACATCGACCAATAGCGCCGGATGGTATTCATCGATAGGTACGAGAGGAATTGCACTTTTAACTTTACAAGTCAAATCGCTTAGCACGAGGTCTAATGTGCGGCCCAGCTTATTGACTTGGGAGTTATATTGGGTAAGATTTAGAAACGACATTGTGTCGATTAAATGACAACTTAAAATATCAGTATAATTAGAAGGTATTAGGCCAGGGCCAGGTTCGGAAAGAGACCATAGTATCTTCGGAAAATTGTAATCTCCCACCAATAGAAAACTGTCATCAGGGTGATTATTTCTGATCTCGATCAATCTCTGTAAGAATTCGTTGATGTTACTGGCATGATGACTATTAGGTGGGAAATAGGCACAACAAAGATGAATTTTGACCTTAGAATGCGGCAAGGAGATTGTAAGCCATAGGTCCTCTGCTGCGGAAGACCAATCGCTGCGTAAGGTTACAGGGATATGATGTTGGACACCTATTAAAATGCCGCCTCCACGTGAACTTCCGGTCGACGTATAATCTCTATCCCGTCTAAAAACTGCATAACGCTGTTGGTCTAAGATTTCCGAGTCCATGATGCTAGATATGAGAGAGGTTTCAGTGAGACATATTATACCGTAGTCTTCAGATAGGACATTATTAAATAAGATGTTTGTTTTGGAGCGCAGCCATCGCACATTTTGGTAATATAATTCGATACTATCCATGAAAGTGGACAAAGCAATGGTCTGCATAAATCAACTGAGGGTATATTATAATTTCGGTAATAAGAATTGTGCACAACATAATTAAACGTTCGGTGTCAAAGATCAAATAAAGGTCTATTAGGTAACAGCAATAGATCTGTATACAAATTAATAATGAATATATAATATATGAGTGTAATGTAATAAAATACAAGTAGAATATATTATGATGAAAGTAAAAATACAATATAATGTAGTAGGATATGATATTATAGGGTGATGGCACTGTGACAAAGGAGTGTAGGAAGCCTGGCAAAGATAAAGTAATTTTTCGATAGATTTGTGAGAAAGCTATAAGAGTGAGAGTTAAAGTGAAAGTAAGATTATGGAAAATAGTAACATAAAAATAATTAAAAATGAGAGAGGAGCAATTATGAACAATTTTAGATAATTTTTTCCAAATCGGCAATTGTTGAAATGAGCTGAACCGGGCTAGTATCGGAGCGCCTGAGAAAAATCCTTGATCTAGATACCCACACGTATTTGATGCCTTTTGATTTAGCATGTTCCTTGGTCTTGAGTAGTAGGTTCTTGTTATCCCGCGAGAGATGGTAATTAATAAAAATCTTCTTTTCTTCTCCTGGAAATCCAATGTCCTTTGTAGAGGTTGTTATACAGGTTGTTTACCTACCTACGTGAACAATCAAATATGTAAAATACCAATCCATTTGTTTAATGTGTGAACATTTAATATAAAATGGTTGTTTAAAATATGATCGTTTCGAACAAAAGTGGTTGTTTTTTTACCGGTTTATATTTTAAAAAAACGTTTAAAAAAATACTCTGCAAACGATTATATACGAGTATATATTTTTTCTTTTGCTTTATATTATTCCAAATAATAGTGTCCATTTATTTGTAATCAACTTTATTATTGTGTATGGATTTTCCAAATCACAAAAACTATGATAGTAACAGAGTTTATTTTATTTTTCATAATAAACTTTTTTTTGGGCGCTCTTCGTAACTACATATCTATTATTTTTGACTTGGGTCAGGTGTGGAAAAACAAATTCTTTGAATTTGCCTAATTTCACGTCGGTGGCTTTAAAATAGGCCGCGATAATCGACTGTGACACGGACTGGCCGATGGCGAAATCTCACCAATAAGTTTCCACTTGTAAGCTTTGATATAAGGAACCCTAAAAACGCCCAGCATTTTCCTCGATAAGTAGTGGTCGCTTGTTGGAATATGACGTAGTAACCGTTAACAAGTGCATATACCACGCGTCTGACGTCCCCGTCGGGGAACACCTCGTTCCGCTATACTTCCCAGTGGCTCGGCTAGACAGATAAGACGTCCAGTAGCACCGGAATTAATGTAATTCATATTTAAGCCTAAATATGTTTTTTGAGAAGATAATTCACTGAAACGACAGATAAAAGCGGCTCTGTATTTTCATTAGTATTTTGTTTCTACAAAATATTACAAAATCCTTAAGCTCTGGCGATGAACATGTCATTATACTCAGACTTGCGACGTTGCAAAAAAAAATCAAAGCCTATCACTAAATTATTTCGACAAAAACCTATAGGTATCTCTTTTTTTAATGTTTTCAACCTGCTCACTTTTTTGCGATATTTTAAATGTTTGACCAATCGTGATGTGTTTTAATATTATTAGGTGATTTATAGTTATTTAAATGAATTGACTCTTTGATGAGCGGCATAATTTCATGGCAGACCTCGGCAATTTATTGGAATTTTTTGCAATATCGCCGCGCTCGACAAAAAGTGCTATAACTATGGAATTACTATAGCAATCATAAAAAGAATAATAAGCAATGATCGCATTTAAATTTTATATATACAATATTTAAATCTCATTTTGTGACACAATTAGATAATTATGATAAATATGAGAAAGTCGAAAATTGAAAAAAGAAACTCGGCATTTCAAACTTGTACTTGTCTTACGGAAAAATACGGAACTCTATTTAGAAATTGTAAATACTATCATGATCTTTATTAGATTCTCTATCGAAAGTAATATTTCGTTTTGCTTATTTACATACAAAAATATTTAGATATTTGCTCATAAAAACCAATAAAAATTTTGATGATTTCTCGAAAAAAAATAATATATGTTTGACAATGGAAATTTACCAGAAATATCCGCGAAATGACGCGCGATATTAGTCGTTACGTAATTCGTAGAACACAACGGTGTTCTGATGTGCACCCAAATTTAGTCGTTACGTAGCCGAAGGGTTAATGGATATAATATTTATTGCATAAAACATATACATACTTACGATTTTGGGCTGTAAACTGTAACATAATCATTTGTCAGCAGTCAACAGTCAGCCACGTATTGCCAGGTATCTGACAACGAGAGTTGTCGATTATGCCAACCACGGTAGCTTAAACCCACATAACAAGTTTACCCATAATATGACACCCACAAAATTTGCCCTTTTATTTTTGCTTTTGTAAAGGGAAATATGAGTATTATAGTTGCTATGTAAATAGAGAATCTAAAAACATTATACATTTAAACATGTATAATAATATCTTCATTAAAATAAACAACAAACATCAAATAGTTAGCCTTTTCGTTTAATAAACCATTAAAAAAACAAGTAAATATATTAAAAAGAATAAAAAACACGACTTCCGTTACAGAAAGTTTACTATTGCATTTGTAATTATTTTTATTGCGGTTGTTTTATAAAATATTTGTGGTTTATGTATTCATCCATATAATTATCTATTTCCGGAATGTACTTAACCAGACCTTTCATTTGCACTACACGCGGTATATTTATGTTAATTTATTGATATTTGGACATTGACATAGGTACCCTATGACATTCGAGATGACATAACGATTTTAACAATATCACGCGCTTCTAAATCGGTTTAAGGATTTAGCAGCTATGGTTGAATAAAGAAACGGAAAACATACATAGATGAACCCTGAACACATTACAATCCTTTTTTTATCGGGAAATCGTGTAAAATGTGTGGGTTTTTGTAGTAATTTGTTTTACCGTGCGCCAGCATTTATTATAATATATACATATATATAGGTACATAATCATACAGGGACATGTATAATAATGTGTTTATCATTATGGCATACTTTTTAAATTTGTAAAGTATAGCCGGAGAGGGCCAGAGAGGTGCCTAATTGGCAACATCGTAGCTGTAAGCCTTGTTGAGTCTCTGATAGAGGGTTATAGGTATACTTAATGGAGAAATTTCGGCAAACCTGGCAACACTGAACTACGCCTGTCGCCATTACGAAAAAGCTTAAAAATATAATTTACGAGGATTATACCGGACCCGAACTCGGATGATGCAAGGCATATTCCTCCGCATGCCAAAGTATACGACCAATGTGCCCAATAATGAACATTTGAGGACGGCGCACTCAAAAAAATTTTTAATTCAATTCCGAATGCTGAATAAGGAGAAAGCACACACATGAATCGTAGTCGAATTCCGTGATTATTATTTGTTTATTTTTATTTATTTATACATAATTTGCAACAAGCGTAACAGTAACCATAGTTAATATCTACACTTAAACAAGGAATACAATTTAACTTAAAAATGAAAAAACCCACAGCAAGTTATGTCACCCTTATTGGCTGATGATAGTCGTATGCCGCCCAACTAAGTAATAACTTGTTCCAGGGCAAAATATTGAGATTTCCACTTTCATGCGCTGATTTAAAATAGGCCGATTGAATTCGCAAGGATCGTGTAGTAAGAAATGAGTGCCATGGATTCCAGTCCACAGGCGCAGATCCACATGATCCTCCTCCCTCCCCCCTCCTTCCTTCCTCGGGCATTTCACCAACTATGCGTGGCCTCCAAAAATCAGGCTGATAATTGAGCCATAAAGTAATCGGCGCATCGCGAGAAAAATAGCCGTTATACAGCATGAGTTTTAATTAACCAGTATCCTTGAAGGGGTAAACCAGTGCGACTTGCGAGCAAGTAAGCAACTTTTAATAAAAACTTGTGGGAAAAGAAATATTTTTTTTTTGAAAACTTGTTTGTTTTTTTTTTGTAAAAGCGTTAAGCACGATGCGCCATCTAGCGGTGTTTTTAAAATATTACTAATATTGTTTATTAGCGATATTTTACTTAAAGATAGATGACGCAGCGTGCTCGACGTTTGTCAAACTTTTATTTAACAGTCAAGTTCTTCAAATTTACAAATAAAGAAAAAAAATGTTGTTTTAATTTTTTTGTACCAAAACTTGCTTAGTTGCTTGTATTGGTTCAACCTCTTTAAGGATGCCGGATAATAAAAAGTCACCTATATAAAATAAAATTATCTGGTGTCCTTCCGCTTCATCCGATTTACATCTTAGATAATAACGCATGTTTTTCGCGAAATAAAGTTTGAATGCCCACGAGAATTCGCCCGCGGTGCAAAGGCTGACCCTAACCGCCACTCTCAGGTATCCTGCTTTAATTCATAATAAACTATACTATTTATGTATGATAGAGTATACTATACTATATATGTATACTAAAGTATACTACACAAAATAAGTATAATAAAGTATATTATACTTGCTGGTGATCTACGCCTGCCAGTGCCGCCGTTCCACGCCCAGAACCGATGGATGATGCTATTTTATTTAATCAGCTGTATACTTCTAGACTGCTCTGTATCGGGCAGTCATTATACCACATATTTCCAAACGCCGACTCTTTCAACGACTCTGTCAGTTATTACCAGCTTGATACATCTTCAATCATTTATTTATGTAGTGTCACAAATTGTCAAGAGACAAATTCGTTTAGGTAATAGAATTATTGCGTCAAATTCATTCGATTTGCTACCAAGTGACTTCTTTTTTGGTAGTTTGTGAAACATCTTGCCTGTGTTAAAAACCAAAAACCGATATTTAATGAGTACCTGATGAGCAAGTAAATGTCAGCTTCCATGAAGTCAAAACATGATTTTATTTTTAATCCACGAGGTAATCGTATATTTTGAAAATACCCAACTTCTTAGTAAGAAAAGTTATAAATGCTCATATTATGATGATGACATGGGATGATGTAATTTTTTACACGATTGCCCAAGAAAAGGAGTGTAATGTGGTCAGGGTTCATCTACGTATCTTTTCCGTATCTTTATTCCTCCATAACTTCTAAACGCTTGAACCGATTAAGAGTGTGGTATTGTTAGAATTGTTATGTCATCATGAGTGTCAAAGGGTACCCTAACGGTCCAAATATCAATTAAGTCTAAATCCAAATATCAATAAATTAACTTAAATATATCGTGTTTACTGTCAAATAAAAGGTCTGATTGAGTATATTCCGGGAATATACATGTATCAATATGGATAAATACATAAACCGCAAATATTTCGTAAAAAACCTTTAATAAAAATAATTATAAATACAATGGATCACTTTCTGTAACGGCAGTCTAGTTTTTTATTATTTTTAATATATTTACTTATTTACTTTTCTGTTTAGTAAAGTATTGACAGAGTGGCCATTATTCAGCTTTAGTAAGCACTGTCATTATATAAAACAAGGTGGTCCTTAGCGGGAAACGCAAAAAGAGCTGTTGTTTTTTCTGCTACATTTTTTTAAAATTATATTTTTAAATTCTACCTTTCCTAGATGAACACTCGAATTCAAATTTCACCACTCAGACTTAAAAAAGCCTAATAAATAAAGTCGGAAGAAGAATCCGGGGCAAATACGCCTCTGGAAATACAAAAGTGGCGAAAACAAGGCTCACCTCATGAAATCAAACAAATTTGCGGGAACGCCCAAAACTTTCCCTTCTCCCCTGTTGGTGGACCGGAAAAGTAAAATTATAAAATTTAACCTGTTTTTTAAGTAAAATGCCTATTACCTATGCCTATCAACAAATGAATATTATAATTTATCTAATATGGAAAAAATCAATTAGGCCATCCCACGTTATAAAATATTTTACCAGCTCAATGTAAAATAATCGACGTGTAAGGTTGTATTTTTGTGATTAGTATATGCTTTCATAATATTATATATCTGCTTGTAAACATTATTAGTAGTAAATAGAATGTGATGCCTAACGTATTTTCTAAGATTTGGCTAGAGGAGCACGAACCCTGGCCATTAAATAATAGAAAAAATAATAAACTAGGTACTAGCGTACTTTTATGATATTGTGCAATCCAAATCCTTATTAAAATTTCGTGTCCCGCAGACAAGCACCGGTTTCACAAACTAGTGTCGTTAAATTTGTTCGCTTTTATATGAATATCTGAAAGGTACTTGTATAACTCACAATAATATGTAATACATATATATCACCCTTTCTATAATCTGACCGAATTTGAGGGCCATGACTTTTCAAATATTGTGCCCATTTAAATGACTTTAAAAAGTAGAGCCTTATTGTCTTAATATTTTTTGGTCTTACCTATATTTGTACTGTGTTTAAATGCATGGTGTAGCTTTAATTTGATTAGTTAATATTTTACTGACAATTTGAATATCACGATGAAAAATTTTACTACGTATCTTTTCGAATTATTGATTATTTCCAATATTAGGCTTTTATTTATGTTTATTTATAGTTTGACAATCTAGTAGTTAAATTCTTGAATACCTATTTATTTATTTATTTATTTATAACGTACAAGAACAAAAAAATACAAGGACATGCATACTGTTGTACATGAGGAATAATTAAGAACAAACATTATAATAGCGAAAAACATAGCTCTATGGATATAAATATGCTAGCATATCCGAATGAGGCGAAATCGCACAACCAACTAGACCTAGAAGGTCTGTCTCTGGCTGTGCTGTGTTATACCAACTGTATTTTTGTAACTCGCGAACTGACGAAGGTGATCAATTTTAAATATTTCTAAATCTAACAAATGTGTTGTTTACACAAATTAAAGTAAAATTTAAAATAGAAAAAAAATAAATATATATGTATGCAATTAAGGGCTAAAAATAAAGTAAACTTTACATTATATACAATAAATTTAAGTGGAAAATAAGTAATATATACAAATATATGAATAAATACTACATTCTAGTATATATGTTTAAGAAAATGATATGTAATATTGCACAATTTTACAAATACATATTTTTTTAAATATTCACCCTACAGTATTAATAAGGTCTTTAGTTTTTGAACGCCCAATATCTAGAAGCCAGTTTTTTACTTTACCTTTAAAAGTTACATAATTTTTCACGTTTTTCGTGGTTTCACATAGTGAGTTATAAACTTTCGGGGCGATAAAAAAACATTGTCTTCGGGCAAATGTGCTTTTAACCTTTGGAATTGTGAAAAATTCCTTACCAGCATTTCTCGTTAAGTACAATTGTTGACTTCTTGCTCTGTACTCTTTAGTTTTGTGAAAGCTTACAAGGCACTGCTTAATAAATAGCTGGCAGATATCCAAAACCTTAAACTCCGCAAAGAGCTGGTTTGAACTGTACCGAGGAGGCTTTTTGTTTATGACTCTTATTAGTAACTTTTGTGCTTTTAATAGTCGGTTCATTGTTGTTTTTGTACATGAGCCCCACGCTATAATTCCATGCACCCATATACTTTGACCAAGAGCCATATACACCATTCGCAGTGTTTCTTTACTCAGTACATTCCTAAGTTCGCGGAACACGTACAGTAATTTCCTTGTTCGCGCCGTAAGCGATTTTATTTGGAATTCCCAAATTAGTTAGGAATCTATTTCTATGCCTAAATATCTAATTTTTTTTTCAATGTTTATATGCTCACATTTGCAATTATTCTGGGTTGAAGATACACTGCAGTTAAATTGGTGAATTTTTAAGGGTAATACGTTGGAGGTTAGGTTGGGTCTGAGTGAAAATGCTAGGTACTTCGTCTTCGAGATATTGAGTGTCAATATATGTCGATCAAGCCATGTTTTAATACTGTTCAGGGAGCATTGCGCGTCTGTAAACGCTTCATCCCAAGTATCTGCCTCAATTATGACAGCGGTGTCATCTGCAAATGAGATTATGGCTCCTTTACCTTCAAGTGTCATATCACATAAATCGTTGACATACATCAGAAAGAGTAAAGGACCCAATACGCTGCCCTGTGGCACCCCATATAAAACATTATGTTTATTACTTTCCTGATCCCCTATCGCAGTGATCTGTGACCTGTTTGTAAGAAAACTTTCGAGCCACTCATTAGCTTTACCAGAAATACCAAAAAGGTGAAGCTTTCTTATTAGGATTGTGTGAGAGACTGTATCAAAGGCTTTTGACAGGTCGAGGAAAATACCAAGTACTTTTTTTCTTTTCGTCAAGTTTTTTGGCAATAAGTTCTGTAACCGAACTTATGGCCTCGTTTGCTCCCCGACCTTGTCTAAAGCCATATTGATTGTTTGATAGTAAGTTCGCAGATTCCAGGTGGTGCATAAGCCTAGATTTGGCCACTTTCTCGATCACTTTTGATACTACACTCAACAGGGAGATCGGGCGATAATTACTAATGTCTTCCTCGTCCCCAGATTTAAATATTGGAGTAACTCTGGCATATTTTAAACACTCCGGGAAAATTCCGCTTTCGACGCTCCTGTTTATGATGTGCGTAAGAGGGCCAGAAATAAAGCTAGGCACCGTTTTAAGCATGGCCACTTGAATTCCATCTTGACCCGGGGCCGAATCGTCCTTGAGGTCACTTAATATTTGACAGACTTCTTTGATATCGACTGGAGTGAATTCAAAATTAAATGAAGTTTGGCTATTGGCTCGTACATTAAAATTATCAGCTAGCGCGGACTCAGTTGTTTTAAGGTTTGACAATATATTTACGGCCAGGTTTTGTCCAATGTTACTAAAAAGTCGTTTGTGTAATTGAGAATTTCTGCAGGATGTTCCTCTACGTGTTTTATATCCCCTTTAATATTGATAGATGTTATTTTGTGACGCTGAGTTTTACCATATGCAATTTCTATGTATGTTGAGTAAAGAGTATTAACGAGACTTACTATCTAACACAATTATTTTGACACCTCCAAGAGCGGTTTTTAGCCGTCAATTGGACACGACGAAAATATAATGTAAAGTAAAAAATAATCCAATAAATGCCCTGGCTGTCGTATCCATACCTTGTGATATTATATCCTGTTTTTCTAATAATAATATGAAGATTTTCAAAGTTATTGGGTACGATAAATCTGTTTTTGGTGAGTAAGGAGACCACCATAAAAATATTTAGTCAGTAGAGGAATGTTAATGCCCGTACTTACAGGCTCGGTGGCATAGTGGTTAGGTCGCCTGATCTTACGAGTACATTGTAAGGTCCCGGGTTCGATTCCCGGCTGGGTCACCATTTGCCGTTGGGATCAAATTAACGGAATTGCATCTTCAATTATGTCGATCGAATGCAATAACAAGACACAGACTTACACACATCTTACACCCACACATGCATATTAACATGTCACAGTAGGGTTGGTTGTAAGATATTGTCAAATAACAATAAACCCGCCCATTGTGAAATTTCACAATTAAGAGTAGAAACAAACCTCTAAATCAAAACTAGCAGCATTTCATGGGGCGCAATAGTCCAGCTTTATACTTTTGCCCAGCAAATTTATTTGCATCTTTTCTCGATCTACACATTACTAAGTAAGGGGCGTAACAGCCTGAAAGAAATACATTATAAAGTGGTATTTATTTAATAATTTTTTTTTAAAGTAATCGCCATCGATCAAATCTTAATGGCATATTAAATTCCATCTCAATATAACATCCGATTATATTGCAATATATTATGATCGATAGAAGGTTGGCTCTAGAATGCAAAACTGTTATGATAGTGAATAAGCCCACCCACATAGTGATCGTTCATTTTCTTCGACAATTAATTCATATTTCGTTTTACGTATTTAAGAATGCGTTCAAATGAGTCTATGTTTACATTTCTCTGGAACCGTAAACTCAAAATTAATAAAGAAAACTGATATATTATTATCTGATATTATGATTATGGTTGATATTATTGTGATTTTGAAATAATGATATATTTAAATCATACTAAATATATAACATTTTATTAAAAATGTTTTCAAACAACAATATATAAATTTAAGGTATGTACTTGTGCATTTTATTTATATTTAAGTGTAAATGAATTTTGGGGAAAATCACAAATAGTTGTTTATTAAATTGTTTAGTTGTTGGCATTTTTCTTGTATAGGTACCTATCGTTTAATTCGAACACAAAGGTATTATTAATTTAGCACTATCTCAATCTCAAAAGTCACGGTAAAACACGTCAAAGTGGAATATTTTTTTTCTAGACTGGTCTGAAATAGCTTTAACCGTAAAAATACATCCAACTGTGCGAATGAGATGGATGCATCCAAATGTATTGCAACACAATTCCGAGACGAACGTGGATATTTTCAATTTCAAGGTTGATAATTCTCAATCCTCGAGACGTGCGCTTACTTTCGAAATGGAGTACTTAAGTATTTTTTGAAACAAATGCCGGAATCCCATTATGTAAATGATACCGGCTATAAGACGGGAACAACCTGTCGGCATTGTTACGGATGTTGTTGCGGTCGTGCCGGTTGCATCTCACGGGTGCGAAGGCACACGAAGGCACACGAAGGCACGTAGGCGTACCGCAGTCGAAAAGTGAGCGTAATGCTCCTCGGGCCAAAATGAAAGTAATAAAAGCGGTGGTCAATCGAATTCAAGGTTGTGCGAGGCGACCACCAAATCTCTCCATTGACAAGTCAACACTCGCGACCATGTCGTTTCCGCCGGTCGCACACTGAGTCTGTCATTTCATTGGTACCACGGCACGGAACGGTACCATTTGTATAGACCTGAACGACGTCCTTCTTTCGATAAGAGTAATTAGGGGTTATACTGGGCTATTTTAAATTTATTTTTACCAGGTTGGTAATTGGGTTATTTTAAACATGACTTATAATATATTTTGATGTTAAAAAAGATGTTTTGGATATAAGAGATTTTTTTCGTCAAAAGATTATTCTACATGAAAAACTGAGATAAAAGTTATCAACATTTTTTTTTATACTGAAAAATATACTGGATATCCGAAAATTAATATGCTTTTCCTCGGTAAACAGTTATAGTCGATTTTTAATCCCTTAAATTGTATCGCTATTGTATTAGCCGATGTGCAAATCCAAGAGTCACGTGATGGAATCTTCTTTACATTGGTGTTCCTTGTTTCTTGATTGAAGCTTCAGTTAATGAATGGTAGTTGTTTTATATCCACCTATATAAATACACATATTTTACTTAAACATATCTTTCCACCGAGGAATAATGTGAGACCATACCCGTTGCTGTGTATTGGTATGTTTTATATGGCAGAGAGTAATGGTTGATTTGGTGGTGCAAGTTAACGTATCCCTAATTGTTTTATTCCAACATTCAGAAGGTTATATTTCAAACTTTTCTAGGTTCAGGTTTACTTGCTTAACACTACAGGATGCTGAGTAAAACTCGAACAATGGCGGTGTCAATTTTTATAGTAAGTGGGCTGATCCAAATAAAAATTAGAATGATTTCATCTGGTAAATAAGACCACGTCCTACGTGACCACTCTTACAGGTGTCCTGGGTTTCGTTGATCATATTCGAAAAATGATGTTCATTTCGCCTCATGATTTAATTTTGTATCAGGAATCATAATGAGGCTTCATAGCTCTACCAATGCCGATGCCGCCCTACGTAAAATAGTATATATACATATAAGCTCACAGACCGTGATTTAACTCGATTGTAAAATAAAACTACAAATTTACTACCTACGGTTTCGGATACAAGTTTTGCAGAAAATATCAAAATCATTTCGAAACAATAGAAGCAAAATTAAATCTCGTTTTTTTCCTAAAAACCGTAAAAGATACACATTATTACATTACATTAAAAAGCTACAATCACTCACAAGATTACATATTTGACGTTATGAAGAAGAACGAAGAACGCTATGGAAATATATTGATACACTGTGAATCGGCCGCCGAAGCTTTTGTCGCTGCGATTACAGTTCCATTACAAAGGCGTATACGCGTCCGATGATGCTGCATCAATCAATCTATAATAAACAACGAGTAAAAGTAAAATGGCAATAAGAGACACAGTGCTTTCGACGACTATGAATAAGAGGTCGTTGATTCTGTCGAAATCGAAATTGAACGATGATGGAGGATAAATTACCGGCTACCGGCTAATATCCTATAGTATTATAGGATATTAGATGACGAGGAATGGCAATTAATGTATTATGATATGTTGTGGTTCAAATTAATCAAATCATAATATTCAGTTACATTTATTAGGTACTTTGTTGGTTACTACTTAATGAGTATTTTCCTTTTTTGCTATTCGTGAAATGCCTGTGTTTAATTCGTGAGTTCAACGATATTTTGTTATTTTGATGAAAAAATCGATATTTTATTATTTTGTGATAATGAATTGTTTTTTGTCTGTATCCTTAGTAGTCCGGTCTGTTGGGTCATCTTTTCGGATACGGTTTGCGCCCGCTACGCGCGTGACATCGACTGGTTTTATTTGATCGTATGCTCGTTGGAGTAAGTTTTACTTTCATTGGCATCTGAAGTGCGGCGCGGTGCGGCCGGCGTGGCGGGCGGGCGGGCAGCGTGTGTGCGGCGCGGAATGAGATTACGAATGCCAGCCCCGCGCCCCCCGGAAGATGCGGCGGCGAACTTTCACTCGGGCGCGAGCTGCTAGGAGGCCCCCCTGACCCGGCCCGGCCTGAGCGCCCCCACTGCCACTCCACCATATTTAAGATGCCTCTCGGCGGACACCAGCATCAGTGATACACGCCATCGACGAACGAACAAACGTGCCAAAAAACAGACGCCGTACGACATGAAACTCCTAGTGGTAAGCGAACGTCGTCGGCGCGTATTGCTACATTTGAAGCCGTTTCGTGTGTGATTTATAATGGTTTTGTTGTGCAGCTCGCGGCGGCCTTGGCGCTGGTGCAAGGACGCCCTGAAGCCGGATACAGCTACAGCCCGCCCAGACCGTCGAGCAGCTACGGCGCGCCGAGCGGCGGCGGCGGCGGCTTCGGGGGCGGCGGCGGACACGGCGGCGGCGGACACGGAGGCGGCGGCGGACACGGGGGTGGCGGACACGGTGGCGGCGGACACGGAGGCGGTGGACACGGGGGCGGCGGATTCGGTGGTGGTTTCGGAGGTGGATTCGGGGGCGGATTCGGGGGCGGAATCGGCGGCGGAGGCGGATTTGGCGGCGGCGGCGGTTTCGGCGGCGGCGGCGGATTTGGCGGCGGCGGCGGATTCGGTGGCGGTTACCAACAGCCAATCGTTCAGAAGCATATCTACGTACACGTACCGCCGCCCGAGCCCGAAGAGCATCATCATCACCAACCGATCCATACCCCTGGACCCCCGCAGAAGCATTACAAAATCATATTCATCAAGGCGCCATCGCCCCCGGCGCCCACCGCACCAATAATCCCTCTACAGCCGCAGAACGAAGAAAAGACTCTCGTTTACGTTTTGGTTAAAAAGCCTGAAGAACAGCCTGAAATTCATATACCCACAGCCTTGCCGACACAGCCCTCTAAACCGGAAGTTTACTTCATTCGTTACAAGACGCAGAAGGAAAGCGGCGGAGGCGGTTTCGGTGGCGGATTCGGTGGCGGAATCGGCGGCGGTCACGGCGGTGGCCACGGCGGCGGCGGCGGCGGCGGCGGCGGCGGTGGACACGGCGGCGGACACGGCGGTGGACACGGTGGTGGGCACGGTGGCGGACATGGCGACAGCGGCGGTTCGGGACCATCCGGCCCCTCGTCGCAATATGGCCCACCGGGTCAATCCGGCCCTTACTAAAAACACACAGATCACGGGCTTCCTTCGACTGAATTTTTTGTACATATATTTTCCATTCGAGTATTATTATAATAGTGAGAATTGTTTGTTTGAGATTTTGCATCAAAACGGTGACAATAAAATGTATTTTAACTAATTATCATGTTTGATTTTTCGCAGGTCGTGAGTTTCATGTGCCGCAGAGTAGTTGCGCGACGCTTTTTTATTCTATTTATTTGTACGTTTTTTTAATTGATAATTAATAATAATGCTGGCGATTGCTTTATATAAATAAGCAGCAGCGCGCACTCTGGGCATATAAAACTAAACACCTTCTAACAGCCTCCAACTCCCTTACAAAAGTAAGATTTCGATTCACACAGATTTGCTCAGTACATCGTAATTGTCCATTCACTTTCAACTCTCTCTGTCTATCGCTGGCACTGATTAATTTGAGTCAGCGTGACTGTCGCTTAAAAAGTAATGAGCACTTAAAATCGTCAATAATTTACACTTTGCACTCTCCTCGCCGCACGTCCAATTCTGCGACCCAATTGGCGCAACTGTTTTGCGATAATTTTCTTACTCTATGATTGCAGGCAAATCCAAAGCTAAAGACAGAAGACTCGTCGTTATTTGTTTCAGTGGTACAATTAAAACGGATGACATGAAATAGTGTAAAAAAACGAGTGCGTGTGTGAGTGTATAGAAGGTATCATTTTAATTATGATTGTTGTTTGGAATTCTTATGAAGTTAGCTAAACTTCCGTTATAAAAAACATATATATACTAACTTTTTTAACACCGTCTGCTTACCAGAATATATCATTCCATAATTTTTAACTGTTAAACGTTTCAAATTATTTCAATTGCTTTAATGAGCTAGAGTTTCCTTAATATAAACTGAGATTATCCATTACAAATTATAGGTTATCGCATTATCATGTACATATTTCCTACGAATTAGGTCTACTTACGAATTAGGCACGAAATGTTAAACGTTTCCTTGGCATGAAGATTTTACAAAAGTTTCAGTCGTGTATTGCCATTATTAATTAGATCACCCTGCTATGTAAAAAAAAGACCACAATCCCAGCGTTTTTATGCCGAATGCCAGGGGGTTAACAACCTAGCACCCCTCGAAGGGCCAAAAATTCTCAAGGGATAACTTTTCCTTGGCAGAGTGATATCCTTTATCAATCATACTAAAAAAAACATATCATGGGAAGTGGCAGCTATACTGTTTGCATGTCTGTCAATAACCATTATGACAGCGGAGAGACGGTGCTATTGACGTACCGTTTCTTCCCGACAGCTGCGGAGCGAATGGAAAGGTATTTCCTGCAAGTTGATCACTTAGTACACAACTTGTTGGAGGTCACTGTGGCTTGAAAGGCAAACTGCTAAACCAGAACTCATCAAAGTCACATGGAAGACCTCTTGTCTAACAAGTCATCAAATACCAAAACAGGTTATTTAGATGTGTCCTATTCCAGAGGATATGAGACACGTTATGTTAGATGGAATAGCTGGTGTGAATTTCCTGTTTAATATTGGTACTTGATATGAAATCAAACTAACTTCTAGCTGTTCGGCTCCTTTGTAAAAGCTTAAATAAAATCAAGAGCATTGACTCTTGTATAGAAGAGTCTGTATCGCCTATATTAAAGCTAGTGTGCGTAAATAAGTATATTCTTTGATTTATCTACAAACAAATAAACATAACAATATTTCAACAACCAAGAAACTTCCACGTGTGCGGAATCGTGGGTACAGCTTATAAAATACTCGTATAAATGGTAACGTTAATCCCCAAATAATATTGCGTTGCTTGCCCAAGGCATTGATTTTATAGTGTAATAAAATCAATGCCCAAGGATTAGCGTTGCGTTGTATGGCTTATTGCTAATATTGCGTTGCATTTCCCAAGGATTAACGTTCCTATTTATACGAGTATTTTATAAGCTGTACTCCACTATTCCGCCCGCGTGGGAGTCTCTTTGTTGTTGAAATATTGTTATGTTTATTTATTATATTTAAAGTGTTAGATAAAGCAGAGACTATACTTATTTACTTACACTAGCCTTAATATAGGCGGTACAGACTCTTCTGAGTAAGAATGGCGCAGCAGTGTTCGGTATTGACGCATTTCAATACATAACCCTAGGAAGGTATATAGACGATGACTATTTCGCTAGCATTTGTGTAAAAGAGTAATTATCGAAGAGCATCTTTGTAAACGACATTTTTGGTCGCGGCAGCAGTCGCAAGAAGGTAAAAATTTCTGCTGGAGCTGACACCTGGACATGCTACATATAAATCGCAACTTTATTTTTTAGTTATAATTTGGGAACTGCTGAATATATTTTGAAAATATGCACCAATCCGTTGACCTACTAATACTACTTCCATCCTTACATATTTTCTATAAATCTCTAAGGAAACATTTTGCAATAGAAGTTTTATTGAGTTGCTTTATGTAATAATGTTTTTTTTAACTTATAACTCTTTAACCAATGAACATAAATAACTTATTCAAGTACCAAATGATTCCCCATTATCAAATTCTAGATAACAAAATACTAAAATATATGTCGTCGCATTATAAGATATAAGATATAATAAGATATATTGAACTTAAAATTTTAGATTCGCCTTTTTTTCTATGACTTGTTTGACATTTCGTATGATGTTTCGGAGACAAGGAGTTTTCTATAGCAATGGCAAAAGGGAAGCTACGCATATAATAAATCCGATCGAAATCCGTCAGGTGGTTCTCAAGTTATTAAAATACAGACGGACAGACAGACATAGCATTGTATAATATATGTGGATATTTACTTGTAAGTAATGTATATAATTATTATTTTTAATATTTTAATTTTAGTTTTATTATTTACTTTTTTGAAACACTTGTGTACAATTATGATAAAACTACATACAAATATTTTAGGATAAGGTGTACGCTATCAAAGGACTAAATTAAGAGCACCAGCTCCTAAAACAGTCCGACCAAGCGTTATTGACATAAAAAATAAAAAAAATACCGGCTGGAAACCGGATGCTATCTAAAGATCAGGATTCTCTGATATCGGACACGGCACCTGGAGAAGGAGTGATGAATGAGTAAAATAACCTACACCGAAGCCGCTGACAATATCTAATGCTCTATAAAGGGTTAGTTATTATTGGTGAGCAACAGACAAAAGGGCGATTCGTGACGATGAGAGCATACATAAAACCAAACAAAAAAAAACATTATTAAAAAAATAGCCTCGAGTTACCTTTTTATATAAGGTAGTTTTTGGTTATATACCATTGTTTATTCTATATCAAAACTATTTATTAATATTGAAGTAATATTTATTCTAGATAAAAAATCAGATTCTTAAAGTTGAACATAAAATATGGTGTTCCTGGTTAACTAAATCATAAGTCAACAAATATTTGGAGCATTTTAAACTAAAACTAAGTTTTTTTGTAGAATAATCCTCTGTAGAAAGAATTTCATAATATCAATACGAAAAGTTTACATTTTTTAAAATGTTTTAAGCTATTGCATAGCTTTTATCGCGGGCCTAGGCCAGCGCGGCGACCGAATGAAGAAATTTGTTAACGAAAATTAATGATTTTAAACTGATAATTACGTCTAAACGAGTACTGCTTACGATTCGAAAAAAATATATGTTAAACAAGAACATTTTCCTAATAATCTTAGCTTTGAATATTTTAGATTTTGTTTATATTACATAGTGTAATTAATTTGTGAAATTAGGTCTAACCGAACACAAAAACGACTACTACGCAAATACTATCTGGCGTATTATTATGAAACCTGCACCATTTTAAAGATAATTTAATTATCTATCTTTTTATCTACGATTTTTTTCGAATAATTTGGTTTTTTTCGCTTTATTGAATAAAAAATTCGTGCGCGGCGCTCTATCGAAAGACGTTTAAATTATTCCGAATCATTTGCTTCCGCAGCCGCAAATGATTCGGAATAATTTCAACGTTTTCCGATAGAGCGCAGTTATCTGATATCAGAAAAAATAAAATAAATAAATAATTATAATTGCATAAGTTGTTAAAAATGCTATGCAATAGCTTTACCGCGGCAGTCCCCGAGTGCCACACGTATTTTTTTGCACAGGTGACCTAATAGTAGATCGCCGATAAGAACTAATCCTATATAAGCGACACTATATTACAACTTCGTTACATAATTTTTTATCAAATTATTTTATACCATCAACAGCTTCTGAAGGTTTCAGAATTTATTATTTATGGAATAAGATACAACAATAAGGTTAATGCACTTTCAATCCTACTCCAAGCACCTCATACTTTGAGAGTCATGGTTAAAAATAAATCATCATCATTATCATCATCATCATTTATTCATTCCATAAAAGCATTTCACAATACTGAGGAACATGTCAAATTTTACAATCATAATTTACCGGATGATAAAACCGTAAAAAATTGAAAGAAAAAAAAAATATTATAATCAGAGGTGATTACTTAAAAATAGTCAAATTTACAAAATAATCAATAATCAAACAAATAATAATCAATACCATAAACAGAAAAATTCTGAAACATGCGTAATTAAAAACAATGTCAATAAAACCTAAAACTTAGTTCTAAAGTATAGTCATAATATGGTTATTTATAATCAAGCAATTGTGGACGCAATATCATAAAAGTCGTCCAGTTTGTAAAGGGCATGTTTGACTAACTGATTTTTCAAGCAGATTTTATATGCTGCCATCTCAAGTCTTTTCGTCGATAATACATTAGGAATATATCTATACAGGCTATCCCGTAAGTCAAGACCCAACCGAAACGGGGCGATAAGAGGAGTAATTTGCCATTGAAAAAACTATATATGGTGTTATCTAATGTTTCACGGTTTAGAAGTTATCGCACTTTTCTAACTTCTTAAAAATATCGATGCCAATTTAAACAAAATAAATCATTAAAAAATCTACATTGTAGTTATATGTACTTTTTTGTCTGTTTACTTTTTACTACTAATGTATCCTATTACTAAAAATGTATTCGTTAATGTTTCTTGTATGGTATAATAGAAAAACACGTTTTAGTAAAATAATTTTATTTGTTGGGAAGTTAAACCTAATTTTTGAATGAATATTACTTTTTTAAAATGAATGACAGAGAACTCACACATTACTTTAAAAAATATCTACAATTCATAGGGAATCCATAGAGCTACACCTTATCAGTCGTTATCTAGTATATGGATAGTTTTAGAAGTTTTTGCTTCAGAGGGGATGGTCAACAAGAATATGCTAAAAAGTTTTAAAGGTATTTGTTTGAAATATCGTCCGCCTGTCCTTATTCATAAGTGACATCGTCTGAAAAAGTTAATATATAGGATCGTCATCCCTTTATGGTTATTTATGGTGAAAGATATCCCGAAGCTGCCGCTCACTCATTTTATTTGTCGTATAACGTGTCTTTATAGTACCCCTTTTATAGTCCAGGGGGTTAGGGTCTGCTGAGCGTGTTGGTCAGTGGATTTACCCCTCCTTCTATTCAGCAATTTGGGTACACATCGTCCAAATGGTCCCATAGATTGCGGGCATAATGCGCAAGTGCCCCGTCGTGTTGTAGCCATAGTCTCTTTCCAAATTCTAGGTGGACATCTTTCAAAAGGCCTTTCAGGTCCTGTAGAAATTGCAGATACTATCAACCGTCAAACCTATGTGGCAGCATAAAAGGTCCTATGAAACGTTCGCTGAGTATGCCCGTTCAAAAGTTCCCCGGCGAACGGTTCATAGGGCCGTTTCAGCTGCTTGGCGGTCGCCGGTATCTGCAGTTATTACATCGGGACCTGGAAGGCCTTCTGCAAAACGTCCCACCAGAAATAAAGGAGAGAATGAGACATCTCAAATTTGAGTATCCAAATCGCTTGATAGGAATAGGAGGAGGCAATTCACTGGCCAATGCGCATACCAAACCTCAACCCCAGTGGCGTAACTAGAAAAATTGGGCCTCGGTGCAAAATTTAACGAAAATCCCCTCCCCTATTTACCTTCATTATAGCATATAGGAAGTAATTTCTTTATACCTAGCTATATTACATATTTATATTGCAGCTACATTATAAATCGGTGTAATTATTTGGGGGAATTGTCTCGAACATGTTGCGGAATCGAAAAAGAACGTTCAGTTGTTGACACGTGTCAGGAATAGTTAAAAATAATATTAGTAACGAATAAACTTCAGCAAAACTGGCTCTCATAGCATTGTCTTTTATAATAACCGATTCAGCAATGTCAAAAATAGTTCTGCAATTTCACTTGCAATAAGTTTTGCATTTCACTTGTTAGGATTTAATACAAAGTAGTATAATTGTAATGCGCGTGACTCCGAAAGGTCGCTTCAAAATTGTTTATGTACATTGTTGCATGTGTCACAATTGTGGTTTCACCCATTTCGGGCCCCGAACTACCGTGGGTGCGCCGCACCGGCTGCACCGGCTTAGTTGCGCCACTACTCAACCCCCTGGACTCTACCGTATGTGGGTACTACAAAGCAATGGTTTAACACAATGAAAATGTGAATGAACAGCAGCTTTGGGATAAACTTCAACAGCCAGAAAAGACGGATCAAAACAAAAACCAAATGATGAGCAACCTACAAACCAACTCTTTGAGTTGGTTTCGCTTATGCATAAGGACGACCGGACGATATTTCAAAAACTTACCGTAAAAAAATATTGAATAAATACATTTAAAACTTTTTAGTCTTTTCTGTCTGACAATACCCTCCGAAGCAAAGACCTCTAAAGCTACCTATTTATTATTGAACGACTAACAAATTGCAGCTCTAGAATCCCCTTGAAATGTAGAAGTTTTTAAAACAATGTGTGGGTTTTCTGTCATACATTTTAAATGGTAATATTCATTCAAAAATTATGTTTAACTTGGTAACAAATAAAAATATTTTACTAAAACGTGTTTTGCTATTTTAAACTAAAAAAAACATTAACAAATACATTTTAATAATAGAATACATCAGTAAGAAGGAGTAAACAAATAAGAAAGACCCATAGTAGTAGTAGATGGAGTGGGGGGCTTGTTTCCAGCCCTTGATGTCACCTAGATCTGTAAGGTCTTTTGTAACTACCCACTGTGTGGTTAGGTCAATGGTCAGCTAGTAGCCCGGTACTTCTTACCAGTCCAAGTAGGTCACTGACCTTCAAGTTGGGCAGATCGCTGGGTTCGAGAAAGGCTCGTCCCAGTAAACTGTGTCTTTTGGCGGCGAGCCCTGGACAGCGACCAACAATGTGTATGCTGTCTTCAGGTTCCTCGCCACATATTCGGCAATCCTTACTCTCAGCCAAGCCAAGGTTGAATAGATGAGCTCTAAGGGTCGTGTGTCCGGTGAGGAGACCGATAGTGGTTCTAAGGTTCTTCTTGCTCATGTCAAGTAGGGCCTTGGTTTTCTTCTGTAGTGGTTGCTCCATCATGGCTTTTGCCTGGCGACATCCCTGACTCTGTTTCCAGGAAGCCCGATGTTCCTGCTCCAAGCAGTCCCTGATGATTTTCTTACCTGTAGCGAAGGAAACCCCTACAGCTGGCTCCACTGGGCAATCCAGTGTGCCCAGTTTTGCCAGTCTGTCGGCCTCTTCGTTTCCGGGTATGCCTTGGTGACCCGGTATCCATATTAGGGTGATTTTGTTGGATTTTCCCAATTTGTTGAGCACCTGCATGCAGTCCCAGACCACAGAAGATTCTGTGGTGGCTTTAGCCAGAGCGTCCAGTGCTGCTCTGCTGTCAGAGCAGATGAGTATTTGTCTGTTTTTTACCTCAAGTCGACTTTGTAGTTTTATGCATTCCAATATGGCAAGTACCTCGGCTTGGAAAACCGTAGCGTATTGTCCAAGGGGGATGCTCATTCTGTGGTTGGTTTTGGGTCCGTACACGCCTGCCCCAAAACGTCCATTTGTTCCTGAGCCGTCGGTGAACCAGGCGTCTGCGTTGTGGCTTTGAAGCCACTGCGGATTTTTCCATTCTTCCCTGGTGGGGATTAGGATTTTATAGGATTTCTCGACCGAAATTTTTTTCCGTAGTCGATCCTGGGTCAGAGTGAATGGGCTTTTGTGGAGGAGGTTTAGCTCAGGATGATTGTGCCCTCCACGCTTCCACTCGCCCAAACACTTCAGTCTGTATGCTGTAAGTCTGGCGGAGTGGATTATGAGCTTGTCCAGAGGCGGGCAGCAGAGTGCCACCTCTAATCCCGCTGTTGGGGTGGTCTTCATGACGCCAGTTGCAGCCCTCAGGTAGTTACCTTGAAGGCTTTTAAGCATTTTTATTGTCTCAAGCTTTTTCACCCTGGACCACCAGACTATTGCAGCATAGGTTAGTCTAGGCAGCAGTACTGCCCTGTAGAGCCATAAGGCGACCCTGGGTTTGAACCCCCAGGTTTTTCCCATGACTCTTTTGCACGTCCACAACGAGGCACAGAAGGTTGTTCTCTTGCGCTCGAGGTGGTGCTTCCAATTGAGCTTTGGGTCTAGATAGACTCCAAGGTATTTGACTACTGTAGCGTATTCTATCTCCTTATCCCAGAGCTTGAGACACTCAACGGGTTCGGGTTTGTATTTTCTGGTGAAAATCATGGCCTTAGTCTTGCTTGGATTAGCGAATAGACCTCTGGCCTGGCACCAGTCTTGGGTGGTCTTAAGTGCTTTGTCCATGAGCTCCTTAAGTATTGATAAGAAGTTTCCTCTGGCTACTATGGCCACGTGATCAGCGTAGCCGTAGACAGAGAGGCCTAGGTTTTGTAGATCTGTTAGGAGTTCGTCTACAACGATGCTCCACAAGAGGGGGGAGATGACTCCACCCTGTGGACAGCCCTTGGCAGGGATTCCCGTGATGGAGGTGTCGCCTTGATAGACGGTCAGATTCCTATTTGATAGCATACTCAATGTCCAGTCAATAATGGTCTCTGGTATTCCTCGTCTGTGCATAGCGTTTTTTATAGTTGCATATGAAGTGGTGTCAAATGCTCCTTCGATGTCCAGAAATACTCCCAGAGCGTAACCTTTCGCCGCTAACTGTGTCTCTATTGTGCTCACCAGGTGATGTAGGGCAGTGTCCGTAGATCTGCCCTCCCTATAGGCATACTGAGCATCAGCAAGCGGTTGAAGAGCTAGGTGGTTGGTTTTCAAGTAGCCGTCAACTAGTCTCTCCAGTGATTTCAGGAGAAAGGAGATGAGGCTAATGGGTCTGTAGTCTTTGGCAAAGATGTGGCCGTTCCTGCCTGCCTTTGGAATGAATGTGACTCTTGCGCTGCTCCAGGCATGAGGGACGTGTCTGAGGGCTATGCTCGCTCTGAGTACCTTTGTTAGAGGGCCCAGCAGTTGGCTTAACCCTTTTTGTAGTAGGACTGGGTATATTCCATCCGGTCCAGGTGATTTGTAGGGGTCGAAGGTGCTCACGGCCCATTCTACTGCTTTTGGATTAACTATCTTGGCTGCAAGGGCCCAATCCCTGGGCTTGTGGAGCCTCTTGGAGTTCTCCCCTGCGGCAATTGGGTGTGAGGATTCCTGGAAGCCCGGAAAGTGTGTTTCCATTAGGAGCTTCAAGGTTTCCTTGGTATCGCTTGTGTGTCCCCCGTCTGGTCGTTTAAGGCATCCCAGCTGGGGGCAGTTGTTAGAGCTGAGGATCTTGTTGAGCCTGGAGGCTTCGGAAGCTGTTTCCACGCTCTCACGAAAGTCCCTCCAGCTTCTTCGTTTGGCTTTAACAATGGCCTTGTTGTATTCGTTTCGGGCGTTTTTGTATTCCTCCCAAAGATGTTGCGAGTTAGTGTTGTGATTTCTTGCCCTATTGAAACACCTTCTCAGCGTAAGCCTGAGCTTGGTCAGCTCTGGGTTCCACCATGGGACCTTTTTTGAGAGGTTTCTTTGTTTCAAAGGGCAATTCTGCTCGTAGGCGTCTATAACGGCATTAGACAGTGATAGTGCAGCTGTTTCTAGTTGCTCTTTGGTGTGGAATCGATTCGGAACCGTGGTGAGCTTGATAGCCAGGTCCCTATCGAATCCTTCCCAGTTGGTATTTCTAGGGTTGCGAGCCCACTGAATTTCCAATGAGTGCCGAAGCGTTAGATGGATCTGCCTATGGTCCGAGCCTGAGGGTTCATCTGAGACCCTCCAGTCTTGAACCAGGTCGGCCACTTCTTTTGTGCAGATCGTGATGTCCAGTACCTCCTGTCTTCTTGAGTCTATGAAGGTAGGTTCTGTTCCTCTGTTGAGGATGGTGAGTTCATTGCCTAGGATAAAGTCATGCAGGCTTACCCCCCTCGGGTTTATGTTGGAACTACCCCAGCACACGTGGTGGGAGTTCGCATCGCAACCCAGAAGGAGTTGGAGCCCGCGTTGTTTCGCATATGTCACTAGGTTGGTTATATCTTCTTGCGGTGGCAGGTCAGTGGAGTCATAAGGCATGTATGCTGACCCAATGAGTAGATCCACCGTTCTGTCTCCTGTCAAGTTGATTTTTGTTAAAATGACCGTTAGGTCATCGCCGCTGAGTTGTGGCAGAAAAGTGGCTGTGACGCCCTTAGTGACCACGCAGGTCCTGAGTTTCCGAGTCGGTTGGGCCTTATGAATGGTTCCGCAACCTCCTAATCCACTTATAGTATCCCTAACAATCCAAGGTTCTTGGATTAGTGCTATACTTGTCTGCGCCACAGCCATGCTCCTGGTTAATATCGCCGAGGCGCTTTTGCTGTGGTGCAAGTTGATCTGGATTATGGGGACTTTTAGGTGGTTCATTTTGCTGTACCTACTGCGTCCGACTCCTTCCTAGGCTTATTATCGAGCAGCCTTACGGGTGCCCGTGCTAGCCCACAGTAGGGTCGGAAGTTGCAGGCCCTGAGAGTGGCCAATGAGGAGTCGCTCACCAGACAGGCGAAGTGGACGCTCGAGGCATCCTTCTTCGTGCTCCCCCTAGCGACGGCCCACCCATCGGTCTTCAGACCTGGGTTTTGCCTGTCGAGGAGTAGAAGTACTTTCTCGACAGTGTACTTGGGCTCCTCCACGTGGACCACCACTCGATGGCGTTTGGGCAGCTCATCGACCGGCAGCACACACACGGATTCCCCTTGGACGAGTAAGTCCGTGGAAAGGCTTCTGAGCCAGTTCCCCGTCTCCTCATCTGCGCACGAGAAGACGAGAGACCCATAACTAGTATGTATATTTTTTAAAGATTTATTTTGTTCAAAATGGTATCGATATTTTTAAAAAGTACTAAAAATGCGATAACTTCTAAACCGTTAAATATTGGATAAAAACATAAGTTATTTCAATAGCAAATGACTCCTTCTATTGCCCCGTTTCGGTTGGGTCATGACTTACGGGACATTCTATATATATTAAAGAAGAAACTGACTTTGTGCCTGACTGGCATATCAGCGCACAGTTCAAACTACTGGGGCTAGGAATTTGAAGTTTTGCAAAAGGCTTGCTTTAACGATGTAGGCGAACACTAAGAAGGGTTTTTTGAAAATGCATGCACTAAGGGTGTGAAAAAAGGGGAAATTCTGTTGTATGGAAAATCGAAACCGCTAAAGCTACCGACATCAAAGTTTATTTATTTATTTATTTATTTTCAGGAAAACCAACAGCTAATTATAATTTAACAAAGCCGGAGTAACATAACAGAGAGCCAATTAAAGGTTTTCACGTTTAGATAACGTTGTAGAAACATATGTAAAGCTATATTTAAGCTAGTTTAAATATATAAGCTACTCATTAAAAATGAAAAATAATGGCATTCATAGTTTTTTCAAAATCAGCCCTTGTGTGGTGTGAAATAAGGAATGAAATGTTGTATGGAGATACCCAAACCGTTAGATCTTGAAACTCAAAATTTTGCCTAGTGTAGGGAAGAATACGGAAGGTTTTTGATAGTGATACGGAAAACTTTGATAGTGTAGGGAAGAATACGGAAGGTTTTTATTTCATTAAAACCCCTACGGGATGAAAGAAAGGGGTGAAATTCTGTAGTATGTAAAATCGAAACCGCGTAAGCTACAGACAAAATTTATATTTAAGCTAATCAGAACAAGTGAAAAATAATCACATTACATTTTTTTTCGAAATCAGCCCTTTGGGGGTGAAATAACAAATGAAATTTTGTATGGAGGTACCCAAACCGTTAGATATTGAAAGTCGAAATTTTGCACAGAGCTTTATATGATAGTGGAGAAAAACACTAAGAAGGGATATTTCTAAAATTCCACCCATACAGAATGAAAGAAAGGGGGTGAAATTCTGTATTATGGATAAAATTTTGTATGTAGATACCTAAACCGTTATATCTTGAAACTCGAAGTTTTGCACAGGACTTTATTTGATAGTGGTGGGAAGCACTAAGTAAGGTTTTTTTAATCAACGCCCACGGGATAAAAGAAAGGGGTGAAATTCTGTCTAATGGAAAATTGCAACCGCTGAATCTACAGACATCAATATTTCTATTTAAACTACTAATTACAAATGAAAAATATTAGTATTTACATTTTTTCAAAATCAACTGAACTTACTATAATAGTACAACTAGAGCTGTCGACTACAACGGGCGAACCCGTCACCTCAGGGTCTTTTAACGAAATTTGATCGTTCTGTCTCCCGTGAGGTGAGCGCAGTACAGGAGACAGTACAGGAGACAGTTCTGACCGACAGTACAGGAGACAGTACTGTCTCCAGACTCCCCCGACTGTTAGTCAGAATGCACATTTGATTGGCTGACGCCACACGGTGCGCAAACCGTCCAGGAGCGCCAGAAGGTTGACTCCTGGGGGAAACTAGCCCTCAGGCCAGAGTCCTGCCCGGGTTCGCATTTTATGCGTGGAGGCCGCCGGATGGGTATTGACCCGTGAGTGTGACCTGCCCTGAACGAATGGGTTTTCGTGGTCAACTCCAACAGGGCCCATTAGCTCTCCTATAATAGTACAGTCAGTCGGTCAATCGCTCGGTCAGACAGATAGAGAGCGCATTCTAAAATTACACGCAGGCGAAGTCGCGAGCAACAGCTTCGTTATACCTTGCTTAAACTTATTTATTTATTTATTTATAGTATTACACAAGTTCGTTTGTACAGTTTACCATATCATGTTGTATATATATATGAGACGTTAGCAAAAAACTGATTCTCGAGGAGATAGAGTAATGAATAAAAGTCGCCTAACTAGGCCAGGGCCTGTTCTAAGGCAGACTTTATAAAATATTGTTTAGCTCTATCTAATCAAATTACTAAATAATTATTATATAAAAAAAAATAAAAAAAATTAAATTAAATCAATTAAAATTTGTAGAAATTATATTACTTTGATAATAATTATTAACGTGTAGAGTAAAAGTAAAAATATGTTTGAAAGTAAAAATATATGTCTAAAATTGAAGAATAATGCGAAAATTTAATATACAAAAAATTCATATACAATATTCAACATTCCATTGATGTTTTCTCTGCCTTCTGTAATAAGCCACCTAGAAACCGATTTTTTAAATTTGTTTTTGGTTTCAATGCGTTTAACGACATCAGGCAGGTAGTTGTACATTCTCGGTGCTATGAAGTTAAAATGTCTCTGTCCGAAAGTCGTACGAGTTCTTGGCACTATCATATCGTCATTCTTTGCAGCTCTGGTGAGTCTCACTCGTGCGTTAATAAGTGGCATTTTGAATTTTGCGTGTATTAAGGCTATCTTAATGTACAACAGTCTTGGGTCATCAATCTAAAAGAAAAACGTGTCAAAGGGAAAATACGAGTACATTATTTAAATCTATATTTAGGTCGTTTTGAAAAGGCAAATAAGCGCGAATCTACTGAAATTAACTACTGCAGTCGAAACTCGCGGGCAACAGATAGTAATAAATATATAAATACATTTATTCTATACATAGATAAGTGAATATAAATAAACATGACCACGAGAAATCGAGAAATATTTATTGTACGCTAATTTTAAAACAAGCTAACACTACTCTATTTATAATATAACAGAGTTATGTTATAAATTAATTGACTACCGATTTTTTTATAAAAAATGCTTTATGTATCTTATGTATAGTAAAATTGAATAAACAATAAATATTACACATATATTATTAAAATATTAAATCTAAAATATTAAAATAATAACAATTAAAATATTCCAATTAAAATATTCCAATTGTCTTTTTAAAATATAGCTTTCATATATTAGGTGTGCAAGTAGAAACTCGGCTCTGAAATTGATTGAATTAAAATAAAACGTCAAAGCTTCCAAATCGCCCGCCATTTTAGATATATGTATAATAGGCTATTTTTATGCTGTTTTCTATCATTGCTGTTTTTATGACTTAAGTTTCAGTCATTGACAAGCTGTCGTTCCGTGTGCATCAATTTTAAGAGTTGGATGTCGATACGCAACATTTACGACATTGCATTCTAATCTGTTTTCAAATGAAAAAAATGCAGCTCAAGCTATGGAATTGATTAATTCGACTTTGGATAAACATTCTGTGAGTCATTCAGCAGTAAAAAAGTGGTTTGCAAGATGTGCAGTTGCCGTAAGGTTAACAACTACCCCCGATCTATAGGAAACAATGCGGTTTCCAGACTCCCCCGGCTATCAGTCGGAATGCACAATGGATTGGCTGACGCCGCGCGGTGCGCAGAAACCGTCCAGGAGTGCCCGAAGGTTGATTCCTAAGGAAACTGGCCCGCAGGCCAGAGTCCTACCCGGGTTCGCACTTCTGGGTAGTGGCTGCCGGATGGGTTTTGACCCCTGAGTTTGGCCGACCCTTAAACGCATGAGCTTAGTGACCTATCTGCAATAGGACCTATTAGCTCCCTGTACCTGAGGATGCGAGAATAGATTCTTGTCGTTTGAGCGGCGTCACTATAGTGCGATATTCGCAATCTGTGCGGTGCGAGCAGTGACGTTTCGCCGTGCAAAGTCCAAAGCTCAATAAAAAGAAATGTTAATGTTAATCTCTGCGATCGGCGAAGACAACATCGGATGCGGCGCGATTCGCGCTGCTTCGGGAGAGAAAGTCAATGAAGATGATACTGACAGGCCGAATGCGGCCGTTCGGAAAATATGCGCGTGCGCTTAACATAACATATAACCTCCTCACATTTCCTGTCCTGGCACTCTGAAATCGGTGAAAAGATAAGTCCGAATTTAAATAAATTATGTATTCTGGGTGGTCTTTTGATTCGACCTCATTTTATTTTTTCTAAATCGCCTATCTTAGTCAATAATTTATGGGCGCTGGCAGTTTACATTTAAACAGCGGTACAATAGGAATCGAACACATATTATTTTTAAATAATGTTAAAAAACTGGTTGTGTCACCTTCAGACTTACCCGGCAAGTAGCCAGGGACTTATTTCATCTGAATATTAATTTCGTAAATAAAGTCGAATAGCAGTTTTCGAAAATTCCTGGTAATGCGACGCAACGCAATGAAATTTGAATTCCAACCGCACGTCATACCATTCAATTTAAAAATCAAATTTTAAACGCGGGTCGCCGTGAGCCTTCGAATTCGAATTTCTAACGATCCACTCATCGCAAGCGTTGCCGCTTTTAAAGGCTTTACTATTTAATTATTGTATGGCGGATTTCAAATAGTATTTGTGTCGCTTGTATATGAGATATTTCAACCAAAATTGCACAATGTGATTCCGGCCCAAAAAGGCTACTGAGTACCTACGTTTTAGTCTATACATCTATTATTTTTTTAGATTAAATTAAGACTAGCGCACCCTCTGGTTGACCGATAACAATTTTTTGAACTCTTGCGATGACCGAATGATGCCTGCATGCCAAATTTCAGCTCAATCAGATGAAGCGTGTAGGCGTTATCGTGGAGGAATACACACACAAACAGTCACATAGACACACAGACTCACTGGCAGACATAAGTCTGGAAATGGTATTAATCGTCTCAGGGGAAGGGGGGAGAAGTCAAAACGGGGAGGTATATATCCGTCTTCATATCAAAAAAAAAATGCGCATTCACAATACTTTCCCTACCGGTAAAGTAAAGGATATTCCATTTTATTATTAGAATAAATAAATCGCTTTTTAAAACAACGCCACATCACATCCAAAAAAAATTCCCATTGCAAAATCAAAATAAAAGTTACAATTATAAATGTTTTAACTTTAAATTGTATACGAATAGTAAGATAAAGATATAAAGTTTCGTAATACTATAGTTTTATTTAAAATTCTCTTATATTTTATAAGAAATACCTGACTGGGCCAAAATAGCTGTAATTATTTCCAAAGTCCAATATATTGCTACCCATATAATAACATACCCCAGTTGCAATTTATAAACTAATAAGTTGATACATTCTATAAACGAGTCGGAAATCTTTCAACATTCCTTAGTTTTCAGTAAAATTTGCCGAATTTTAATTTTTAAAAAAACAATAAAATTCGGAAGGTTTCCCTTTGTTTAGTTAGAGTGTTTGAGACTGAGATTAAAGAAAGTTTTTTTTATAACCCTATAGAGATTATAAGGATCTTGTCTTTTTGGCTCTTCTCGCTACAAACACATAGCGGTATAAATGTTGGCTTACTTCGTACCTTGGATCTTTGACTGCCTATTGTCATAACACCCGATTCGAAGTCTCAGATGTACCGCTCTGGCATCCTCTCCTATAACGTGGGTTTGAGCGAGATCGCATTTTTAAATTTGAAACATCACAGTCTCTTCCTTCCTGCATAAATTCATCTCTTTCGCGTGATTTTAATGACGGTGCCTCGCCCGCGATGACCTCCTCTCACAATATGAACTCCTCGAACAATATGAACGTCACAACATTTACTGATCTTGCCTAAAACGGTGAAACCTTCTTCTAGCAAGATAATAATATCGGCAGTATTTATTTAAGGCAACTTTTTAGTGGAGGTTATTTGTGTGGAGGTAATATGCATGTATTATACGTAACCGCGAGCCAACTGTTGGGATCATCGAGCTCTCTGGCCTACCTAAAAAAAACAAGGGTTATTCCAAGGTGCAGAAAGCGTGGCGGGAGCGGGAGCAGCTGCTCCAGCCTCACTGCATTTGCTGCCTTCACGCATTCGCTGACCTATCCCCCCCCCCCCCCCCCTCACTCTTCTCTTCATCTTTCCCCTCAAGATACAAGTTTAATTACGCTGAATGAACCAGGGCCCACGAAATCGAAAGTTGTATGGGTAACCTTTACACTGTTATAACCCGCCGCGTAGACACAGGCCACGGGGCAAGTGATGCGTTGCCAGGTCAAAGGTTGTTGTGTTATTTGCTATTTATATCGGTTTCTGAAAATTTCGTTTTTATCCCTGAATAGTTTTTAAAAAATCTGTATAAGAGCAATGTTTTATTAAATCTGTAAACTATTTTAAATAAACCAATATTACTTAGCAAATCCTTAATAATTTCATTCGTATGTTAGTGATAATAAAAGAATGAAGTAACACTAAACATTACTAAACCTAAACATCTGGGTGTTTAATGTTAATGCATACGTCGCAAATAGTCAACCGCGCCACAAAATCATCAGCGAAGCAAATATATCCTTCCAAAAGGTAGACACCAGTCTATTTTTGCGGTTGATACTTCGATCATTTGAAATTCCTTTTCCTTTCGAAATAATTATTTTATATATTTTAATTACTGTAATATATTTATCAATTATCAATACCATACTACTGTGTATAATAAATATCGAGTTCAAATAAATGTGATATGTTAACTTAAATCTTACAGTATATTAAATGTTACTTGTAAATGATACATTCATTTGTTAAATGTCATTTTATTTTTCAACACTTTACATATCTCTTCCTAAACGTAAAATTCACTTATTAAAAACTCTTAATCCTGAGCGCCTAAAATTTCTGCATCGCGGCGAATATATTATTCCAAGATATTATTCAATTTCGGAATAGGTTAAAATTACTATAGGCAGGGTCTGGGCAATAAGTAGTATGTTTAGGTATTTGAAAGCCAGCATCTTGAATGACCGCGCAACGTTGAAACTGCGAACTTGTATGCTGAGAAGTTATTTCTGTGAATCAGAAAAAAAACGCAAGACTGTTTCTATGTTTCTCACGTAAGTATTACATTGCGCTTTTTTGATTATTCTGCATAATAAGTCCCCGTGCACGATCAAGATCAACAGTCATTATTACTCCCATGCATTCCCAGATTATTATAATGGCTCCTGCGTGTTTCACAGTAAAGACGACGCACTCGGGAAGATTTCTTTTACCCACCCTTCGGCTTACATAAGACACACAAGGAGTATCAAAAATATTTATTTATTTATTTAATCAGGAAGACATACAGCGCTACAAAAAATATACAATTACATTAAATACAATATTTCATGTTGTTTATTTTGTTTCTTAAATAAACATGTTGTTTATGAAAGGTCTATTTTATTAAATAAAATTTTATTCACAGTAAACCATTTCATTATTATGATATACCGCATGTTTAAAACAGAAAAGGGATAAAAAATATTAACCTCATAGTTTGACTTGTCGGACCACACAATATTAGACAAATTCTCCTCTGTCCAATGTTGACGCCTCCTAGCCCAATCTAGCCGATATTTTTTTTGTTTTTTTTCAGGAAGTTATGGCCTTTTCCTTGCTTTGCAACCTTTAAACCCAGCATCTGCGAGTCTTCTTCTTGCTATCCTGTCACTAACTCGTCGTCCAATCTCCTCCATATATTAATTTGCCAGCGAGATCGACCAAATACCCCTTAGTGCGCCGCTCTTGCATCTAAAGATTTTTATGAGGCTGCTCGCGAAGTGTATTATGCAGCAAGGCTTGTCATTCGTAATAGCGGGCCATTCTGCTGAGCTATTTTATCCCCATAGCATAATATGACCGATAAGCAAACGCGGAGTACGGGTGAGCCACGGGTGCCCGTGAGCGTCGCGTCGCGTCGCGTGCTCGATCGCCTGGTGAAAAACGCCAACAATGGAATGAAAAACCGAAAGTGCATCGGGCGGTGAGAAATGTCGTCCCACAGACAGAATGGCCCGTAAATTGCGGCACGTGAACTTGCGCCGGAAGGTCAGCTGATCGCTCGCTATCACCCGTGCGCACGGCCACGACTACGAAAGTGGAATTCCCAGGGCGCCACCTCCAACTCAATGCTTGCACGTCATCCTTTACAACCAGTTAGACTCTGCTGCAATATTGCCATTAGTCAACATATGGGCGCCTACAAAACAAACAGGACTCACCCGTAGTCTTCATGTCCCAAGGTGGAATACAAACCATGAACAAAACTCTCTTATTAGCCTTATTATGGACATATATTAGATGGGTTCGGTGACACTGACGCTAATATTTTAACTGTTTTGACAAAAACACAGTTTATTAGGATAAAACATACAAATTAATAATTTATAATCTTCTATATAAAAATGAATCGCCGTGCGTTAGTCTCGCAGGATCTCGGAAATGACTCGACCGATATGAATTATTTTTCTTTTATTTTGTTTGGCTTGATTCAGGGGTGGTTAACAAAAAAAATATTTAGGAAAAACTCAAAGAAACAACTGAAAATCGAAAACATCGAAATTGGTCATTTTGGGAACATTGGCCACTAGATGGCTATCGCGGCGATCGTATTGTTTGACAGCTGCGCTATCCATAACTGTTATTCATTCCGTACAATGTGTAAAATTTCAAAAAGTCAAAAAGTCAAAAAATGCGAAAGTCAAAAAAATCGTAAATTCGGAAAAGTCGAAAAAGTCAATAAAGTCGAAAAAGCCGAAAAAGTCAAAAAAGTCGAACAAGGCGAAAAAGTCAATAAAGTCGAAAAAGCCGAAAAAGTCAAAAAAGTCGAACAAAACGAAAAAGTCAAAAAAGTCAAATATCAAAAAAGACAAAAAAGTCAAAAAAGTCGACATCTTGTAATTGATAATTATGTAAACTAATTATGTAATTAGTTTACATAATGTAGTCTACAAATGATAATTATGTCAACAACCTAATAAACCTCCCCTTTCTTTCCCGCCTTCTTCTCTATATTTAATTACAGTTAATATATGTATTTATTACCCATTTTATAATAATTATAATGTATACTCATTTAATCACCTATCTAGTTTTTGTAATAAGTGTCTAATAATAATTGGCAACTGTATGGATGCATGACCTATGTAGTTTTTACTTATTAAATGTTGTCATTTTTATGGCTGTAAAAATCCATGTAATAAAATAAAATTGAAATTTTCACTACTAAGTATGTATATTGTAACATAGTATATCTGTTTGTTGTTTGCCTGTTTTTGTTAGTGTTTTCGATAGGTAAGCGGAATATGTATAAGAATACATCGCGAAAAAGGGGTTGTCCATCTTAAGTCGTCTAGTGTAAACGCATTTTTAAAATTTGCAACTCTCTATTTTTACAATAATTTGTAAAAACTTTAATATTTACGATTTATCATTTAATATAAATAATTTTAGTTTTTGTTGACATTTTGTGTCTTTATAGAATAATTAGCATAAAATCCCTGCAATGACACAATAATATAAATATAGGTTTCTTTTTAATGACCTTTATTTGGGATTATATACCTGTTATTTGAATTATATACCTGAGAGGTACATAATTCACTCTAATTATTTAGTTCTGATTTATAACCGTGCTTTGTCTATTTTCGCCATATTTATAGCCGGTTTTTTTTCTCTTTTTAATACGTTTTCGTTTCTGAAGCGACTTTGAAATTTAGTATTACAATAGGTATTGCTTTAAAGACACATTTTGCATATTATGTTTAAACAGTGTCTTTTAGAACATATGTTATATTTAATAAACGAATAATATATGGATATAAATAAAAGTGTCGATTTTACATAACAAAGCGCGTCTGCTGGACTTTCACTGGAGAAGGACTCTAAGCAGAGGATGCTCAAAGTGATTTTTCTTTCTTCGCAGGTGGTTGGCATGTTATGGGCGATTGGGTTTTTCAGACGTTTGACGGGTCTAATACTCTGGAGCTGCTGCACAAGCGTTATGGTGCTGAGCCCTTCTTCAGCGTCAAGGTCGTAAACTTGCCCGAGGGCAATGCTCCTCATATCATGCTAGAACCATCTGGTTTTGGACTGCCTGATCCCTCGTTCTACCAAGCCGGCTCTAAAGCTAAGGTATTTAATTATTATTAACCCTTGATAGCGGCGAAAGGAATTTGACGGATCGGTGTTTCTAGTTTTTACTGTTTTAAAAATAACCTAGATACGAAGACGATGTTGATGGTATATCGAGAACTCTAGTGGGATCGTTCGGGTAAGGGCTGGCGGTATATAGCAGGGGCTACAATACCTCTAAATATTTTAAATCGGGCAGCAGCATCGAGTTTTGAAATCAATTGTCACAGATAACATAAATAGACAAAATACTCGTAAATAGTATCCCAGTCATTCAGCAGTGAAGAAGTGGTTTGCAAGATTTCATAATGGCAATTTTAGTCTTGAGGATGATCTACGTCCAGATGAAGTAAAACAATTTGAAGACGAAGAACTTAAAGTTTTACTGATAGAAAATCAATGTCAAACTCAAAAAGAGCTTGCAGAACAGTTAGGTGTTACTCACCAAACAATCTCACTCCAATTACATGCAGTGGAAAAATATAGATGGAAAGAAAATGGGTTCCTCATAAACTGACCGAAGAAACCTAAAACCGAAGAGTATACATCTGTATGAGTTTGCTTTCTTGGTACAAAGAAAAAAATTTTTGTACAAAATCATTACGGGTGATGAAAAGTGGATTTGCTCTGGAATCTTTTTATAGTAAAACAAATTTTGGAGAATTAAACTGTATCGCATTTTGTTAAGTCGCTGTCGGTCTATGTGGAGATTGAATTTATTCCTCGTATCGTGATGATGAAAATCACTATTCACCGGAACTTCTGCTAGGTGTCTACTAGCGTAAATAATATTTTGGTAGATGTAAGAAGAAAATAGAGTCATGATTCCTGATTCTACAAATAACGGCTTGCAAGAACTTCTTGGTGAGACTCTATATAAAATGAGTACCGCTCTTTTCTGGAGGAGAAAAAATATTTTTAAATTTGGTGCCATTCCCCAAAACAGTAGGCCATACGTTATAAGGGAGTGGAAATTCACAATATCTCATAACTTTTAGACTTTTGATTTAAAAAAATCTTATGTGGGCAAGTCTGTTTGTTCGTCTGTCCATTCGTTTGCATCTGAATCTCAGAAACTATGTCCTAAAAGCAAACGACACAGTATGATCTAAAACGGGTTCCCCGCTTCTTATTGTGTTTTATGTATTTAGTTTTTTTTTTCAATTGTTTAATTTTCCATTGTTTTCGTAAGAGTCGCTATTTCCGAACGTTTGAAACGTCGAACCGGGCGCCGTATTCACGGTGCTGAAATACTTCAACGTGAGTGTTAAAATGTTAAAGTGGGATAGTCTTTAACACGCAAGGATCATTTTTTTTTCACATTTACTATAGTCTAGGTGACAGTTGCATTGTCTGCTGCTTATTTCTCTTACCAGATGGCGAGTGTGCCAGCAAGCTTTTGCCAGCATTGCTATATCTAGAATTCAAATCCTATTTATACGATTTTATCAGAAGTTGTAACATGTACGATCGGAAGATCTACAAACTATTGTTTTATTTCTTTAAAAAATCTTGAAATGTGTTGAATTAGGTAGGTACTTACGTGTAACATATTTGCTAAATATAAAATGTCTCTTGTAAGAACGCGTTGCATGATCTTTTTTCCAGCTTTATTTAATGTTGTCTAGGATTATGTTTATTTGTTAATTTATATGTGAAATATTTTCAAGTTCACCTGTCGTCAATTCTGGGGTCGTATTTAATAAGTATAAAAATCTCCAATTCAGGCCTGATAACAATTTTATACAAACTGCAATATTCGCGCGAAAAAATCTATCCTTGCACACTATTGTGGAAAATAAATACTGGAAATATTTATAGATTCGCAGTATTTATTTTTTAATTGCTAGATTTTAAACAGTATTTTTCAAATTATATTTCTGTAATATTATTTTTTAAAGTCAATTGTTTATCGGGATATAATCTACAATGTGGTACGCTGCAGGGAGGCATACTTTGTTTATCGTCCATCGTATACAAATTAAATAAAATTCTGATGATTTTACTTCATTATTGTAATTTACAGGCTGTCTCTGCATACAAGCGACTATTGAAAGACACCGTACTGTTATTTGGAGCTACGAGCGCGAACGCAGATACGTTTGCTAACGATATACTGGCCTACGAAGGACGTTTAGCCGAACTGCGCCGCGATGGAAATGACACTTCAATTGCTAAAATCACTTTGAAAGATCTAACCGCCGACGCCCAATGGGTGAGTACCATAATAGAGAACTAGACTTAAAGTTGGTTAGCAACGAGCCAATATTGGTATAATATTAGGTCAAATGGATTATTGGTTTAATATTCGGTCAATAAAACATTTATTTATTTATTTATTTAATTAATTAATTAGTTTAACAATTCATTTACAATGCATAAGTCTCACTAACAATCATATCAATAAAAAAAAATATTATTAAAATTAACATTAACATTGAACACGGCCGATATGAGCATTAGCAGGTATGTACTGCTGCTGCCCAACTAAGTACCAGGACTTGTTCCAGGGCAGCGAGCTCTCTAGTTTTTAGTTCACATATATTCGGCGATTTGAAAAAAAAATAAAGAGGAAAAGAAATATATATATATATTACCGTCACCATTACAAATTATAACTAATAATCACTAAATAATGATCACAATAGTAATTATTTAAAATAAAACACATAAAATAAATAATCGAGTTAATAAAATAAAAATAAAATAAAATTATTGACAAATAATATCAAACAATAGTCACCAAAATTAATGAATAAATAATAGTAATAAAAAAGTCATACCATACAGTCATACAATACAATACAGAAAACAATATTGGTCTAGATAGAAGATTTATTCAAAAATAAACTACATTTCTGGATGGCAAAATCATTAGTGATATAACTTGTTAAAAGAGAGCGGAGGTACGTTATCCAAATTTGTAAATATAAATAAAATTAGTTTTTGACACTAAGTCTGATCTAACATAAATATATTATATGAAACCAAAAAGACAATTGGTTAATCTGTCTGAAGTAATCAATTATTTTAAAGGTTAGACCAGTCTAGGGCTAGAAAGAGATACATTATAGCATACAATATGGACGAGTTAGTGTGGATTTTATTTCCCCAAAAAAATATCTTCGTATATTGGTTTTCTTTGTGTTAAAAAATATAGGTAGAAGTTTTATTAAAAAATAAACTACATTTCGGGATGACAAAATCAACCGATTACTACTATAACCTATAAAAATAGGGCGAAGGTAGGCTAGCCTAATTTATAAATAGAAATAAAAATAGTTTTTAGACACCAAGTCTGATTTTACATAGATATATTATGAGTAACCAAAAAGACAATGGGTTAATATATCTGAAGTAAGCAATTATTTTAAAGTTTAGACTGGTAAAGGGCTAGCAAGGGATGCACTACAGCAATCAACATGAAGGAGTTAGTGTAGATTTTATTTTCCCAATATAATCTCTATAAATGAAATTTAAGGCCAAAAAGTTTGCATGAACAATTAATTAATTAATAGAAATATTGACCCCTACCATATATGCAGATTTGTCATTTTAATGAGAGTTGCTAAATTCCTCTGCTTCAAAACGTGGACAGGAACCAAAGAATTCTTTCAAAGGCGTTTTTCACTGACTCTTCAAAGTTGATTTTTCCGCTTTTTAAAAGTTAATCAAATTCTGAAAAAATGGAACTCGATTGGGACAAGGTCTGGGAAATGCGGTGGGTGACCAAGGTCCCCAGCCGCAACTCCTGCAACTTTGCGACTGTTTGCTTTGAAGGCTGTGGTTATGCGTTGTCATGCAGAAACAGTGGCGATAGGCGATTGACCAGACTTGGTTATATAATCATAAGCTTGTCCATCGTTGTTTGCAGTTATTAACAGTATATATTTATGGTTACTACATAGCCAGACTGCAAGAAGCTGTGATATAAATCACCGGCACAGGATCTCATATTTGAAAATAATGCAAATTTTCAACACGTAAAACTGCTGACTGAGAGACAAATAAAAACAGCTGATATTTAAAAATGAATAACATGGCTTTGAAATAAAATTTATTTGGATTTGAAATTCCATCTCAAATCCACGTTAAATGCAACTACATAGGATAACACAATATTTCGATATAATCTAACGAATCCTACACTTGGATGTATCTATAAAATTTAAATGTCTGTTTTTGTTTACAGCTCCCCATCAAGAACATTCTGACTGCATTATTTCCTCAGGCCAAATTCAACAACAGCACCGAAATTCTGATCAAATCACCTGTATATATCAAACACTTAAACAGCGTTCTCTATGGAGCAGCCCGAGGGTAATGTATTGGTCTGATTGTAAACGTAAGATTAATGTGCTAAACATACGGCATTCTTGTAATAAACATACGGCAATCCATTCGCCTTTGAAATTTACAATGACATCTTATTAGGTCCTTACCTATGAAGTTGCCTTTCTGTAATTAAAATGTAAAATCAAGGATTGTGTATGGCAAATATAATTTATATTATTTAAGAATTAATTACTGAAAAACATTGTTTTTGCTTATAAAAATAACAGGAACCGAATGGGACTAGCCCGTTCTAGGATGGACAGGACTCTAATTTTACAACAAATTATGTAAAAGTTTTATTAAAATGCGCATAAAACTAAATTGCCCTAAAATGTGGTCCAAAAAAACAATCAAATTGAGTGTGGCAATTCATTGTAAAAACAATATATAACAACAAAATGAAATGGTAATTAGTTGAATGTTAAAATATAATCAACATAAATACTATTTAAAAATATATTAATAATTTGTGCACCTACGTTTTATATAATTAACTAATAAATCTACCTCTATTATCTATGTAGTATTGCCATTTTGATGGGATTAACCCTTCATGTAAAACTAAGCATACATGTAAAACTATCGTGGATATGAATCAATTAAAGTTATGAAAGTGATTTTCACTGACTGCCACAGTCACTGTCTCCGGAGTTGTGTTTTTTTCCGCTATATACTGAGAAAAATATTGGATTTCTTGATACAAAGTCGTTTTGTCCTTAAGGTTTTATACAGAATAATAAAGTTTCAATCGTAAGTTTCTTGAATTGCAAGGAATTTTGTTTAAACTCCATTACTCAATTATATGTTTCACCATGCTCCGTACAGGTAATACTAAAATATGATTCTTGTAACTGATTATAAGTTTACGTATGTAATAACATGCTGTCGTGTTAAAAGCAAGATCTCATTGTGCGCCGTAATAAATGTGCGGTGTACGAGTATTTACCATGCCTGTGACATGGTAACTAAACCGTTACGCTCCATGTTGATACATAATCCCTTTTGATACATGCGTATTTCCTTGTATTATAGCGTTATATTTTTCTCGGTGTAGAAAGTCAACCAAATTCCAAAAAAGTGGAAGACTGATGGAGCAAGTTCTGACGAGTAAGGTGGACGACGAACAGTCTCTAGTCGTAACTCCTGCATCTTCACGACTGTTTACTGTGAAGTGTGTGTCCGTGCGTTATGGTGCAGTGGCAGTGGCAAAGAGCGATTGACCAAGCTCGATTTTTTAATCACGGGCTTCTCCTCCATTGTTTGCAGTTTTTACAGTTTTGACATTTGCGTTAATTGTTGTGCCGTCGATAGATAAACCCATCGTAAGACCACATATTCGAAATAATGCAATGATAGTACACATGAAATATCAGAACAATAACATACGGCAGAAAGACAAATGAATAACTGATTTTGAAAAAGAGTAAAATGGTTGTGTATGAATATTTATTTGTATTTTAAATTCCAACTCAAGTGGATTTATCCAAAGTTTAAGTTCGCCAATGGGATAACATAGTAATTTCATATGTTCTAATGTACCTAACAGGTATACGGAATTGTTGAATAAAACAAAAGAAAACATTCGCCTTCAAAGTAGGGTCCATTGTTTGCAATAACAACTAAGCCTACGCTTGAACCAGTCTGCATACATGGTTCGCTGGTTAATGTACGAATATGGTCTTCAGCTCATTTAGCGAATTTTCTTTTATGGCTTCAATCTACTCTCAACTATTTAATTTTAATTTAATTAGCTTCGAAAACAGGAAAAGTCACACGAGGCCATATCATCTGAGTACGCTCCTTGGTCGATGATATTCGTTGAGGTTTTGGTTAAAAACTCTTTCACCCTAATGGCTGTGTGACCTTGTACATTTAAATTCGCGAAACGAGAGTTGAAGACAAAAGAGTTACGACTGGGGACTATTTGTTATGACGTTATGACTGTTCGTTATGACGAAGGTGTATGCACCTTACTCGCCAGAACTTGCTCCATCAGGCTTCCACTTTTGTGGAATTTGGGTAACATTCTACTCTGAGAAAAATATAATGCTATAATACACGGAAATACGCATGTATCAAAAGAGATTAGGTATATAACATGTACTGAGGGTACGTACGTATGTATCAGCATGACGCGTAACAGTTTAGTTACCATAGCGTGAAATCTATGAAATATCCTTTTACAAAGCTGGCAGTTCTTTTTTTGATACTCTCGCTCAAACGCCTCGTGACGCCTAAATCATATTCCTTATTCACTGTTTCTCCCACTGGAAGGAATTTTGAACGCACCACACGTGTCAGCATACCCTTGATTTTCGTGCGAATTTGAAGCATTTTCAAGATGTCCTTCCAAAGACTGTTGGCCTATTTGTATGTCTTACTTTTAACGCCATATATCATCGCCAGTTAGTATGCGTTTCATAAGGTCCGTAAAAGCTTGAGAAGTTATATCGTGAACGACCTGCTTCAGATTTATTTCTCAGCAAAATTGAGTCTTTCGTAACCAGCCGTGCGGCGACGCGTTTCATTCCCAAGAAGCAGCAGCATCAAGTATGTTGAACTCTTGAAAAATCTCTCTACGACTAATACTCAATTGATAAACGATTCGGTGCGAGTGTTAGTTTAGCGGTTTTTATGTAAAATAAACCTAATGGTGCTTCTAAACGGGCCACATTTTCGCTGCAATACAGTGCCCGGCAACATTGCTAGCAATACCAGCCATACTATGCAATGTACGGATATCTTTTTAATATATCACGGCGATATAGCCACTTATTATTGGTATGGCCGTTATTGCTGGCCAGTGTTACTATTAGACGATCGCTTCGCAATCGAAAATACTGCAATATTGCCCGGTCAGCTTTATTGCTGTTTCGTTTTGCGCCATACGTGCGTCCCTTTCTGATGAGAGGCACGACGCACATCTTCATTTTGTATTTATATTCTCTGATGATTAATTTTTTCGATCTATAAAATATTATTATATTTTCTGATTTGTTACGTACCATTGCGTGAAATAATTTATATTATTAATTAGTGTAGTTAAATTTTATACATCATTAATAGATAATTGTACTGTGGATATAAAATTAATATTGAATTCATATGGAGAATATCTATCAATTGGTATTCATATCATCAAAAATATTCAGGCTTAGATATCTAAAGTATCATGCTTATTGAAGTCAGGTCGAATCCATTTGCATAGCTTTTATCGCGGGTTAGGTCAGCGCGGCGACCGAATGAAGAAATGTCTTAACGAAAATTAATTATTTTAAACTGATAATTACGTCCTAGACGAGTACTGATTACGATTCGAAAAAAATATATGTTAAACAAGTACATTTTCCTAATATTCTTAGCTTTGAATATTTTAGTTTTTGTTTATATTACATAGTGTAATTAATTTGTGAAATTAGGTCTAACCGAACACAAAAACGACTACTACGCAAATACTATCTGGCGTAGCATTATGAAACCTGCACAATTTTAAAGATAATTTAATTATCTATCTTTTTATCTACGATTTTTTTCGAATAATCCGGTTTTTTTTGCTTTATCGAATAATAAATTCGTGCGCGGCGCTCTATCGGAAGACGTTTAAATTATTTCGAATCATTTGCTTTCGCAGCCGCAAATGATTCGGAATAATTTCAACGTTCCCCGATAGAGCGCAGTTATCTGATATCAGAGAAAATAAAATCAATAAAATAAAAAAAATACGCGTGGCACTCGGGGACTGCCGCGGTAAAGCTATTGCATAGCATTTTTAACAACTTATGCAATTATAATTATTTATTTATTTTATTTTTTCTGATATCAGATAACTGCGCTCTATCGGAAAACGTTGAAATTATTCCGAATCATTTGCGGCTGCGGAAGCAAATAATTCGGAATAATTTAAACGTCTGATAGAGCACCGCGCACGAGTTTTTTATTCGATAAAGCAAAAAAAACGGATTATTCAAAAAAAATCGTAGATAAAAAGATAGATAATTAAATTATCTTTAAAATGGTGCAGGTTTCATAATAATACGCCAGATAGTATTTGCGTAGTAGTCGTTTTTGTGTTCGGTTAGACCTAATTTCACAAATTAATTACACTATGTAATATAAACAAAATCTAAAATATTCAAAGCTAAGAATATTAGGAAAATGTTCTTGTTTAACATATATTTTTTTTCGAATCGTAAGCAGTACTCGTTTAGACGTAATTATCAGTTTAAAATCATTAATTTTCGTTTAGAAATTTCTTCATTCGGTCGCCGCGCTGGGCTAGGCCCGCGATAAAAGCTATGCAATAGCTTAATAAATAATTATAATTGCATAAGTTGTTAAAAATGCTATGCAATAGCTTTACCGCGGCAGTCCCCGAGTGCCACACGGATTTTTTTGTCATTTTAAATTTTCATTTAAAACAATATAAGCCGCTGGGGCACGTATGATTTAGTCGGCAAGTGTTGCTTGATTGTGTAGCCCATTTAAGAGTCAAAATTATGGGCCATACTTTTGCAACAATATTGCTGAGAATGGCCGGGGGGATATATATTTTCCATCCACATGCTGCAAAAAAATGTTGCTGTGACGGCCGGGCTACAGTTGCTGATATTGTGTATATATTTGCTGGCCGGGCTGCTATAGCGAAAATGTGGTATAGTTGCTGGTATAGCGAAAATGTGGCACGTTTAGGAGCCCCATAAGACTGGTCATGAACAAATGAAATGGAAAAATAATCGTCAAGCATGGAGTATAACTAAGTATTGGCTACGGCCTAGTTAAAGACTCTGCCATGTAAACAATTTAAATGATTTTTTTAATGGAAATTCGTTATTAATATTATTAGTTGCATTGAAATATATTACAGTCACATCGGATTAGGATTTACACCACGAAATAATTAAATAAATTAAAAATATTCGCGCTCTGAATAAAATAATATGGGTTCGATATTCCAACCAAAATATCACAATGTAGTTTCGGCTCAGCGACGCATCTGTGTACCGAATTTCAAGTCTCTAGTTCCAATATTTCGAGATGAAAGTAAGACTAGTGGATCGATTTCAAACATAATTCTTCAATTCAATTCAACTTTTCAACTCTTGCCATGATCAAACGATGCCTACATGCCAAATTTCATCAGAATCCGATGGAGCGTTTGGGCGCTATCGTAGAAGAATCACACAAAAACACAGAAGACTATATTTTTTGAATTTGAATTTACGGTACTTAATGAATGTACGATATTTTTGAAAAGAACGATTATTAGGTACTAAAAGTGGGTTTTTTTCAAATTACCATATATAGAATAGTACGTTTTTTATTGTATTTATTATCTATAAATAAGACATTTTATGAAAATAACTTTTTTTGAAAACTAATAATTTCTGTATATTTTCGTATGGTCGGTTTAGCCCCGTCTTATCCACCTCACTCCGCTTTGACTTGCCCAAACTTACCCTACCAATTACGTTCTTCCCCCGACTTTATCGTACGGCTAAACATTTATTTTTATTCAATTCAATTCAATATATTTTATTGTGACTGGTGTAGTTCGAGTTTGCTGTTGAATAACATAATTTTGGTTAAAAAAGAAGTCTAAAGAATATTATTTTGTATATTTAAGCGCTCAAAAAACTATTCTAATCACTTTGTAAAATACGGGAAAATCATGTTGTAAAATTAGACATTTTTATTCGCATTATCGCTGTTTCATACTAGATTTTTTATTAAATTGTTTGTGAAGCATAACAACTACTACACCGATTTAATTCCGATTTCAGATTATTGAACGATTATCTTCTGTGGCAAGTAGCCATGCTTTACCTGCCTTACACGACGGAGTTCTCTACGATTTGGCAAACCTTCCAATCTGCTATCACGGGTAAGAAAGTGATATCTTCTTCTTCTTCTTCAAGTACCTTTGCCTGATCTGAAGAATATTGATTATTACCCGTGTCCTTAGGTTACAAAACGTATAAAAACTAAAATATCACCACATTTAAACTCATTAACTAATTTGATTTTTTCTTGGTAATTTCTTTTATTCATCAATATATAAACCCCTATTCTCCCCCTCTGGAAAAGAGGGGGGTAGGGGTAACTGATATACAAACATAAGTTTGCTTTACACTGACTTTTTCACTTTAGGAGCAGAGAGTTCGTCGCCGCGTTGGGAGACCTGTTCGAGCTTTATTTATGACGTTGCACCACTGGCCGTCACCAGCCTGATGGAAAAGAAGAGCGCCACTGCTCAATCTGACCTCAAAGAAACCAATGCCGCTTTGGAAGAGATTTTCGCGACCGTGAAGTCGGCCTTGGGACACATTATCACAGATTCTTCCAGACTGACTATGACTCAGAAAGAATATTTCGTTGACAGGGTAAGTATATAAGGCATTGCCAAGCATTTTGTTCGCTTTCTTAATGATTGAGTCATCGAGTTTAACAATCGTTTTCTAATGATACATACGATCGACATCCTAGCTTTACGCGTTCGCGACTGCATGCAAGATAACCGTAGTCATATTTTCTTGTTTCACTTTTTCGCCCGGCACACCTAGGAATTTCGTCTGCTGCCGAAATACCTGCATTAGCTAAACCACATGTAAGCTGTATAAATTTAGTCGGATAGTTAGTATTTGTTAGTCGGTAGTTGGCAGGTCTCACCAACTGTATCATAATTTCGTTGCATCGTTAATGTTGTCTTGGATACTAAACCGAACCTATATATAAAGATTTCACGTCTAAAGGCGGCATATTATGTATCTTCCTACTAAATTCTTATATATTAACAGTTAATTCTTATATATTAACAACTATTAAAATCAAACTATCTATTAAACACAAAACGATACTATACTAGTGCCGGCAGTCGTGTCAAATTCAATTGGAGTGCCGGTGATTATTTTTAATAATACAATAATTTGTTTTGGAGGGTTCCATAATACCAAAGTGTACAAATGGAATCCCATTGGTGATACTTAATTAAGTGGTCATAGAAATTGCTCGTCCCCACTCACCCGTCCGCATCAAAAGGGAATAAAATGGTTTGTAGCTGGTATCTATTTGGATTTGGTACGAAAAATTATGAGAAAATATATATCCACCTCAAAGATTACAAGGAAAATAAACAAAGTCTGTGAGTTTTCGGAAAATAAAGGTAGGCCTAAAATAATTCTAACTTGAGCGGTTTTTTAGACTTTATACACTTATAAAACTAATGTTATCAGTAGTGGTGGTAAAACGGAGATTGCTAGTGTTGCACTCGTAAATCTGTATATTATGATATGTTTACGTAAGAAAGCCACTTATCGTCAAATTTTCATTAGACCTACTGTAAGTATATGTAATGTTAAAACAGTAACGGCATTTCACCATATCCCACCGAGTTGTCATGTGGAAGCGCCATTATTAATTATGTCACTGCATGGTGACACAGATAGTCGTACATATAAGACTGCTGTATTTTACTTGCTTTTTTAACGTTGAAATGCAACGGAAAGTCCAGACGGTACGTATGTACTTATATAATGCTTGATAATGACCGTTCTAGCATTGCTCTATAATCAATGGTTCCTGCAAGACAACTGACTGCTTTTGGCAGTCGAACTGTTCCAGACAAGCAGTGCGCATACCACTGTCAGAAACGCGAATTCGCCAACGACGTTTCACATACCGGCAATGCTTCATAAATTATATTTCAATTAAAATTTCAATTTATTTCCAAAAAATCTTAACAGATTGTAGAAACATAACGGTACATTTAAATTACTATCTATTAGTCCGTTTTTACAATATCCAAATTTATGACCACGTACACATACAGTTCAACGTACCTACTTCATTATTGCTTTTAGGACATGTCGATATGCAACATTTTAGTAGGTACTGGCGATACTCAAAATCATTTATAAGATGTTCTTACTAAAACCACAATTTAAAAAACCAATAAAAATAATCAAGGAATATAAAATCAGAAAAAATCAGAATAATTCAAAAATGCTACTTAAAATCGTCAAAAAAAAAAGTCAAAAAATAAAAAAATCATTTAAAATTACAAACTCCTCGATCGAATACAAAGCTTTTTCTAATAAGAATTCTTTAAGTATTTTTTTTGAACAGGCTTTCCTCTTAAATTGTTTTTAAACTTTCCGGTAGCTGTAAGTGTAATATGGCCCGGAGTATTTTGTGTTGCCTTGCTGTGTTTAGTCTAGCACATGGGTCTTCAACCCGCGGCCCGCGGTGGCGTTCTTGGCGGCCCGCTCGCCCCCGCGCCTGTCCTCTGTTACTATTACGGCGGGTTGCGACGACACACTCGTTTCGTAATTAAAATGCGAGTTGAATAGAAAACACGTTACAACTTGAAACCTTGAGACCAGTTTGAGAATTGCGACGACCACTATAGGAGCAGATATTGATAAAATAGTTAACACTAATCAATGTCAAACATACCATTGATTGAATATTATTAAAATATTTTTTTCTTTGTAAAATTGTATAATAAATAACCAACGATTATTGTTCTGCGATTACTTAATATTATATTGGAATATTTTGTATGTGTTGCGGCCCTCCAAAATCAAAGTATTGTCGGCCCTTGACCTCAAAAAGGTTGGGAGCCCTGGTCTAGTACATGGTATAAAAAAAATATTTGTCGTATTTTTAGTATGTGTATCTGAAAACTTTTTATAATGTGTTTATTTATTCTTTAAAAAACTCAGTCAGTAATTATAAAGCATGGCGAAGTGTCTTTGCGAAATCGTTTCCTTGTTTGGCCGTTATTGCAGTTAGGGAGGATCATTATTCAACGAGCCCACGTACATATTTTTTTCTCATTTTAAGGTCATTCTATTTCGCAGCTAACTTCCCTTCAACTTAAAGTCGGGTTGCTCGGAGAAGTCGACGACGCGTACTTGCAGGAGTACCATTCAAAGTTCTTCATTCAAAAGGGATCTTTCTTCTCCAACGTCGGATTTGGCTTTGATTTCAAACGAGAACTTTTACAGAAGGCTTTTGCGGACCCTGAATTCAATCGTAAGAGGTAGGCCTAACTTGTTTTAAACCACATTTGATTTTTTGATAAAATATCCTATGATAAATATTCTAATACATGAGCCATAAAGTCCGTCATTTAATGAAAAACACTTAACTAAATATATTTATTCCTGAATATGTCAGGGTTCTATAAATGTCAGTATGTCCACCAGGAGCGGTGGAATTTGTCACCAATCTGAGGCCAAATATAGCCCCTTATGGAGGACATGCGGTAACACAATAAATATGCTATCCATTTTTGTCATAAAAATATGTACCTTCTTTGTAGCTGGCTCTTGGAAGAAAACGAAACATATCGCCTCAAAACTTAAATTCTCTATGTTTCTACCATCATCAATGCGACTATTATGCAATATGATCGTTCGATTACTGACTGTGAATCATCATAATTATAGCGTTTAAAAAATGGTTTTAATAATTTGGTATCTACTTATATACTTCAAGTAAGTGCCGATATCAAAATCTGAAATATATATATTTTTTTATTTTGACAAAATACCGTGCCTAATCTGAGTGTCTCATTAGAGTACAAAAAATGTTTCCTCATATACCTACTCTATGGAATTCTGTAAATATTGGAAATATGCAAAAATCGTTTCTCATGCCGCGTTCACACATTCGCCGAACAAGCCGAATGTTCTTGAACGAAGTCTGTGAAAATACCTTATTTGTGTCTGTATTTCTCATTATAAAATGATTTTCGCATATTTTTGAGAATATAACTCGAATATGACACAAAATTTGTACGGGAATGGGGTATACTTTCATCACTTTTTATTGAAACATTCGCCTATTCGGCCGAATGTATAAACGCCCTATGATAATTAAACTAAATCCTTAAAAAATATACGTCCATCGCCATTATATCCATCGTTTACAACACTTGGTTTCGTACTCAGTCTATAATATAATGGAATGTCGTTCTTATTTAGGTCTCTTCTGGAAGCTCTAAGCGGCATGTATATTAAATATGATACTCTCTCCCACACCATCGCAATTCCGAGAGTCCTGACAGAGACAACAAATTACTACTCTCACTACCCAAGGTAACAATTATTTTATAGTAAGTGTGATATCGGCATTTTATTTAAGTGTGCGTGCGTGAAAAGGAAACCTGAAAATGAAATACAGCTAACAGACTATATACATACATATACACAGACATACAAGCGAATTGGGAAGACCTAAACGCAAGGAAAGTCACATACCAACTAGTCTGGGATACCCTCAGAATCCTTTTTGAACTGTCTTCCACAAATATGGTAGCCCTCGCGTGGGTACCAAGACACATACATATACAAGTAAATGAGGAAGCGAATGACCTAGACAGGGAATGATTTTCGAATCCCTTCCTAGGTCCAGAGCCGGCCATACATATCAGACTATCTCTTAACATTACCTGGAAAGAGGACACAAAACCTACTGGAGGGATGCGCCCAAAAGAAGACAATATAAAGCCATCATAAAATCGCCCTTCGTAAATACTCGTAGAAGCATTGCTCAAATTAGGAAAACCTCAAATAAAATAGCCTCAGGACATATGGACATATTGATCTCATATGGACATTAAATGAAAGGACATATGGATCTCAACAAACACATCACATTCATCGGAATATTATCGATTTTTTTTTGCAAAAATTATGGAGAGGAAGATATACAGGGTGTTCGGCAGACGGTTGTACATACGATTATGACGGACAAGTGAGGCCCTCACCTACATGCTTGGCCCCAAAAATTTAACCTAGGCCTCACAATTTTTTTTTAATGATTTTTTTTGTAATATGGCGAAATTTTTCATTTCCATGGCTTTAAACTCCATTAACTTCATTTAAAACTGATAAAATAGTCAACATTTTTTTTTATTCGTATCTAAATTAGTAGCAGATTAATAATGAAAAAAAATTTGGCTCAGATAATCACCATTAAAAAAAATTAGCCCTAAAGTACAAAAACACTTTAAAAATAATCTTAAATGTCAATTTCTCATTGCATTAAAAAAAAAAAAAAGAGGTAGCGCTTCAAATTTAATCAAAACATCTCTAGGTTATGCCCTTTCTATTGGTATGCAATTTACGTATTTTATTTCATAATAACAGGAGGTATTGATCATTTCACCAAAACTGACATAAACTGCTGAAAAAAAAAAAAAAGGGCAATTTTTTTTTAATGGTGGTTTTCTGAACCAATTTTTTTTTTTATTATTCTGGTAGTAATTTAGATACGAATAAAAAAAATGTTGACTGTTTAATCAGTTTTAAATGGAGTTAATGGAGTTTAAAGCCATGGAAATGAAAAATTTCGCCATATTACAAAAAAATAATTTAAAAAAAATCGTGAGGCCTAGGTTAAATTTTTGGGGCCAAGCATGTAGGTGAGGGCCTCACTTGTCCGTCATAATCGTATGTACAACCGTCTGCCGAACACCCTGTATATATTGAACGAGTGTCACACTCTAGCCAACTTGAGGCTAAATATGGCAACCCTTCACACTAATACATGTAACCGGCTAAAGGTATAATAATCGTCATGTACAAACATATATGAATCGATTATACCTACTTTTATAAGAGATTATACCTAAATTTATAAGAGAATTTGTATATGAATGAATAAATAAACAAACACTTCTATTGTGTTTGTAACCTCCTGTTTTATTTGAATCTCTTTTAGTGAATAGTATATAACTACATAAAACATGTATGCTTACACAGATCCGTTCAATACGGCCGCATTGGAGTACCGATGGCATTCGAAATGATTAAGTCCCTCACGGCCAACAGCGACTTACGAACAGAAATCAATCTCATCAACGAAACCCAACACTGCATAGCTAGGTAAGAAGACATTTTGCATTTGTTTCATACTTGTCCGCTTAGTTTCATTTTTAGTTTCTAAATAATCTAAGGCTTTGTTTTGACACAGAGGCAACTATTTACTTAAGTATACATAGGTACTTAATAGATAATATTACAATATCTATAATAATAATTAAATATTATACTGTATAACAATATTGACAAGTTAATAATATGTATTGGCATTAAATATTTAAAACTTACACCTAGGTAATTTTATATGTGACGTTTCAATACTCCGATATGAAGCATATCTAGAATTGGTGCCGTCGACATTACCGCATTTAGGTATCGAAAGTATCTCGCCACCAGTGCCATCCGCGTGACATTCGTGCGAGAACGGATCCGCCAACAAACGGGAGATCTATTACGAAGGTAGTCATAAAAAAATAGGACATGCAACTACCGGCCCATATCAATAATCCCGGTATTTGCAAAAAAAATTAATCGGGTATATGAAAACGCCTTCAAAAATACTTCGAGAACAACGAATATTTCGCCGATAAACAATTCGCCTATGAGTCCAAGGATTTGGGGGTTTCTCAGGAAACAAATCCGGAAATAAATTTGTCAACGGTTTTATATGTATTTTTGAACGCTGAATCCGATTTTCAACTTTGTGACCTCGCCAGAGGTGAACTAACTTCAGGAATCGCGAAAAACCGCAAAAAAATTGCATTTTAATTTGTTTTTCGCTTATAATTCACGAATAGAGCATTTTTTGATAACGATAATTTAAAACAAAAAAATAGTAGATAAAATTTCCTACAATCCATAGCTATTGTTTTAGGTTCTTCGATGACTAAACCGCTACTAAATCGCGCTCAAAAATGGTTTTTGTCACTTAGAGAAAAACGCAGAAAATAGCATTTTGAACGTGCGGTAGAGCCGCGCTATGGACTTTGTGGAGTAAAATGACCATTTTTGAGCGCTTTTAGCGGCGGTTTGGTACATCGGAGGAATTAAGCCTGCAAATATACATTGTAGAAAATTTTGTTTACTCTAATTTTGTACTAATTAGTTATCAAAAAATGCTTTATTCGTATAAGCGACAAACTTAATTAATACATTTTTTTGAGGTTTTTCGCGATTCCTGAAGTAAGCTCACCTCTGGCGATGTTGCAAAGTTAAAAATCGGATTCAGCGTCTAAAAATAAATATAAAACCGTTGAGAAAAATACTTCCGGATTTTTTTCCTGGAAACGACACGCTTAGATCTCATATTGGACTATATCTATGTATGTGCGCTTATAGCCCAGTCAAGCCGGTAATATTAAGAGAAAAAATTCTGATAATATTTTGAAACTTACCATACTCCTAGATGTTTATTGAGGCGTACTGTTAAACATACTTTTTAAAATTTTCTGCTCTTTATATGTTGCGGTCGAGCTACTGTCTTGGAAAAATGGCGCTCTGATTCAGTTTTTCGCTTATATCTTGCTAACTGTTAAGAATATCGTAATTATGCTTGATATAAAAATAAGGCTTATACAATTTTACGGAGTCGAACTACGGGTACGCGCTGTCGAACACCAGCGGGTATATACTTTCCAAAAAAGGGCAATCCCCTAAAGTATTTTTGTAAACGTTCGTATTCTAACCCTTCCATGCATGTATATAGTGTGAATTGCAGCTTTTGTATTTATTTATTTATTTATTTGTTTCAAATAGTATTCAAGGGCATTACAGATGAATCCAATTCGCCCTTGAATATTAAAGCTAGAGAATAAGTCTAAAAATAAATGACTACATAACTAAATTAATGCTAACATTGAACAAGAAAAAAACATAACAATATACAACTAAATAAAAGACAGATTATGATAAACATTAGATAGCAGGGAGTTGCCTTTTGTATATACCAACAGGGATAATTTCGCTTTTAATAACTTTTTCCACTCACACCGAACCACTCAAAGCGGCGCCTTACGGTAAATCAATCACTTGCTGAACAATTCAGAACAATCTGTACACGTCATTGGACCTAAAATAAAGAATATTTTTTTAAATATTTTAGGTAGCCCTAAAATACTGAAGGAATTACATTAATACAAAATAGTTTTTATTCACTTGATGATTAAAAAAATATATAAGCATAATAATAGTATAAAAGTATACCTATTGTAGATAAGACATACCGATTGAAATTGTATGTATATATTTATTTTGACTTACCTATACCTTTGATTATTACGAAAAATATCTATTTATATATCTATTTAAAATGTGTTTAATTTCATCTATTAAGTTTTTTTGTTATACCATCTTCATGAATATGTATGATACATTCATTATTTAACTGTCACAAATGTTCATGGTTACAAGCGGACCCACATTTTAGACATTAGGTTTAGACGTAGAAATCAATTATTTGTACTCGATATTCCTTCTTGAGATTGTGAGGGGTGGTCCCTCACATTGGTATACAAAATAAATATCATGGCCATACAAACTGTCAGAAATGAAAATAATGATATTATTGTTTCGACGCTTTGACACTGAGCCCTTTAGGAATTCATATTCAACATTGGGTTTCTTTCAGGATTTTGGAAAGTATGGGTTCTACGAATATATCGCTAACTGCATCGGCTATAACTGGTGCATTACATACCACAGCTGTGGACGTGGCAGTGAAGGCTTTGAATCAATATTCAAGCGAGGATATAGTGACACAAAACACTCGTGGTGTTCGAATGCCGGGATTGGTGAATTACGATGAAATTCAGTCGTTTGCTCTTGTGTACACGCAGGTTAGTATAACACGTCAATTAAAAATTACCGAATAAGTAATAAGTCGACGGTGGATTAGTATAAATAGCTAAAAGCCACAGTGATAATACAGTTAATTATATCATTGAAATGCATTTTTTCTGCGTCGATTGTTCCTAGTTGTGTGACCTACTCACTTCAGAGAATGGTTCAAGGGCATGTTGCCTTCTTTACTTTCCATGCCTTCTTTACTTTCGATTTTATAAAATGTTATACATTCCTAAAATTATAAAACATATAACATCAGTAGAGACTCGCCTAAAAACATATTATAGCTACGTATATCCGCATCTAAAATACGGCATTATACTGTGGGGCAACTCAACAGAAGTCCTCTGTTCGACGTCTATACGGAGTAGCGCCAAACACTTCTTGCAGGCCTTTCTTCACCAGCATGTCTATGTTGACTGTGCCCTCTCTGTATATACTGGAATGTTGTGACTTTATTAAAAATAATCCCGATATCTACTCTTTACGAAGAGGTGTACATTCAAGGGCTACGAGGAATAGAAACCTCGTAAACTGTCTCTCAGTGAGGAAAGAAATGTGTAATAACATAAATTAATAGTTTTTTTAAAAAACACTAAAAATACGCTTATATAAATGCACGTAAAAACCAAAAAAGGTTTGTTATAACCTTAATACCTGATCGTGTTCAGAATTCATTACGTGACCTTTCTCACAAGTGCAAACACGACTATGATACGATATTCCATCATGGAATGCCAGTTCCTCTCTTCCGGCTTCATCATCAGACCTTGAAACTTAATCGTGGTCAAAGTTCATTACAAGACCTTTCTAACAAGTCCAAACACGGCTATGATACGATATTTCATCATGGAATGCCAGTGCCTACCTTCCGGCTTCATCATCAGACCTTGAAACCCACTCATGGTCAAAGTTCATTTCAAGACTTTTCTAACAAGTCCAAACACAGCTATGATACGATGTTCCATCCTGAAATTCCAGTTCTGACTCCATCATCAGATCAGTTCGACAGTACCATATTATTGTATTGTCATCAGAACTACATACAAATGCCAATTTTCATGACGCTACGATCCTTGGAAGATGGTTAAATTAGTTACCTTAGATTCCATTACATAGTTACATACAGGTCAACCTAATAGATGCGTGTTTAAAAGGGACCTCAGTTTTGTTGTGGTAAATATTTTAACGCTATTCCACACAACATCAAATCAATGCAATGACCAGTATTCAAACAGACATTAAGGCACTGGCTCAAAAATAAATGTTATTACAGTGTGAATTACTTTTTAAAGGATAATGACAAATAAATATTATAACTTATTCTTATTGTAATTCTCAGACATTTTAAACTTTAAACATTTATATTTCAATCTAGCCCTAAGTTTGACAACCCGTAGATAAACTAATATTTCCCCGATAACATTTTAATTTAAACATAAACTGACATTTTACCTAATATATAGTAATGGAAATTTACTATAATAATAGTTTCTACGATATAATTGTTATTAGATCATGAGTTCTGATTAAAACTGTTATTCTTGTTAATACGTCTAAGCCTTAACACTTTTCGGATTTGTTTCACTTCAACTTTCGAAGTGAAAATATAAATTATAGTGAAATAAATACTGTACACCTTATAGGTAAACTGTATAGCAAAAAAATACTACCTATCCATTTTGTACAGCCTACTTACAGTTTACAATAAAGAAATAATTATTATATGTGGTCAATGTTTTCGTTGTCTTACATCCCTTCGTGCCCTGAAACCCACATCAGAGTTGTTTCATTCTCTTTTGTCAGTTGCTTTATAAGGGGCATTTACACCTTCCCTAACAAATATTCGATGAAATGAATACAAACTGACAAAATATGTAATTGGTCTCCCTTTTTAATTTCAATAATGGCTAAACAAGAACACGGTTTCATAATACGTTACGCCATGCTTGATAATGTATGAAAGCATAATGGTGATAGTCCATTGCCGACATGTCAAACGTCGTTGTCGAATTCGCGTTTCTGGTAGTGGCGTACGCAATGCATGTCTGGAGCAATCTTACTGCAGAAACACCAAAAGCTGCCAGTTGTCATGCTAAAATGTAGCCACGTCCATATCGATTATATGTATCATTGTAGACCATTATGTAAATTTGGACCGTCTGAACTATCCGTTGCATTTCGATATATAAGAAGCACGTACGATGCAAAGGTTTTTTCTGGACTACTGGTAACCTGCAGTGGCATCATTAATACTGGCGTCTCCAAGTGACAATGCGTTGGTATTCGTGCAATAATGTTACTGTTATAATATTACGTGAATTAGCGTTAGGTCTTATCGAAAATTTGACGATACATGCCTTTCTTGCGTAAACATGGCGTAATATAGAGATTTACGCGTGCAACACAATTAGTCTAGCAATTTCCTGTTTCACCATTACGACTGGTAAAATATTTTTCTCCGTGCACCTATTTTTTAGAATAAAATAGAATAACTTTATTGTGCTATAATAACAATAGTTATGAATATTACACTGATTTTATTTAAAAAAAAGTCAATTTATGCACAAATGGCGGACTTATCGCTACAGCGATATCTCACAGTCGACCATATTCTTATGGTCCCGTTTATTATTGTTTCGTATGTATACGAGACCGGATACCCGTTTTCAAAGTCCCTTGTTCAAACCACTTCAAAGAATTTGGTGTTAAATTAATCTGTCTGCGATATTTCTTCTTGCAGACCATGTGCGCTATGACCAGTCCTGAGCAAAGAACTTTGAACTTACTAAAAGGACAGCTGGATGGACAAATATTGTAAGTAATTTTGAATATTAAAAGTAATTTACAGTAAACCCCCTCCCCCTCCCCCGCGGGGGGGGGGGTCTTAAGAAAAATATTACAAAAATTGTAATTGCATTGATCGAATGGAGTGCCATCTGAGTCACAGCCTTTTAAGGCATTTTATTATGTTTTTTTTTATTTTATTAACATGCATCGCGTTTATTTTATTAGCTTTTTAACTATTTACATTCGAATTCACGGCCTTCAGATGAATGGCGATTAGCTCGGGTTTGCCTACGGCAAAATGTATATAAATTTATATTTACATTTACATTTACATAGAGCGGGGTTTACTATAGAGCTATAGCATTACTATAGAGCGGATTACTATAGAGCGGCGCACATTTACATTTATATTTACATTTATATAAATTTATATACATTTTGTATACATTTTGCGATAGGCATCCATTATTGGACGTCTCACATGTGAAGGGATGTGTTTAAAGCGTCTGTTAGCGTACAATACTTTAGGTATGCACCGACTACATATGGTAATATACGTTGGCAGGAAAGAGCTGTGAGGAGCACCAGCAATCCTCATCAATGCTTATGACAGAATCATGTTGAGAAGTCGAAGAGTTTGCTGTGGAGCGTCAGCATCTTTTAAAGCTCGTATTCTCGTCACGTGTGATCGTTTAAATTTAGTTCTTATAGGGAAATTGTGGCACCTGTAAGTGATAGAGGAACTTTCAGAAAACAAAACCTCAGCAGAAGTCGTAACTTTGGCATAACGTGCTCTTGCCTACCGATTTAGTGCTTTTCTTTTCTACAAAATCAGCTATCCGTCTACTGCATTCGTACCATCATTATTTTGTATATACCTAACGTATTGCTATTAAATGGTAGAAAATTTGACCATGGCGTTATACAACTTTGTGCATCAAATATGTACTTGTATTTTGATGCTTCCCAGTACTTCGTACTTTATACCAGTAATAAAAGTATAAAAAAAACATAATACCTACACTTCTTTTATGAAATTCTATGATAAAATTGATGTTAGTGTTTGTGCCTCCAACAAAAAACGAAAAACAAAACCTAGACGCAAATTTTCTTGTTTTCGTAAACTTTTACGCATATTTACGATTTTTTGACTCGGTATTTATGATATTTAAAAAAAAACAAACACAAGAGTGATAAAAGATTTTATGGTCTACAAAATTTACAAAGAGTAGTGTTACAAGAGTAGTTTACAAGAGTAGTATTAGTGATGCGTGTTTTTTTTATTTCTGCCAAGTAAAGGTTAATTGTTTTTTAAAAATGCCTGCAGCGCTCAAAAGGATTCACGCCGCCTTGTAACTCCGGCGGACTGTAGTCGATCCTAAGCTATTAAAATTTTCAGGAGTCAATCATTGACTTCATGGGCGCCGGCAGCAAGGTGCAAGGGGATTCACTTGCAATACGTAGAATAGATTAAGAATTTTTCCGATCAATAATGCGATGATTTCGATGTGTGAAGCATATTCAAATACCCGCGCGATTTGAATTTGATATTAACTTAACTGACATAACATACATGTATAAGTATTTATAATTTATTTTTATTAGTTAACAGTATAGTGTATAGATGCAGATGCACCTCCTTGAAAGTAATCCTTTCGGCGCCCATGATTGTCTTCGTAAGTATTGACACCATAGAGACAGCAATAATCTTGTATCGCCTAAATTACAAGGTCGGAGAACACTCGAACTCACGCTAAAAATTTCTCTTTTTTCCTTGTGCATACGTTTTTAACCTTATTGCTAAATAATATATTTTTTTTTATTTCAGGACACAGCTGACATGGCCGCAAATTAACGATTTCTCCACCGCATTTAACTGTAAACGTCATCCTGAATGCACCTCCCTTTTCTAAATTGACGTCAAAGCCAAAATGATACCACACAACAAGCATTTTCAATTACTTAATATTAGTTACTTTAGCGATTAAATTCTGGTCGTTAAAATGATAGTTTGATAAGAATCTCTCGATGCATTACGCATAGTTACCCTACCGTATTATCCGAGTAACGAAATGTAAATAGTATGTTAAGTGTTATAACTAAAGATTTTCGGGCAGAAGATAGATTTGTAATTTGTAGAACAGAATAGATATTTAAAAACACCTGCTTCACTTTCGCTCAGTACATTTAATTTTTAATTTTACTCTTTTAAGACTCGCCTATGTCAAATCACGTTTTGTCTGTGATACCACATTTGTAGTCAATCTTCTCTAAGACTTTACATTTAAGATCATCGAACATCACTCGAGTAAAATATAAAGGATATTTTGGATTTATGCTGCTTTGGTAGTCTGATCTAATCACAATCATCATCTCTAAGAGTGTTCGCTAGTGTTGCACGTACTGCAGAATCGGCCAAATACAATTTATTCGGCCAAAAGTCTGATCGATTAGCCGAATAATCGGCTAAACTATTTCGCTTTGTATACTTCAAATATCACTTTTCTACTAAGTACTTTAAAATTCGCATAAGTAAGTACAATAAAAAAATCATTTTGACGATGTTCGATGTGACTGGCAGACTGGCTCTAATATTAATGGGGCCGATTGCGGTTCTTTCTGCATTAAAATAAGGGCGGCCTGAAACAAACCCGAACAAGTGCATACACTAAAATTATTGCGATTGCGTTTCTCTCAATTCCCTTATATGCTTGACTTGGTGTTTGTCTATGGAAATTACGAACGCTTCCGCGCCAGACCCACGCTTCAAACGTCAAACGGTGAACATAGTCAGATTGGACGTCTCTTATGTCGTGTTTTACGTTTTAAATTTTTTGTTTTTGCCATAGCACCGCAAAACAAAAGTCAATAAAAAAGTGCGCTGTTTTTTTCGAAAGTCTATACAATTTAATGAATGCTACAGCAGGCACATTGAAAGGGTTGGAATAATACATTATGTGCCGAAATTCCGTATGTTTTACAGCCGCTTTGAAAAATGAAATGTATAGATTACACGTCGGAAATCTCGCTTCGAAATACCAAGATTATACGCCCCTACCATTGCAAATCAGCAATACGCCATCTCCGAATGAGAAAATATTCATTAGGCATAATTTTCTTCAAAAAAGTTCCACAAAAACACATAGAATCAAAACAGGCACTTTACGGCCGCTCCGAACAAGAGCATCCTAAAATAGACACGTTCTCGCCTCGATTTAACTGGGCAACTGTCAAAAGGGTAGAACCGCAATAGCATTTCGGATATGGTGACCTTATTTTAATACGAAATGCGGTAAAACTGTTCGCGACTAAATTTAGACTAGAAACGCAATCGCAAAATGACTTAATTTTATTTAACGACAAAACGCTCTTATTTAGGTGCGTTTTCCGACATTATTTTAGATCGTCAACGAACCGCCATCGGCCCTATTATAACAACATTAATATAATATGTGGGAGAGCGAGCGGGCGCCCGATGTATCGAAGCTGACAATTGCAGATCGGAAAAATATCTCATTTTGTATTTTTTATCAAATTACAAGGTAAGCACAACAGATTCTTCTTTAAATATTATATTCAAACTTTTAAATTTATTTAAGAAGGCGTTATTAGCCTTTAAAAATGGAGGTATTCCTGGCATTTGGGCTTACCGAATAATTGATAGGAATTCGACTATATAGATACGGTAGTTAGCCCAATATTTTGTTGCTGAATATTCGGTTCAACACTAGTTTAACCTATTAAGAAATAATTTTGAATGAATAAAATCTTTTATTTATACGATATATTTCCATTTCCTGCCAATTCTGCATAGAACCGAAATTTACCTTGACGTAGACACTATTATATTACTACAATAAGGCTGCTTTTAGTTTAAGTTGTGTACGTTTCTTGATTTAAAAACTATTTTCCCTTTTTTCAGAATTATTCGTTATATCATTAATGTAAACTCATCGTCATAGTGTCATTACGTCATCTATATTATTAAATTTAATCTGACAATGATATTATTGATTAAAACTGCCAATGATACTGGCCATATTATATCCTAAATAATTTTTCTATGGAATAAATGTATTTCCTTTTTTAGTTTTGTGTACACTTAATACTATGAAACACTGAAAAGGCACTAGCCTTAGTGGGGAACTGTGACATGTAATTTGTATATTAAATCATTTAGCTTTTAGATAATGGACCATAAAACGATAACTTTCTAAAGTTTATATGTAAAGTTTATATAAAGTCAGCTGCGCATGATTTAAACTAATATGTCACATATCAATTTCGGATTTATCTACAAATAAAAATAATATGAATAGTAGACTATTTATTCCCGGCGGCTGAGCACCAACCGGGCGCGTCTCCAGGTGGCGGATAGGAGAACGCCCGAAGGGACCCCGGCTCGAGGGATGATACCCGAGGCCGGGTGCTCTTCGGGTAGTGGTGGCTAATACACTGTGTGTGGAAGGCCCCACCGCGGACCAACTCTCCAAGCCGAGGTGTAAGCTACGGTGCTAATGGCTGCATGGCTAATGACTCCGGGTAGTATAAGCCAAGCCCCGGTCATACGCGGCTCTGTCCGGGTGATATCGCACTACCGCGGAACTCGTGGGAACAAAATGAATCAAATAAACAGTACACCACCAAAAATAAACTTAATTGAAGCACTCCAGGGGGTGGCTTTGTCTCAAAGCCACAGGAGGCACCCAACGCGGGGGCGGGCCCATCAAAAAGCCCACCCAAAACCCGCATTAGATATAACGGCGCCGCAAGGCGTCGCTACAAAAAACTGATGAGAGAGGGGCTAACTGCTAACCCCCGAGCCTCCAGTGCTAACTCTAAGCCAAAGGACGGGACTGCAGAGGCCCCTGGGGCTCCTAAACGCCCCAGACAAGGGCCAAACACCCCAAGCCCCTCCCATCAGGCGACAGGGAAAAGACCGAAAGTCTCCGACCAAGGTTCTTACGCCCAGGCCACAAAAGGACTCCTCAGGCTAGCCCTCATAATAAGGGGCTACCCTGACAAAAAACTTGAAGCCGGCGACATAGAAGCCATCCGGGACCAGATTGTGGACGCCATCATGGAAATTCCTGTTGGCACTAAAACACCATCCTTTACCGGCAGCTGGGAGAGGGACGGTGCAATCGTCTTCTCGTGCGCAGATGAGGAGACGGGGAACTGGCTCAGAAGCCTTTCCACGGACTTACTCGTCCAAGGTGAATCCGTGTGTGTGCTGCCGGTCGATGAGCTGCCCAAACGCCATCGAGTGGTGGTCCACGTGGAGGAGCCCAAGTACACTGTCGAGAAAGTACTTCTACTCCTCGACAAGCAAAACCCAGGTCTGAAGACCGATGGGTGGGCCGTCGCCAGGGGGAGCACGAAGAAGGATGCCTCGAGCGTCCACTTCGCCTGTCTGGTGAGCGACTCCTCATTGGCCACTCTCAGGGCCTGCAACTTCCGACCCTACTGTGGGCTAGCACGGGCATCCGTAAGGCTGCTCGATAATAAGCCTAGGAAGGAGTCGGACGCAGTGGAGGGAACGGAAGGAGGTACAGCAAAATGAACCACCTAAAAGTCCCCATAATCCAGATCAACTTGCACCACAGCAAAAGCGCCTCGGCGATATTAACCAGGAGCATGGCTGTGGCGCAGACAAGTATAGCACTAATCCAAGAACCTTGGATTGTTAGGGATACTATAAGCGGATTAGGAGGTTGCGGAACCATTCATAAGGCCCAACCGACTCGGAAACTCAGGACCTGCGTGGTCACTAAGGGCGTCACAGCCACTTTTCTGCCACAACTCAGCGGCGATGACCTAACGGTCGTTTTAACAAAAATCAACTTGACAGGAGACAGAACGGTGGATCTACTCATTGGGTCAGCATACATGCCTTATGACTCCACTGACCTGCCACCGCAAGAAGATATAACCAACCTAGTGACATATGCGAAACAACGCGGGCTCCAACTCCTTCTGGGTTGCGATGCGAACTCCCACCACGTGTGCTGGGGTAGTTCCAACATAAACCCGAGGGGGGTAAGCCTGCATGACTTTATCCTAGGCAATGAACTCACCATCCCCAACAGAGGAACAGAACCTACCTTCATAGACTCAAGAAGACAGGAGGTACTGGACATCACGATCTGCACAAAAGAAGTGGCCGACCTGGTTCAAGACTGGAGGGTCTCAGATGAACCCTCAGGCTCGGACCATATGCAGATCCATCTAACGCTTCGGCACTCATTGGAAATTCAGTGGGCTCGCAACCCTAGAAATACCAACTGGGAAGGATTCGATAGGGACCTGGCTATCAAGCTCACCACGGTTCCGAATCGATTCCACACCAAAGAGCAACTAGAAACAGCTGCACTATCACTGTCTAATGCCGTTATAGACGCCTACGAGCAGAATTGCCATTTGAAACAAAAAAACCTCTCAAAAAAGGTCCCATGGTGGAACCCAGAGCTGACCAAGCTCAGGCTTACGCTGAGAAGGTGTTTCAATAGGGCGAGAAATCACAACACTAACTCGCAACATCTTTGGGAGGAATACAAAAACGCCCGAAACGAATACAACAAGGCCATTGTTAAAGCCAAACGAAGAAGCTGGAGGGACTTTTGTGAGAGCGTGGAAACAGCTTCCGAATCCTCCAGGCTCAAGAAGATCCTCAGCTCTAACAACCGCCCCCAACTGGGATGCCTTAAACGACCAGAGGGGGGACACACAAGCGACACCAAGGAAACCTTGAAGCTCCTAATGGAAACACACTTTCCGGGCTTCCAGGAATCCTCACACCCAATTGCCGCAGGGGAGAACTCCAAGAGGCTCCACAAGCCCAGGGAGTGGGCCCTTGCAGCCAAGATAGTTAATCCAAAAGCAGTAGAATGGGCCGTGAGCTCCTTCGACCCCTACAAATCACCTGGACCGGATGGAATATACCCAGTCCTACTACAAAAAGGGTTAAGCCAGCTGCTGGGCCCTCTAACAAAGGTACTCAGAGCGAGCATAGCCCTCAGACACGTCCCTCATGCCTGGAGCAGCGCAAGAGTCACGTTCATTCCAAAGGCAGGCATGAACGGCCACATCTTTGACAAAGACTACAGACCCATTAGCCTCACCTCCTTTCTCCTGAAATCACTGGAGAGACTAGTTGACGGCTACTTGAAAAACAACCACCTAGCTCTTGAACCGCTTGCTGATGCTCAGTATGCCTATAGGGAGGGCAGATCTACGCACACTGCCCTACATCACCTGGTGAGCACAATAGAGACACAGTTAGCGGCGAAAGGTTACGCTCTGGGAGTATTCCTGGACATCGAAGGAGCATTTGACACCACATCATATGCAACTATAGAAAACGCTATGCACAGACGAGGAATACCAGAGACCATTATTGACTGGACATTGAGTATGCTATCAAATAGGAATCTGACCGTCTATCAAGGCGACACCTCCATCACGGGAATCCCTGCTAAGGGCTGTCCACAGGGTGGAGTCATCTCCCCCCTCTTGTGGAGCATCGTTGTAGACGAACTCCTAATAGATCTACAAAACCTAGGCCTCTCTGTCTACGGCTACGCTGATGACGTGGCCATAGTAGTCAGAGGAAACTTCCTATCAATACTTAAGGAGCTCATGGACAAAGCACTTAAGACCACCCAAGACTGGTGCCAGGCCAGAGGTCTATCCGCTAATCCAAGCAAGACTAAGGCCATGATTTTCACCAGAAAATACAAACCCGAACCCGTTGAGTGTCTCAAGCTCTGGGATAAGGAGATAGAATACGCTACAGTAGTTAAATACCTTGGAGTCTATCTAGACCCAAAGCTCAATTGGAAGTACCACCTCGAGCGCAAGAGAACAACCTTCTATGCCTCGTTGTGGACGTGCAAAAGAGTCATGGGAAAAACCTGGGGGTTCAAACCCAGGGTCGCCTTATGGCTCTACAGGGCAGTACTGCTGCCTAGACTAACCTATGCTGCAATAGTCTGGTGGTCCAGGGTGAAAAAGCTTGAGACAGTAAAAATGCTTAAAAGCCTTCAAGGTAACTACCTGAGGGCTGCAACTGGCGTCATGAAGACCACCCCAACAGCGGGATTAGAGGTGGCACTCTGCTGCCCGCCTCTGGACAAGCTCATCATCCACTCCGCCAGACTTACAGCATACAGACTGAAGTGTTTGGGCGAGTGGAAGCGTGGAGGGCACAATCATCCTGAGCTAAACCTCCTCCACAAAAGCCCATTTACTCTGACCCAGGATCGACTACGGAAAAAAAATTCGGTAGAGAAATCCTATAAAATCCTAATCCCCACCAGGGAAGAATGGAAAAATCCGCAGTGGCTTCAAAGCCACAACGCAGACGCCTGGTTCACCGACGGCTCAGGAAAAAATGGACGTTTTGGGGCAGGCGTGTACGGACCCAAAACCAACCACAGAATCAGCATCCCCCTTGGACAATACGCTACGGTTTTCCAAGCCGAGGTACTTGCCATATTGGAATGCATAAAACTACAAAGTCGACTTGAGGTAAAAAAACAGACAAATCCTCATCTGCTCTGACAGAGCAGCACTGGACGCTCTGGCTAAAGCCACCACAGAATCTTCTGTGGTCTGGGACTGCATGCAGGAGCTCAACAAATTGGGAAAATCCAACAAAATCACCCTAATATGGATACCGGGTCACCAAGGCATACCCGGAAACGAAGAGGCCGATAGACTGGCAAAACTGGGCACACTGGATTGCCCAGTGGAGCCAGCTGTAGGGGTCCCCTTCGCTACAGGTAAGAAAATCATCAGGGACTGCTTGGAGCAGGAACATCGGGCTTCCTGGAAACAGAGTCAGGGATGTCGCCAAGCAAAAGCCATGATGGAGCAACCACTACAGAAGAAAACCAAGGCCCTACTTGACATGAGCAAGAAGAACCTTAGAACCACTATCGGTCTCCTCACCGGACACACGACCCTTAGAGCTCATCTATTCAACCTTGGCTTGACTGAGAGCAAGGATTGCCGAATATGTGGCGAGGAACCTGAAGACAGCATACACATTGTTGGCCGCTGTCCAGGGCTCGCCGCCAAAAGACACAGTTTACTGGGACGAGCCTTTCTCGAACCCAGCGTTCTGCCCAACTTGAAGGTCAGTGACCTACTTAGTCTGGTAAGAAGTACCAGGCTACTAGCTGACAATTGACCTAACCACACAGTGGGTAGTTACAAAAGACCTTACAGATCTAGGTGACATCAAGGGCTGGAAACAAGCCCCCCACTCCATCTACTACTACTACTACTACTAGACTATTTATTTATTTATAGGAAAGCAGATACACATTCCTGCAGTATGACAAAGTATTCGTTTGGAGCAGTAAGGTATCACAATATAATGCACACTGCAGCATCCTGATCACCACGTCAACTCCGCTTAACTAGCCCTAGGCTTGTACTTTTTAGCTTGTACCAGGCTTTTTAAATTGTTTTAAAAGTATATTTTCAAGGTTTTCTCCTTATATTTCTCCTAGGTTTTTTTCCCAAAAAAGAGTCTCGATAGAACAAATTTAAACTCACCTATTTTTTTTGTTTTATTTTTTACATTTATTTCAATCCCATCTGTTTCTATATACCGTTATAAACTTACCGTTATAAAATTCGTGAGTAAGGAATTGATAAAGCCACCTGTCATTTTTTTATAAAATCGATTATTCTTCGATCTATAGAATAACAAATTAAAAGAGGATGCGAAAAACGTACCACCGCCAATAACGACCGGACAATATAATGTGTCGTGGAAGTTCTTTTCATGACATTGTTACTATGGCAGTCAGTGTCAAAAGGTTACACCTAAAAAACCTACGTTTATTACGGTAAAATATCGTTATTAGGTGTTAGTGTCATAATAAAAAAAAATGATCGCCATATTTTAAAACTGATAATGCAAACATAATGCATCACAACGGTTACTTTGGCCACAGTGTACCAGAGAGTAGCTTCTCTTAGAACAATGAAATCAAAGCGAATACGTCACGAGTCGCGAGGGCTCGGATATGGCCGCCAAATATCCCGCTACTCGGCCCCGGCGGATATGCAAACGTTCGGAAAAGTCGCCAGCCTATACCTGCGCGTAACGCTAACCAAAGGCGTTCATCGAGACGTACTCCTCTGCCCAGATTCCTCGCACCCTCTTCCCGCAATGCCCTGTAGATCGAGAGTAAGCCTACTGTTTCGTATATTGATGCTTTGGCGGTTCCTTGCCGCAAAAATAAAGGCGCACACCCGGCCGGTGATAAGCGTCGAATTTTCATATTTTATAGTAACACAGGTTATTCTTTCAGCGATGACTTTTTCCCACGCTGATTTGAGACTGACCGCCATGGTAACAAATGACAGTAATGAAGAGAGCTTTCTAACGACATTATGTCTGCTATTTTTGCTTATCCTCCTTTTCGCTTACATCGCTTAAGCGCGCAGTGAGTCGAATCGACACTAGCAGCACAGTATACCAAACAGTCGTCGATATATCGATGCAAACAGTAGATCTACTCTCGAGCTACAGGGCATTGCGGGAAAGGGGTACGAGGAATGTGGGCAGAGGAGTACGTCTCGACGAACGCCTTTGGTTAGCGTTACGCGCAGGTAAAGGCTGGCGATTTTCGAACGTTTGCATATCCGCGTGGGCCGAGTAGCGGGACATCTGACGGCCATATCCGTGCCCTTACAGCTCGTGACGTATTCGCTTCGATTGCAAATTTGTTCTAAAGAGAAGCTACTGTCTGGGTAAACTGTGCTAGCGGTTTTTGTTAGCACATTAGTTGCGCGCTCTTTATTTCGGTGTAGCCTTGAAGTTTGGCTGTCAGCCACAGTGAAAGTTACTGCGTCAGTTGTACGAACCTGCATGTCGTAGCAGGTAGTTTTCAGTTAATAGCAACGAGAACTACCTCTTTCACCAGTGGGTCGTTCCATTGTTCGTTTTAATTTTTCGTGCACAACTAGTTCTACTAACTTTATTAAGCTATTGCATAGCTTTTATCGCGGGCCTAGGCCAGCGCGGCGACCGAATGAAGAAATTTCTTAACGAAAATTAATGATTTTAAACTGATAATTACGTCTAAACGAGTACTGCTTACGATTCGAAAAAAATATATGTTAAACAAGAACATTTTCCTAATATTCTTAGTTTTGAATATTTTAGATTTTGTTTATATTACATAGTGTAATTAATTTGTGAAATTAGGTCTAACCGAACACAAAAACGACTACTACGCAAATACTATCTGGCGTATTATTATGAAACCTGTACCATTTTAAAGATAATCTAATTATCTATTTTTTTATCTACGATTTTTTTCGAATAATCCGGTTTTTTTGCTTTATCGAATAAAAAATTCGTCCGCGGCGCTCTATCGGAAGACGTTTAAATTATTCCGAATCATTTGCTACCGCAGCCGCAAATGATTCGGAATAATTTCAACGTTTCCCGATAGAGCGCAGTATGGGCCCATGATGAGGTGGCTACGATGACCCATGTGTTCAGGGTCGGTCACACTCACGGGTCAACACCCATCCGATGGCCTCCACGCATGGGGTGCGAGCCTGGGTAGGACACTGGGTCAACCAGTCTCCCCTGGGAATCAAACCTCTGGCGCTCCTGGACGGTCTGCGCACCGAGCGGCGCAAGCCAATCGATTGTGCTCTCCGACTAACAGTCGGGGGGTCGGCCCGCCAGGTAACACTGGCTATCTCGCGGTAAGGCGTTGGCTTCTTGCGGGTTGTGACGTAGCTGGACGTTGGATTTGTTTCTGTCCAAAGTCTTCTACGTTCACTGCAGGGCGACAGAACGAGAAAATCGTTAAAACGTCCTGTGGTGACGGGCTCGCCCGTTGTAGTTGACACCGCAAGAGCGCAGTTATCTGATATCAGAAAAAATCAAATAAATAAAATAAATAAATAATTATAATTGCATAAGTTGTTAAAAATGCTATGCAATAGCTTTACCGCAGCAGTCCCTGAGTGCCACACGTTTTTTTTTTAATTTTATTCACAACTCACAACAGGGAAACCGCAAATCGATACTAATATTATAAAGAGGTAAAGTCTGTGATGTTGTAGGAAGTAATCTCTGGATCTACTGAACCGATTTTGAAAATTCTTTTACCATTAGAAAGCCACGTTATTTCTGAGTGTCTCAGGCTATATATTAATCCGAAAAATGAAAAGACTTTTTCGTGGTAGTCGGATTTGCAAAGTAAGTCGGAGAATAAGCGGTCGAACGAAAACGTTTCTAACTAACGCTGCCTTAACGATGAGAGATAAATGATTAAGTTCTAGAAAAAAGTTGTAGCTTGATAATGTCTACAAAAAAATCAGTGACAGCATATTTCTCACTTTTATATTTAAGTCACAAAAAGTAGTATTTTATATTTAAAAAAATAATTCAAATCGTTAGGTCATGTTTATTGGTCACATTATCAACAATTATGAATTCTTAACAAAATAAGTAAATTTATCGTCTCAAGTGTTTAAAACAAAAGACTTTTCCTTTTACTGCATATAATTTCCCTTTTAATAAAACACTCACAAATAAGACACTCACAAGAAGACACTCACAAATAACGGTATTATATTCAAATTGTCATGCAAATACATACATACATATGCAGTAAAAATATAACCCTTCTTTTGGCAGTCAGGAAATAAATCATAGCACTCAGTACTAACCGAACCACACTCATAATTTCATCACAGGTAAAAAGTTTTACCGCCCAACGAAGTGGGCACGGGTCAGCTAGTTTAATATAATTCAGTAAGCTGGCCTAGTGGCCAATCCTCGACCTATAGTCCATCTTTTCTTAAGTGCGAGGTATTCTTCGGCTAGATAGGCCACACTTTTTCTCATGTCGTCAAACCATTTTGTGTACAGTAGGTACCTATGGCCGATTATCTAGGTCTTTCTGAGACCATCATATTGTTCTCTTAGTTAAGTTGTATGCCGATGGATAATCCAATTTTTTATATAAAGCACGATATTAATAAAACTAATACCTATGTAATTTGACAACGTTTTTTATTCCACAAAAATCGCAATATTTGAAAGTTTAGAAATAATGTGAATCCATAGGTCGATATATATCTAAATTATTTAGTATAGGTATATCGACCTATTTTATCGTATTCGAGCATCACTTTAGCACCCGTTTCGTCCTCTGTTCAAAGATCTGAGATGCTACCAATGTCTACGTTCTAGATAAAATCAATGGTTCTAGGAATCCTTAAAATATGTCATTCTCTTCAATTTATTGTGCTTTTACATATTCCACAATTGTGCTTTTACATATTCCTTCACAGTTATGCATCTAGACTATTCATCTATCTAGACTATGGAACCAGCTCCCGTCCAATATCAGAAACGCACCAACGGTTTCTACTTTTCATGTCCCTAAATTACTACTTATCATACGTCTCATCCCATCCTTTCCTGTCCTCCCCTCCTTGCAAAAATTCTCTAAGTCGTAATAATTTTAAAAATAAATGGCATTTTTATTCGATTATTTCGTTTGTTTATTTTACTCTACTGGCACCTAAATTTTCTCACTACGCTACAGAAAAAAGAAATAAAAAGAAATCTTTCAAACATATCATAAAAATGACAATTTTAAGAATAAATTATTATATTATATACATTTTTATTTAATATTTTCTAATATTAAATTTTATAATGTCGATTGTGAATATTTAGTGACATCTGCCGGCATTTTACTCGACTAACTGCGGGTCAGTGCACAGACTATTGGTTTTGTCTAACTTGAGCAAGCAGTGTAGTCTCTGTCTGGTAGAGTGCGGTGTTGTCTGGAAATGGAAGCAGTTGGAAGTCGAGTCGGTTCCATACTAAAGTCCGCTCTACACTTAGTCCGCGAATCGCGCGCGACTTCGCGGCGCGAACTCACCGCGAACTCGCACAAAGCTCCACACTCGCAATGGTTCGCGGTAGTCTCACATTATAGTTCGCGCGTTTGAAGCTGATGGACGTTAAAAATTAGCTTCACCTGCGTCCCTCATATTGTGCGCAATAGCGCACGATAATTATGGATATATTAAAAGTAAAAACAAAATTATACCATCCATTCATTATTACATATTAAACCAACTGAGCTTTTTTCAAGTAGGATTTTCTACTTTACTTTTGTAATTTCTGTAACTAGATAGCAAGGGATTCTCTTTTTTCAAAATTTCTATATATTTTTTCATCATGGTGCTAATGATGAGTCGTGATTTTTATATTTTTTCATATAATCTTTACGATTTACATCCCAAAAAACGTGTCCGGTTTAGTAGTATTCAACGATACAGTAGTCAACTACCTTGGAGTCTATCTAGACCCAACTCTCAATTGGAAGCACCACCTCGAGCGCAAGAGAACAACCGTCTATGCCTCTTTGTGGACATGCAAAAGAGCCATGGGAAAACCCTGGGGGTTCAAACCTAGGGTCGCCTTGTGGCGACCCTAGGTTTGTACTACTGCCTACGACAGGGCAGTACTACTGCCTAGACTAACCTATGCTGCAATAGTCTGGTGGTCCAGAGTGGAAAAGACAAAAGACTTCAAGGTCTGCACCTGAGGGCTGCAACTGGCTTCATGAAGACCACCCCAACAGAGGGATTAGAGGTGGCACTCTGCTGCCCGCCTTTGGACAAGCTCATAATTAACTTCGCCAGACTTACAGCATACAGACTGAAGTGTTTGGTCGAGTGGAAGCGAGGAGGGCACAATCATCCTCAGCTAAACCTCCTTCACAAAAGTCCATTCACTCTGACCAAGGATCGACTACTGAAAAAAAAATCGGTAGAGAAGTCCTATAAAATTCTAATCCCCACCAGGAAGGAATGGAAGAATCCGCAGTGGCTCCAAAGCCACAACGCGGACGCCTGGTTCACCGACGGATCAGGAACAAATGGACGTTTTGGGGCAGGCGTGTACGGACCCAAAACCAACCACAGAATCAGTACCCCCTTAGACAATATGCGACGGTTTTCCAAGCCGAGGTATTTGCCATATTGGAATGCGTACAACTCCAAAGTCGACTTGAGGTAAAAAATAGAAAAATCCTCATCTGCTCTGACAGCAGTGCAGCACTGGAAGCTCTGGCTAAAGCCACCACAGAGTCTGGGACTGCATGCAATAGCTCAACAAATTGGGAAAAGCCAATAAAATCGCCCTAATATCGATACCGGGTCATTAAGGCATACCCGGCAACGAAGAGGCCGACAGACTGGCAAAACTGGACACACTGGAATGCCCGGTGGAACCAGTTGTAGGGGCCCCTTTCGCTACATGTAAGAAAATCATCAGAGTCTGCTTGGAGCAGGGACATCGGACATCCTGGAAACAGAGCCAGGGATGTCGCCAGGCAAAAGCCATGATGGAGCAACCACTACAAAAGAAAACCAAGGCCCTACTTCACATGAGCAAGAAGAACCTTAGAACCACTAACGGTCTCCGCACCGGACACACGACCCTTAGAGCACATCTATTCAACCTTGGCTTGACCGAGAGCAAGGACTGCCGAATATGTGGCGAAGAACCTGAAGACAGCATACACATCGTTGGTCGCTGCCCAGGCCTCGCCGCAAAAAGACACAGTTTACTGGGACGAGCCTTTCTTGAACCCAGCGATCTGCCCAACTTTAAGGTCAGTGATCTACTTGGAGTGGTAAGACGTACTGGGCTACTAGCTGACTACTGACCTAACCATATAGTGGGTAGTTACAAAAGATCTTATAGATCTATGTGACATCAAGGGCTGGAAACAAGCTCCCCTTTTTGTTTACTACTACTACTACTAGTAGTAGTATTCAAGAAATTCCAGCTAAAATTGTTTCATCCATTTTACGGTAATATTGTAGGAAATCTCAGCAACTTATTCATACATTCCCTGCGGCAGTTAAAATTTGAATGTGATGTGTGATGTGTCACGAGGTTTTTTTAACCTCGAGCAGAACTAATTCAAGGTGCGGGCGAGGTCTATTAGACCTTGCTGGTAGAAGGTATCTTTAGGATGATGAAACTCAATCAACTTCTTATATGAGTTTTTTTTAAAACATTAAAACCTATAATAAAATTTAATAGGATTATAGCCGATTTTCGTCGGACGACCCAGTTAAGAATTACAAAGGGTTTTCAGTAGACGAGGCTTAAAGTCCCATCCCGCATACAATAATAATAATAAAACAATAATATCGATAAAAACTAACGATGGAGAATAGGCGCAAAACGAAAATATCGAGCGAATATTAAGTTTTATTAAAATAGTGACATAACAATCAAATTATATTATAAAACACTTATAATGAAAAAAATAAGTAAATTAGGTATCGAAATATTTAGATTGCCCTTTTTAAGAAACATTTATTTCCCTGTTCTCTCTCTCGATTTATTCAAAACAGTTTTCTTTGAAATAGTGTTTTCTGCCAATATGTTAGTTTCTTAAACCATTCTGTTTATAATTTCGTCGGTTTAAAATTACTTTAAAAAGCCAATACCCCTTTGCTGTAGCTGAAGCATGATGTTTACTGGTATCGGCATATTCATGAAATTATTGCCTTTTTTTTAAATCACCCCACTCTTCATTAGCCTGGGATGGGAATTGGACAGGTGCTTGGTTTTTCTTTTCAGAGTCGGTAGATAATGACAAATCTTTATCTGTAGTTGAAGGGTAGTCTGAAGGCTCATAAGTTATTAGCCTTTATTACCTCATTCGGGTTAGCATTATCGCTCTCTGTAAAATTTTAAATGCTTGTTTGTACTAGTGGTGGTTGAAAAGTAATCTAAATCATAGGATTGATATTCGAGACAAAAAGATCATGCGAAGATAAGTCTTATTATCGCCCAGTTGTGAAGACTGGTCATCAGGTGATACTTAACTCCACAGGCATACATGGAAAAAACATGAACTTTGTTTCGCTCATCGCGAGTTCGCTGTGAGTTCGCGCCGCGAAGTCGCGCGCGATTCGCGGACTAAGTGTAGAGCGGACCTTCTATTTTCGACGTGATTTTGACAGCTCCAAGCTGTCACCTGGCTGTTTTATATGTCTTTGAAAATCCGTATCTTATACGTTACCTAATCTGTAACACGAATCTGTAACACATTCGCCATCGTGTGCAGGCGGCATTACAGTCACGATTCGCTGGTCAGCCTATACAAAAAGTTTTGCACACACATCCCATTTCCAAACACTTCTAAATTATTGGTCCGAGCTTCTAAACATGTAAAAAAAAGGTTTATGCTATTATCTACAATCTATGGGAGGATGCATTTCCGGCCTTTTCGTTGACGCATGCGCTTCTTTTTATGGGCATTAAAGCGGGCGCCCACACATTCGCCAGCGATGGCCGCATCGCCTATGTTCCTCTCGCTCATTCCCATGCATTTTTCTGACGTCACAAAGGTGCCGACTCGCTTCCACCTTAGCAAGATTGGCCATCATCGGCCATTGTGAAGTCCTAGCAGCCTTAAATTACCAGCTTCACTTCTACTTCCGGTGCGCACGTGCGTTGGTCGGCGCGGTTGTCAGGTCGGATGCGCAGTGTTATTTTTCTCGAAATATTCGCGGCTTCACCGAAATGCAAAGAAAATAAAAACATCTGACAGAAGTCGCTGTCGCGATTGTTTGGAGCGCGCGTCCCGCGCCGCTTCGCAGTTGTGAGTGTTTGTTCGGCGGGACGCTTTAGCGTTGGTCATTGTTTACGATTTATTTGTCAACGACGCCAAGAAACCGCCACGGAATTGGTTGGCAATTGCTGATAGAGATCTGTTTTCCCGCTAAAAGCCAGGTAAGGTCGATTCCTTTTGTATTTTTACATAGTATATACTGTCGTTATTATACAACTATGCGAATGGTGTCGCTAATTTATTGATTTTACCATGTCTGCAACCAATCTATATTTATCTACTTGTTTAGAATATGCGCGTCTGCGATTTTAAATATGCGGTTGAACTGCCTTCTATCAAATTATGCAGCATATTAGCGATTAATCTACAAAATTTTGGAAAAAGCGATATGTAAATATATATATATATATGGGACATCTTTTCTGCGGCCAAAGGAAGAACTCCAGCCGTGGTTTAACGATAATTAGAGGTTCGTTTCCTTTGGGGTCTCTACAGTCTAGAAATTGCAGCATTCGGTGCAGCAAACGTCTACACGGTTCAATTTGGTTTCTGTGCTGCCGAATAGGTTAGTTGGGGAAACAGCGACACGAAAGTGCAACAGTTTTGCAAAAGCTGATTCAAGTATTCTGACCATAGAAAGACAGGGTAGAGTCAGCAGGCCAGATTCCAGGACACCTGGCGTCGGCGTACTAGGAAAGGTTTAATTTTAATTAGTACCATAAAGTGTTTTGGAAAAGCAAAAAAAATATCAGTAGACAGTGGATGCAATAAAGAACTCGAAACAAATAGTCAGACTGCTTAACAATAGAATGTGTGATGTCAGTATTACTCCATACATGTCCCTGCAAATACGCCGGTACATACTTGTCGGTAATAGTACTTTGGGTACAGCAAAAAATACTTCACTTCCTAATTGGAATAGTATATACCAAATGGTAACGTTTCAGATATTTCCGTCGTAATAGTATATACCAAAAGTAGCTTTTTAGATAAGGAGGCTTTTGAAAATCCGTGCAGGAAATAAAATGGCGGCCGTTAATGATGGCCGTCATTAGTTGCACTGTTTTTTTTTTAATGGTCCTAATGGTCTGATTTCGATTTTCTGTTTTTTCTTTGAAAGCTCTTTTGACAACGATACTTTTAGTCTATGTACATTTATCTCTAAAATGTAAGCATTTTGCACTAGTTCCAAAAATCTGAAAAAATCACTTTTCTCACGAATTTTACTTGAAGTAAGCTTTAATTGTGCTGAATATTTCTTTCTTTTCCACAAAAAAGGGTATATCTATGAAGTTTCATATACACGATATGCCAAGAAAGATTTATTTTTAGTAAACAACAGTGATTGTAATTATTTACAAAATTTTATTAATTTAAGGACGAAAATAACAAATCCTAAGAAATACGGATGCAGATAACTGTTTCTACACAGCTATTATGACTAGATTATCTTCTTCATCTTCCCATTCATCCCTGGAACAAAATAATTATATATTATTAACTCAACTACCTACCTCCTATTTCAGTAACATAACTACCTACCTGCAGTCTATAAGACTCCTCCCTTCTCACCTTCCCTAAGACGAATACCAATACAAAATAAGGAAAATGAAATAAAAGATAAAGTTTTTTTTTTCATTATTTAAGTAATTATGGCAGCAAAAAAATCAACAACTTCTATCAAATAATTTTTAATCTGTTGTATCTATAAAAAACAATCATTTTAGCATAATCATTTCAAGCATTTCATCTGTAAAATATTGGCTCCAGATGTCAAGTGGTGAAGAAGAAGAATTGAGTACATCTCTATACATAGGTTGTATGCCTTCTTTTTCTTGCACAATGTTGTGTTGCAAGGTTCTTGTGCGAAAAGAAGTTGGTACTGATGACCAACGAAAACGGTTTTTGCCAAAGTAATTCCTTTTCCTTGGCCGCGATCGCAATTGTTGCAAGGGTATATCATCTTCATCTGATGATGAATAAACGAAAGTATGTAGTGGTTGGAACTCATGCTCTTCTTGCACTATATCCAGCTGATCTTCACCGTCAAATTCTGTGTCCGATCCATATTGCTCGCCTACCACAAAATCTTCACCAACATCCTTCTCCACGTCACTGGATTCTTCATTTAGAGGTTCCTCTTCACTGGAATACTCTTCTTCCAACCAACGCTGGGTAATTTCGGGGTGAGATGTAATTTTTCACTAAAACAATAAAAACATTTCGTCAATAAAAGTTACGTAACTACCTACATGGAGTCTCTCAGACTCCAAAAAAACTTCGATTCTTACCAAAAAGCGAACAAGCGCATGTCCAGTCTCGACGAGCGCGGACTCAGTACTGCGGGTGGAGAGGGGAAGGCACAGGAACACATCGGGACCAGTGATGCGTTTGCGATTAGTTATGACCAAAAACTGTTTTTCCAGAGTCCATTAGACCAGTGTTCCGCAAACTTGTTGTGTTCAAGGTTGTAAAAGTTGAACAACATATGCAGTGCCCTGTGGCGCAGACCGACCAGTGCTATGTGGACCAGGACTGTAAAAGAGGTCCACCACTCGGTCGCCGCTTGTCCCGTAACGGGCAGCCACAACACCCGATGCAAGCCTCCATACGCCTCAGTCTTCTCCTTAACCACCGTGTTACTCCCCGTCTCCTGGCATCAATAAAAACACCTTCCACAATCACTGTTGCCAATACGGTGTATAATTTACAAATGAACACAAGTTTTCTAGAACAATCTAGTTTTAGCGTCGGGCAGTGCCGCGTACCAAGCGGCGGACGTAAGCAACCAAAACCCCACGTGTCCTGCGAACGGAACTGCGGTGCCCTCTCGTACCGTGTACCTTTGGCCCTGTTCGTCCCGGGTAGCGAGTCGAACCAAGGGCTCTCATGGTCGGTTGTCGGGCGGCGAACGCTTCGGCGCTCCGCTTTGAGTTCGCCCGACAAACCTACGTGACCCACTTTCTTTACTCCGTCGATCGACCGTGCTCGCCTGACTGCGCTTGGGTGCGCCCGACTGCCCCATTGTGTGCCCGTGTGCGCCCGACTTGCCGAAGGTCCCAACTTGGACCGACACTCGAACTCCACGATTTGGAGTGAGCGCCTCGTCGACCGTTGTGTCCCGACTTAGACCGGCACTCGATACTGCTTGTTGCAGTAGAGCCGCTCGCGACTGGCTCCCGTACTGTAAGGGCAGTGGAGCGGTTCCTTGGCTCGGTGCTTGTAGTCCTGGGTAGTCCTTGGTTCCTTCCTTCCAGAGCTGGTTGCCCTTCCCAGTCGGTTGACTAGGTAAGAGTGATTTGGTATGGCCCGAGCGCCAATATCGTATTCACTTTTACGTTTCTTGCCGTTCACCTATTTTCTTCTTAACCAATGATGCGACGCGGCCGGCTTTGTGCGATAAGTAGGGATTCACGCCCTTTCATCGCGCCTTCACGCTCTTTCCTTGGCGGCTAGCTCTCTCCTCTCCTCTAATGCCCGTTACGGTAATATACGTGTTTGTCCCAACTACAGGGAAGCACAACATTTTCTCGTTGACTCCCACTGGCTCGTTGAAGCGCATTTCTGATTTGTCAGCAGCTAACCAATCAGAGAATGGCTGAAAACCCATCCTTTTCTAAGGAGTGGTTTCTTAGGGTTCTAAACATTCTATTAGTTTGTCCCGGTACCTCACGTATCTGTTTCCGTTACTTTCTCGGCGGCGATCATCTTTATCACCGGCTGAGGGCAGTTTTTCGGCCACTTGAACTTGAATCGACGATTCCTCGATTGCTGTCCACTTTTCCGTGACCGGTTGTGCTGGTATCTTATTTTCTACACCCTTTCAACAGTTTTAGACTATTTTCGGGTAGTAGAAAATACCACATATACCACGTCTGGTGTGGCTAAACAAGCACATTGCTGGGCATGATGATAGCGACGCTGCACGGCAGTGTCTTAAACCGTCGCAAGGAGTCACGGACAGAGTCAAACCTCACACGTCCCTAGACTCCACATCTGCCCGCAGTTTGTCACCCGACCGGTCTCCACGACCTGCGCCAATCATATCTTTCCCTCCTCTAAAATTCCCTTCACTTGCGAAAGAGGATTGGGAATTTCACAATAGTAATTTAACTTCAATCCTTGACCACTCTGTGAACCGTAATGCCCCTGCCAGTGTTCAACTGTCGTCCTTCCAGGTGGCGGTCCATGAATACTTCTCGGGTGTTTACCCAAAATCTACCCATGTCGACCTGGTTCACAGAGAAAACGCATTTAAGGCAAAGCTCTGTAGGCAAAAGCGGCTACTTCGTCGCCAGCTACGTGAAGCCAAGAAAGCCGGAGATAAGGCCCTCTGCCACAACTTCTCGCACGCTCACCGCTCTATACTCAAACTGATACAGAGCGTAGCAACGCAAAACAACAAGCGCAAAGAAGCATTTCTCAAGTCCAAAGAGGAATCCCGGTTTGACAAAAACCATTTTAACTACAGTAAAAAGGTTTTGTCTGCCGCTAAAGGCACAATCCAAAGCCCGGAAGAAATGGCCACGGAATACTTTTCGACCACTTATGAGGATCCAATGCGGCTCCATACGTACAGTCCTCCTCCGGGCATTAAACCTCCGCACCTGCCTACAGTAGCTTTCGCCTCTCAACCCCCATCTCTAGATGAGATTTTAAATCAAATAAAAAGGAAGCCGTCGGGCTCTACTCCAGGTCCCGATGGTATTCCCTACTTAGTGTATAAAAAGTGCCCCTGCCTTCTGCAATATTTAGGATCCATCTTCCGACATATATGGAATAGCGGTGTAGTCCCACAGAATTTTGGCCGAGCGACAATCATCTTAATTCCGAAGGTCCCAGTTTGCACCGGACCAAAGGACGCTCGGCCCATTGCTCTGACAGATACTGTGGCCAAAATCTTTTTTGGCATAGTCCACATGAGGATGAGCGAATTCATGCACCGGAACGAGTACCTTGGAGTGTCAGTACAAAAAGGCTTCATGCGTGGCGTCTCAGGCTGCCTCGAGCACAATTCTCTCTTGGCTGCTGCCATTAAGGATGCGAGACAGCACGAACGCCAAATCAATGTATGCTGGCTCGACCTAGAGAATGCCTTTGGGTCAGTTCGGCACAGTCTCCTCCACTTTGCGCTCCGCTGGTACAACTTCCCACCTGTGGTGCGTGACATTGTAGCCTCCTACTACAACTGTCTGACGTTCCATGTCAAAACGCAAGAATGGACTACCCGCTCTATATCATATTCAATTGGGCTGTTTCAGGGCTGTTGCCTTTCTCCGACGATATTCAATATCGTTTTCAATATACTGCTGGAAAGCCTGACCCAGTTCGACAAGAAGTGGGGTTACCATTTTAAAACAGACGGCCAATACACATCGTCGTGCCTCGCTTTTGCCGACGACCTAACTTTTATCACCAGGAGCCCCAAGCAGCTTTCCCTGCTATTACAGAAAGTGGAGCTGTTCTGCGACTGGTCAGGCTGTATAAAAGTGAAGCCCTCCAAATGTTTTTGCCTTGGACTCGCCCGCATAGGCACAAAATTTACCTCCTATGACCCAAAATTGGTCTATAAGGGCTCTTATTATCTCCCTTATAGACCCAAATAACCACTTCAAATTTCTTGGCAGAAAAATCACCTGCCAGGGAAAATACCTCTCTGGCGATCATGTTATAGAACATTTCAGTAGTTGCCTGGAAAAGATAGATGCATTGCTAATTTCTGGCCCTCGTAAGGCTTGGATCTATGACAACTATCTAACTTCACATTTGTCATGGCCCTTTCTTATTTACGATTTCACCAAAACCCAACTGTCTCGTCTGGATGCACTGGTGACAGCTAGTCTAAAATCCTGGTTGTCCTTAGCCAAACCAGCGGACCCCTCGACTCTCTTCAGGTCCAAACACAATTTTGGGCTAGCTCTAAAACTGCCCTCTCTGCTCTACGCCAACTCCAGAATAACCAAAAATTCGATTCTAAGTAATTCCAAGGATCCGGCAATATCGAAACACGTTGTAAGTGGCCGTAGTGAGTCAAATGATCTACAAGCCCGCATTGACTTCCACAAAAAGTTCATTACTGGAATCAGTCAGAATGGCACTGGTCTGGGGTATGGCAGTACAACCATGAGCGATGTGGACTTGAAGAAGTCTCTCTTGCGGGGAGATTACGACAGCAAAAGTATGGCTCATGCTATTGGCCTTCAATGCCAGAATGATTGGACAACAATTGGAGACTTTTGCATTCCTCCTCCAATGCACTGGAAAGTAATGATGTATGACTGGACGCCAGAGATGCTGAAATTTTATTTAAATGCCTTTCAGCATACATTTCCAGACCCCAGTAACCTCGCTTGTTGGAGCTATGCCGAGGATAGTTCATGTCCCCTTTGTAGCAACACCCCTTGCATAGCTAGACATATTCTAGCTGGCTGCAAGGTGGCCTTGGATCAAGGACGGTACACTTACCGCCACGACAAAGTCCTTGCTGTTATTCGCGAGGTACTTAGCCTCTCAGTGGCTCGTGCCAACAAGGGTTCCACAGTATCATCCAAACCCCCAATACAGTTTGTGCGGGTTGGCTCTAAAGGCAAAAAACATCTCACTGAAAAACCTTTCTCAATAATCGAGAAAGCTTCAGATTGGATTATGGAGGTCGATTCGGTCTCTAAGCAGTATAAATTCCCTGAAAGTCTCGGATGCACAGCCCTGCGTCCAGATATAACTCTTTACTCTCTATCTCGGAAGATGGTCCTTATCGTAGAATTAACTGTTCCATGGGAATCAAATATCCCAAAAGACCACGAGTACAAATTAAATAAATACCATGACCTCGCAAATGCCGTCACCCGGAACGGCTTCACTGTTCACCTTGTTACTTGCACCTTGCTCGTGGCCTGCCAGTTAAATCTTTGTTTCACCTTTTTAAAGATCTTGGTCTCTCCAGGAAAATTATCAACTCCTTTCTAGAAAAATTATCTAAAACCGCGATTTCTGCATCTCAAATTCCATGGCTTCGAAGGGGGAGTGAATGAGTGGTATGGTGAACGCTCACATGTGGCAAGACAGCTGTCCTAAACCTACCACAGCCGGTTCGTATGTCCGGAATCCACTGCCCACCCCCCAGAAGTGTAAAAAAAAAAAAATATAAAAAATAGTATTATGATGGGCCCGACTCCGGTCGGTGAATTCCATGGCAGCTCCGTTTGTGTTTTATTTATTCATCTCTTTTTTCACGGCTTTTTCCCGTTAACGAGTGATTTTTCACTATAGGTCGTAAGAGGGGTGCTCTGTGCTCATATCCCAACTCTTACGGGACTGTTCCGGTCAGTGTTACCCGCTTTTGTCTTTATTTTGGCATTTTCAAATGTGCCCGTTTTAGAGCCAAAGATTGTGCGCTAGCTATGTTGAAGCGGGCGATCGTAGGCAGTCTCGCTCGCCCGGATCTGTGTTGGAGCGGGCGGTCGTAGGTTGTCTCGCTCGCTTCGCGCAAACGGCGCTTACGAAGTCTATAAAAGGTGCCCGATTCCCATACAAACTCACCAGTTCTGCGGGGTCCATCTCGGAACAACCTCCTTCTTAGGTTTTTTTCCCCGACTTTTTCAGGGTGGCACATTGTAGGGCATTGTTATAATTCTGATTTTATTTATTTTCAGAGGCAGATTGGTTTGTAAAATGATCACAACATGAAGGAGATGGTAGGAGGCTGCTGTGTCTGTTCGGACGAGCGAGGCTGGCCGGACAATCCACTTGTCTATTGCGACGGTAACGGGTGCACCGTCGCTGTACATCAAGGTAAATAAATACTTCAATTTTATATCACACCATTTATAACCAGATTTGAGATCAATGAGATATATTACATCAAGCAGGCTTATTTCTTTAAAACCCTAAACGAAATCTGACTATTCGTAAGCTGTGCCAATTGCAGGTCTCGCCAAGCCTTTTATCCCCAGTTTATCTGCGTCCCACTCCTTTACCCATATCAGAATAAATAATATGTACCTATAAAACACATTTACATGCTTTTTCTTTCAGCCTGCTATGGAATTGTCACAGTGCCAACTGGGCCCTGGTTTTGTCGGAAGTGTGAGAGTCCAGAACGCCAGGCCAAAGTGGTATGTGATCATTTTTTTTTTTAAACATTGTTTATTTGGGCCAAAAGCGTTTTTGGTGAGAAATATATAAAGTGCTTCATTGCTGCCATTTTGTTGGCACTTTTTATATGGTCTTAGTATGGGTATAATCTCATTAGTACAGACGAGATAAAGACAAATTATCCACAAGACTTTCATATTTTTACAATATTTTTGTGTGTTTAAGATTATATGGTTGATCTTTAATTGCAGCGCTGTGAGTTATGTCCTTCTCGATCTGGTGCATTAAAGAAGGCTGATTCCGGTGGATGGGCACACGTGGTATGCGCATTGTATATACCCGAAGTCAGATTTGGCAATGTCACTTCTATGGAACCTATCATTCTGCAGCTGATTCCACCAGAACGATACAATAAGGTAATTTTACTTAGTAAATTAACTCTCTCTCACCCCAGTGTGGGGCATTGTGCCTCAACAATATCGCTTGTGGGCTCATCATTTGGGCTGCTCGGGTTTGTGTTTCGCAACCTGAATCGCTTCAGTGAAGTGCTTCTAAATAAGATTGCTATACGAATCGATATTGAGAAGGAGACCGTAGATCAATGCCGCCTTTGAAATCTTACGAGGAAATATAAACAGTATTGCTAGAGAAAGTCTAAAACCGTTTCCTAAAGGTTCATTTACTCGGGCAATTTTTTGAGCAATAATGGCCCGGCAACAGTTGCCGGAGGTAGTGGAGCAATGAATAAGGCAATATGGATCAATTCCTAAAAATTGCTTCAATTGTTTTGGCAATATTGCTTAAGATTGTTCCATATATTTTGTTTTGTTAATAGTTGCTTATATGAATTGCCGAGTATCCATGGGTTTGGATAATCAGGCAATTTTGGAAATCTCGCTTCTATGTACAACTATGTCTCGCTTTCGCGGGGAAAGAGATGCGCGACCGCAGCTAGGCATACCCCTTCTGTTGCACACCGTAGGTATGAATAGTGCAATACAACTATCGGAGACTTTAAATAGGTACATTAAACTGTTGTATGAATTGCCAGTTGCTAGAAATCGAAGGTTTAACCCTTGGAGTAAATGGGTATTTTCATGGATGCATCTGTCTCTTTTGCAGTATTTTCGGCGACATCGACCTTAAAGTACTATAACTACGAAACTACTACACCAATCATAAAAAGAACAACTGCACAATGATTGCATTGAAATTTCGAATATAGAATATTGAAATATCATTTTGTAAAACAATTAGATAATTATGAATAAATATGAGAACGTCAAAGAAGTGAAAAAAACGCGGAACCAGATCTGGTCGTATCAAACTCAACGGATAATTGTTTCAGAACCAGATTTGGTCGTATTAAGGCAAGTTTTGTAGGTGCAGAAATTGGTTTCCTCACATTGGTCGTCTGTTTAGTAATTAACCCCTCACGTTGCGAGGTAAAAACTCACCGCGCCCAAAAACATCACTTTTGCGCGCGACATATTCGCGCGAAAATCGACGCGAGTCAACGGCCTTGAGAAAAACGATCATAACTTTTAAACCACTAAACGGATTTAATAAAGATAAAGAGAAAAATGATCGCATTGAAATTTGACATATAAAACATTATAACCTTATCTCGTAAAACAATTAAGATAATAATGAATAAATATTACAAAATTGGCAAACTGAAAAAAACTCGCCTATAAAATCATTTCGATTTTTTTGTAAATACAGTTTTTGTAAATATCAAAAATTGTAAATACAGTTATGTTCTTTATTAAATGCTTTACCAAAACGATATTTTTTTTTTACTTATTTGCATACAAAAATACGGAAAAAATATTTATTTATTCAGCCAAGAAAAATTTTATTTATTCTCGTAAAAAAAAATTTTTTTAATTTTTAATTTGTGACTACTTATGGTATTTTTTTATATGAAATTCTTTCAAAATAACTTTATTACTACATCACTTCTTCTTAGAAATCACACCGGAACTTTGACCTTTGTCTGATATTATAGAAAAATCTAAAGTTTTGAGAGTTTCCGCGTTCGAACCTAATAATAAACTTTGAATGCCCATAATATAAAATTCGTTAGATTTTTTCAATTATATTGTCTTATCATAGACTTATTATATGTCTAATAACTAATTACTATACTCCAAAGAGTCACATTTCATCGAAAAACTATGGAAAATCGCACTTTTTTCTCTCATAGTAATTATCAAAACAAGTTTCATTTTCGCGAGCCATATTAGAAAAACAACATATAATGTTCAAAATACGCCTAATTATGTGATAACTTAGGATGTAAATGAAGCAATACCTATTTTATTAGTAAATTAAAGCGACATTACGTCATGTTTCGCGATATATAGGGATATTTCAAAAACATTACAAAATAAAAACGGCCATATTTTCGCGAGCCGTTGTGTTGTTGCCAAAGTGTTTTCTTCGAAAATTCGTGAAAAACAGCAAATGGACTGTCTAAATTGACTAATCCTAATACCTAAACTACTTAAAAAGGGAAATTACTTACTTTTATCCGGTATACACTTCACTTATATTCACAAAACACTTCACAAAACAAACATTTCGCGGAACTACGCGACCGCCGCGCGCTGGCCGATCGGCGACTGTCGTCTGACGTTTATTCTGACTTTTTAATTAGCCGATCGATATTATCGCCGCTGGCCGCGGGATTAAAGATTATTCGGCCATGTATTTCAACCGTCAGAAAGCATAAAGTACGACGATTCGAATCGTAAATTGCATTTTTCGCAGCGGCGAGCGCGATATCCAAAATCGGATGTTTCGGATTTTAGGCGGCCGCCATACATGTCCCCAAATGGATGTTACGTGCTCAGCGGGTTAATGGACAAACTTAATTTAAAAGTAATTCAATATCAGTTCGGGACATTCTGGTGAAGTTTTTGAATAATATATCGTCCAATTCATAGCACAATAAAGACTGCTTCATCTTGCTAGAAATGTTCTCATCCAAATCCGTTTATTACTTTTCTTTTTTTTTTTTCGTTTGAAACTCATGATAGTAAATGCACTACAAGCCGTCGCCGCAATCAAACCCTCGTTCATAGCCAGCAGTTGCTCAACTGAGTTGCTATTATAGGAATATATGTTTATTGAAGGTGCTCCATATCGCTCAACTTGGTGTAGCGGAATCTCTAGCAACAATTGCTACATGTTGGTATCGCAGTAAATTGGTTGATGCTGCTTGTAGTCATAATTGATCAATATTGCCTAGGATTGAGCAATTTCAGTTGCCCGTGTAAAGGCCCGTGTTGCCCGTGTAAAGGTTCTTGGGCTCTAATTAATACCGATACTATCTGCTCTTCTATCTTAAGTAATTTTATTCGAGGTGTGGCTGGGTTCGTCTCTCTTGGCTCTCTTGGTTTGCGGCAGGAGATGCACATAATCTTACACAAACATACTGATTGGAGAGTGTATAGTTCGTATATACTGGCCCAAATTGATTTCTTCAAACCTGATAACTAAGTTCCCATAAAGATGTCATGTTTTGTTGGTGGAGTCGTTCTCCAGCGCTCTTGTCATGCAGATGGCATGGTGGTAAGAACCGTTTGACACCTAAACGCGCTACTGCTGACAGCATTAAATCTAGAGGTTTTGAGACTTTCCCTAAAGGTTTATCTAGGTGCGAGTATTTGGATTTTTAACAATCAAATTTAACTACTTATTATTGTCTTTTAATTAATAGGATACTTTAATTGTAATATTACCTATTTAGTACGTATGCACAGTATACCGAGTCAGAACAGTAGGCGCACTCTCGAGTGGCAAGTCTTTGCGGGGATAGGGTGCTAGGGATATGTTACGGCAAATATCTGTAGTTAGCGTTACGAGGTTATCAAATTTCTCGAACGTTTCAATATTTACATCGGCGGAGCGGCGGACATATGGCGGCCATATGTGGCCGTAGTCGGTGCGGACTACACTTGTGGTACAATGTCTAGTAATTGTGTTACAATTTGTGGTAGCCCTTAGGACTCATGACATCGCTCGCTTCAATTTCAATTTTGGTTTAATAGAAGCTACTGTCTGTATACTGTGGACGTATGTCTGTAAATATTTGCCTATGTCAAAACAATGCCTTATATTATTTAGTCTGTAAAGTTGTTTTTGGAAATAAATGAAATTAAAACTAGCCTTTCATCCCGTTATTCTTCTACAACCTTGATTTGATCCTATGGCCTTAACTTCATCCACAGTAATTTTAATTTTTTGCCAAATTTGCCTCAGGTGACTTGTCAGCCTGCAGCCTTGGAAATTCAATTATAGAGGTTGTCGGGGGGGGGGGGGGGCGCAATTTCTTTACCTCTTCAAAGTGTTACACCAATCCACTTTAATTTCTTGATGTTTAAATATAAGGGTTCATTGTTTGTAATACCTCATAGCTTAATGTAAGAAATACAGTTTGACCACCCGTTAGTTATTCGACAAAGGTACTTATTATCAAATACTTGAAGCTTATAGGTGACAAGCCTTCACAATACCTTGAACATCTCACAGCCATATAGCAATTGCATTGAATATTAGCTGCTTTTGTATCCTAGATAAAACCGAATAGTTCAGTTTTTGAGCATTTTTCTTAATGAAATCATTACTATCCATATTTTTGTCTTATAAGTTTGGCTTTGAAGGGATTGTATATATCTATTTTAAATTATTTTTTTTCAGACTTGCTATATTTGCTACGATCTGGGGAAGGTTAATCGCTCCACAATCGGAGCTTGTATGCAGTGCAATAAACTAGGTATGAATTATCTTTAATATTTTTTAAAGTTTAATTTTCGTCCGGAACGCTGTGCTTAATACCGAACAAGACGTCCATGACTGGTCTAGAAAGCCACCCTGGCCTAGAAAGGCCATACCTGGGCATTTCCAATTAGCAGCTATGGTATTACAGTAGAGCCTCGTTAATCCGAACCCCTAAAAACACAGGGGGGTTCGAATTAACCGGGTGTTCGGATTATAGTATGGGACAAATTCTATAGAGGTAAAAATAAAAAATTGGGATTTGTTTGTGTTTTATTTATTTAAAGCCATCTTCGATCGTAATTCAAATAAAAAAAAGTAAGAAATATTTTATATTGTCCTACATATTTCCTTCTGCATACTACTTTGGAACAAGAAAATCTAGCATTGACTTTTGCTTTGATTTGGTAATTTTTTGGGAAAAAACATCACTTCGCAATCGCCGCAGCAACAATGTGTCCTGACTTGACACGCCGTTTTCGTCAGTCCATTGAATGCATTTGTTGAATGCCTCCACAGCTTCAGCATGGCTTATTTTCTTAATTCCTGGGTCAGCTTCTTCTTCGTGATTGACTTCTTCTTCGCCCGTTTCTATCGCGATTATTTCTTCATCTGTGAGGATCTCCTGAGATATCAACTCTGCTTCTGCACCCCCTTGTGCCCATTCTTGAGCAGCGAGCTCACTCATTTCTTCACCGCCGGAACGCAATCTATTGCATAACAGACTAAGAGGAATATCATCTTCTGGTTCAAATTCCGCAGCCACCATGGGAATGAATTCTGGAAGCAATTGATTCCACGACTTTTGAATGAGATGTTGAGTTACTTTATTCCAAGAAGTAGCCAAATCGAAAGCCACATCTTTCATGTTAACTTTCTTGAGTATCCCAATGACATCTTCAATGCCGTCTTCTTGGTGAGCGACAATCTGCGTGAGCAATTTCTTCCGGAAATTGAGTTTTATGTTTTGAATAACATTTTGGTCCATAGGTTGAATTAACGCAGTTGTGTTTGGAGGTAAGAACACAGCAAAAATCTTTCTATCTTCGCTTCTTAATTCTTCTTCAGAAGGATGTCCGGGTGCATTGTCCAATAACAGGACAGCCTGTTCTTCCAAGTTATTATCTCGAAGATGCCGTCTTACGCTTGGGACGAACTCATTTTTAAACCACACCAAGAAGATGTCTTTAGTAACCTATGCATTTTTTTGGCCTTGGTAAGACACAGGTAGGATGGTTGAACCAAAGGCGCGTGGTTTCTTGGCTTTGCCAATTACTAGTAAGCGAAGTTTGTGGTCACCAGAAGCGTTAGGGCACGGCATGAACGTTATTCGGTCTTTGAAAATTTTACGTCCCGGTGCTGAAGATTCACTCCCTGAAGCTAAGGTCTTATCTGGCAGTACACGCCAGAATAATCCTGATTCATCGGCGTTGTAAATTTGTTGAGAGGTAAATCTTTTTTCTTCGATTAATTGGCGTAACTTTTGTCTAAACGGTTCCACAGCTTCTATATCGTTGGTCAATTTTTCACCAGTAACCTTTAATTGTCTTATTCCATGTCGTTTTTTGAAACGGTCGAGCCACCCGCGACTTGCATTAAAGTCCTTAGACTGTGTGATCTTCTCATGAAAAAAGCGAGCTTTTTCTGTAATTAACTCTCCAGACATGGGAACGTTTAATCTTCTTTGCTGCAAAAACCACAAAAAAAGGGCATTTTCGACAGCAGGATTCTCAGGCTTCCTAAGTGTTTGTCTCTTCCCGGGGCCTCGTTCTGTGCGGCTGATAAACTCCAAAATCTGTTGTTTCTTCTTTTTGATGTCAGCCACAGTCGTTTTCCCAATCCCAAATTTCTTTGCAATCTTTGGATAACTTACTCCTCGATCTAACATTTGAATCACTTCATATTTGTCACGTAAAGTCAATGTGACATGTTTACGACTTGATTGTGATGCCATGACTGTGTTTATGTGAGTTAAACCAAAACTACAAATAAACTCTTATTACGCGGAACATTCCAGAACACTTAGTTCGTTCGGATTACCGCGATCATTGGATTAGGCAGGGTTCGGACTAGCGCGGCTCTACTGTACTAGGAAAAGATAGTGTGGTGGTTTTCCTTTGCCTTCCGCATAGCTGTTAGAATGCCACAACCGTGGACTGTACTACACTTTTCGATGTTCAGTCTAGAACCGAGGATTTTAGCTCTTTAGTCAACATCCTGCTTCTAGGCAGTTTCGAGAAGCCAGCAAACTTTTCCCAATATGAGTTTTAGTAGAATTTAACTGCTCAATTGTGGATACTCTCCGAAGAGTAGAGAAAACTGTGCCTTGAGAATGGATCACTCTCTGGATAGTTTTCATGTAATGTTTACTAAAATGGCAATAAAAAGGAATTATTTTACTAGATACTCGTTTTTTAGCTTGTTAAACACAGATAATAAGGGTAACCAACTTCGTAATTTAAAAAAATAGAAATCATCCAAACTTATTTCCATTGTTAAAAACTATAATTATTAAAATAAAATAACATTGAAAAGAAATAACTCTCAGCTAAATACAGTAGAGCCTCGATAATCCGTACTCAGGCTAATCCGAACGTCGCTATAATCCGAACTGCATACCCCACCCCACTTCCTCGCCTTCGCCTCGCTGCTATGTTGTTTATTAATTAGTCTGCAGTTACGACTGCCACGTTGCGCGTCCATTCCACGTTTTTCTGCTCTGTACTCGTGCGCGGCATGTTTTTTGAGGTTATAAAGATGGTTCCAACACCAAAACGCAAACATAAAACTTTGACTATAGCCGAAAAGTGCACCATACTAGACAGTTTAAAGGACGGAGTGTCGGCAACTTCTCTTGCTTGTAAGTATGGCGTTGGAAAATCAACAATTACAGACCTCAAGAAAAATGAGCAAAAATTGAGATCTTTTATAGCTAAAACTGAGAAAGGACCAGGGTTCAGAAAAACTCTAAAATTACCAGAGAATCCAGTGCTAGAAGAAGCACTGTTCACATGGTTTTTAGAACAAAGACGACGCCACATTCCATTGTCTGGTGAGGTCGTAATGGAAAAAGCGAGATTCTTCCATAAAAAACTAACAGGTTCGGATTTTTCTGCAAGTAGAGGATGGCTTGATAATTTTAAAAAACGTCATGGCATACGTCAGCTGAAAGTGTCAGGTGAGAAAGTCTCTAGCAATACGGAAGCTGTTCAACCATTCCAAGAAAAATTCCTAAACGAGATAAAAGAAAAGAACCTTTGCCCTGAACAAATTTACAATGCCGACGAATCAGGATTGTTTTGGAAGGTTCTGCCGGACAAAACTTTAGCCTCTTCTGCTGAAACTAGCGCTCCTGGGTCGAAAGTGTCTAAAGAGCGAATAACTTTTATGCCTTGCGCAAACTCTACAGGGAATCACAAATTACCATTGCTAGTTGTGGGGAAGGCAAAAAAGCCAAGATCTTTTGGATCTGTAAAATTACCAGTGCATTATGAAGGGCAGAGGCGTGCTTGGGTAACCAGAGATATTTTTCTCGAGTGGTTTAGAGGCCATTTTGTTCCTGAAGTCAAACGCCATTTAAAAAAAATGGGACTGCCACAAAAAGCATTGCTACTCTTAGACAATGCCCCTGGACATCCAAATGCTGAAGATTTGACAACAGAAGACGGCAACTTCTCTGTACTGTACATGCCTCCAAATTGTACGCCTTTGATCCAACCTATGGATCAAAACGTAATCCAAAATGTCAAGATAAATTACAAAAAGAAACTCCTGATTCAAATGTTCGTGCAGCAAGAAGCCGATGAGGCTTTAACCTTGCATGATGTTATAAAAAGCGTCACAATTAAAGACGCCATTTTTTCGCTAGCGCAATGTTGGGATCATGTATCATCGTCTCTTATCGAAAAATCTTGGAAGCCTCTTTGGCCTGAAAAAATAAATTCAACAGAAGATAGATCAGAAGAAAATGATGACTTCGACGTAGAAGACGATCTCCCGCTCAGTCTTTTACGTAATCGTGGTTATACAGAAGAAACCATTTCCACTTTCTTGTCCATGAGTGAAGAGGAGAATTGCACAGATCCTATAACTGATGATGAGATCATAACCCAAATAACGCAAGAGAATGACGAGTCTTTAGCTGAAGATTATTTTGCTTCAAATGTCAAGAAAATTACTCATTCACAAGCCATATCATCTTTGAACACTTGCTTGGAGTGGGCTGAAGAAAATGACTTGTCCTTATCGGAAAAGATGATGCTACGTAACTTGAGGGACAAAGCTTTTTTCTGGTCCATCAACAGGACTCGCCAAACTAAAATAGATCAGTTTATGACTAAATAGACAATTTACACCTTACGTATTTTATGGTACCTAATTATTATGTAAATGTACGGTAAGCAACGAGCCGGGCTTTTTATTTGCATTACGACTGTAGTCCTTACGCTGCTTGTAATAAGAGCGTTCCCAAGGTCAATATGTAAAGCCCAGCTCGTTGCTTACTGTACCTCTTAAACTATGTATATAATTAAACACTATTTTAAGAATAAAAATGTTTTTTTTCTCCTTACATACTATAATCCGAACGCTTCGTGAGTCCGAACAGGGGTTAGTTTTTGCTAGTTGATTATCAAGGCTCTACTGTACCTAATTTGGATTGAACTCAAATTATAGAAGGGGTTGCAATTATAAAGACAGTTGCCTGCTGAACTTGTTTATAGGAGCTGTGATAGAATAAAAACATATAACCTCTAAATATTTAGAAAAAGCCCCATTCACATTTATGAAAAACTAAATGAAAACAGACATTCCATTTTGTTTTATAAATTTTACCTTTTATGTATTGAATGCCACTTTGAAAGGAGTGCTGCCTTCAAACTGTCTCTTTTGAACTATGTTTATTGAAAGCATATTGTGCATGTAGTAGTAAGTAGTAGGGGTCAAGAAATTACAAGACCAGGGCTCAAATTTTGAATTGACAGAAAAATTGTCCAAAAGAGATGACGTGATATTTATCTTTGTTCCTTTTACATTCCACATTTGAATCTCTTTTTATTTCATCTTGCGTTTACCTCTTGACGCATGCGTAAAGTACCATAGCGCAAGCAATAGCGCTTGCGTCAAAACTAGTTAAACGACAGAGCATGCCTCTGCGCACTCGGATCAGGCACCCTGTGGATAAGCAAGCGTCACTCCGTGCATTTTACGAGACGAAATGGCAATTTTTGGTTCCACTATTATTAAAAGCTTCAAGAAATCTGTTTTTAACATTTGTGTGAAGTTTTTGGAAAAGGATGTCATGGCTAGGTCCTAATCTTTAAATATTAAAAATATATATCTTTCTTCAAATAATTTTTAATCCAGATTGACCGCCGCTATTCTCGTTACTTCTTGCACCTAACGCTAAATATACCGCACTGATTGCTACAAGTTCACACTCGTTCATCGTTATCTTCACTAACTACTGTCAGTGTTCGCAATTAAATAGTGCAAAGTGCCTAACCATAAACTTATAGCTAGCTGCATGCGTCTTAAGGCATTCAATAATGCATACACTAGACGCAAGTTGAAATTGACAGTGATGACGCAAGGTGAAGTCTAAAGCGCACGAGTCGGGACATACCTTATTAACAAAAGTTAGAGAATGATGCCATACATATGACATATTATTTATTGATTCAAGAATCGCACCCCTGTAGTCCTCGTGCGCCCCGCTGTCATTGGTAGTTTCCTCTGGCCAATGTACTTAAAGGTGTATTCTTTCCTTAGGTTGCAAGCAACAATTCCATGTGACGTGCGCTCAGGGTCTGGGTTTGCTCTGCGAGGAGGCCGGCAATTACTTGGATAATGTCAAATACTGTGGTTATTGCCAGCATCACTACAGCAAACTGGTAATACACTTTTTTCCATTACTTTGCAGTATTGTAGCCTCTAAGTATGTGTATCCTACAATGACGGTATTTGATTTCACAATTAGAAAAAAGGTGGGAATGTGAAGACGATTCCTCCTTACAAGCCAATATCCGCTGACTCACAGTCGAGTGACTCGAGCCCCGAGAAGGACGGGGAAGTGTCTCCGCCTTCCGCTGGCAATATTGTTCCTAGTGGCACGAGCTCTAACCCCCTCAAGGGATCCACCAGTAAAATGGTATGTTGACAAGCACAATGTGACCAACTCACGTATCCATTCATTTTTCGTCTCCTTGTGACTTCATTTTCATTTCTTTGTGTTGGCATAGTGTTTATAACATTATTTCTGCTTCAATGTGATTGTTTTTATCTAACACTCCATCCATTTGCTTAATCAAACATATTTTATCTTAATGCTTTCGGGTTGTGGTAAGTGGTAGTTTGTTTAACTGGTGAATGTTAATTCCCTCTCTTTTCTTGTTTTTATTGCATAGACAGATCGTAAAAAAGTAAAAGAGTTAGACTTTAACCCAGATAAGCCCAAAAGTTTAATACTAAAAATTGAGAAAGAAACCACTCGAAATGTATGAGTTGTCAGAGCGGAACTCAATCTACCTAAACAGTGTGTTCGGAGGTATAGTGCGTTCGCTTATGAGATGCAGAGAATGTAATTAATAATAAGCTGCAAGTTTCACTGTTAATTCCACATTATCTATTTTAACATTACTCATTTTGTGCATCTTTCATTCGACCGCTTGTAGAATGTATACACTTCACTTACTGAAAATAAAATGTTGTATCAATTTAGGGGTACTGCCTTATGTTTCTGTTTTGTAAATGCTCAAATTTCCAATCTTTTGAAGAGGCTACCACTACCCCTACTGATAAAACCTTTTTACTTAGAATACCCACTAGAATAGGCCTATGTTGTTTGCGCATCGTATTATGTATCTATCTGGACACACTGCGTCTGTCAAAATTTGGATTGATTTTTCGTGACTAATCCTTTGCATTTCGGAAATCACAAGCAGACATTCAGCAGCCTCTGCAACATACCATCTTTTATCGGTTTTCCATGATTCGTATCATTCCACTTGAACACGACTTGATTCGTATCATTCCACTACCCCGTTCTTCCTCATGCCATTATTTCATAGGGCCGGTGGGCTTATTTGGGTTTATTTACCGTACGTTTTTAGTAGATAATGGTATAGGTCAACACAATTTTTATGGCAGTGCTAATTTTATTGTATGTCAATTAAAAATGTGAAAGTGGTTATTTAAAAAAAAAATTGAGGATGGAATGTCAATCTTTCTTGATCTTCTAATTTCGAATATCAAAGTCAATATTTCATCATCGATTACCCATTATCAGTCTAATTTCAGTCAAATATCAAATTTCATTTATTTTGTTTTAACAAAAATCTAAATTCAGTTTTCAATGGATTTACTGTTAATAAATATTGATTTATTTTATATAGTAGTATGGTGAGGTCTGTGAGAACGCATTGTGAATAAAGTAATCCCTTGTCAACCGAGGGGGTTAGGTTCCTGATGTGAGCCACAGTTAGCAAAACTGTGGCTCACATCAGCCACAGGAGCCAAAAATAAGAGAATAAAGAAAAAAAACTTTTTTTGTGTTTCTAATGATTAAAGTGGTATGAACCTATTTAAGATCAGGTTATGCAACAATCAAGCAAGCATATATACACGTTTTGATGTCCATAGTATTTTAAATTTACAGAGGGTGTGATTAGCTTATGGGCATATTTTCAAGGAGTGATTCGGTAGATCAAACCAAATAAGGGGTTTGATGTACTGATTCGGTACATAAAACCACAATTTGCGCATGTCAAATTCTATGGCTTCGAAGGGGGAGTGAATGGGTGGTAAGGTGAACGCTCATATGTGGCAAGACAGCTGTACTAAACCTACCACAGCCGGTCGTTAGTCCGGAATCCACTGCTCACCCCCCAGAAGTGTAAAAAATAGTATTATGATGGGCCCGACTCCGGTCGGTGAATTCCATGACAGCTCCGTTTGTATTTTATTTATTATATATCTTGAACGTGTTTCTGGAGAACGTGCTTTTGGATATTGGGGATATGAGAGATATAGGAGGTTTATTATACATGAAAAATAGAGTGGGAAGTCGTATATGTTTTTTTTTAGTGTTTTAGAAGACATTTTGCAAGTTGTGATAAACAAGTATCAAAGAAGAAAATCGACACTCAACTTCAGTTTAGGTCATTCACCACTAGTTGATTGGGAAGGCCGAACAAGTCGAACGAACGTACATAGCTTGGAGGGTGCGGGCGAGATATAAAAATATATTGCAACGACACGCGAGTGGGATGCAGCCCTGCTTGCGTGTGTGTGCGAGTTAGAGGATATTATTAGCAACGAGGAGCATGTGCAGCTATGTGTAGCTTTCTCAAAAGCGTCAAGCTTGTTGAAATAAACTTTTGGGGAGAAGAATGTAAATATAATTTTAAGAGATGAAAAATGTAATTTTTCACAAGAAAACAAAACGACGGATATGCAAAATCTGCATTGAACAAAACCACTGTAGGTGAGGGATCACTTTAATGCACATTGAATCTACCTCATTATATTACACTCAAATCAGTACTTCCCATCCTCAACTATTTTTATTAGTGGAATATAATTTTCTTTTAAATTTAAAACTACACTGCCTGCCAAGAATATTGTGTCAAGCGTATTTAATGTTTGTTAGCCTGGACAATGCGACTATTGAAGTTTTATATTTCAGCAAAGTGCGAGAAGCAAATCCGGTGGATACCAAAGCACATCGAGTAAGAATGGACAAAGCACCATTAAAACCCCAGTGCCGTCCACCTCCCCGTCAATGGGTAAGTTTTTTATTTATACTGTTCAATACACTTTGATCCTGTTTATATCACAATGCTCCGCATGTATTTTTGTATTGAGACCCACTACAGACAAAGCAATAACTCTTTTTTAATCAGCGGTTAAATCGATAATAATCGATTATATTTATTTTTCAATGAAAGATGTGTTGATTGCTGTAAAAATACACATAAAATCGAATGACGGGTGGACAAACATCGGATTTGTTTATGTTATATTTTGAATTCATATTTGCAAATTACATTATTTTATAGGACATTTCACAAGGAATCTGTTTATCTAGTTAGTAATAGGTTTTGTATTCTTTCGTAATGATCACTTAAAGGTCAATTTAGCACAAGCGGGCGAATGACACACGAAATGTGTATGCATTTTGACACTGAAATAAAATATAATATTAATTTTTGTATTGTAAATCTACGCATAAAATGTATGAAACGAGTAAACCTTCGAGTTCAGCGACCTATAATTATTAAACCTTTGTCTCTATATCTAAAATTTCTAGGTATAAATTGTAGCAAATTTAATAAGGGTTATTTTATCATTGAATAGTTTTAATATATAGTTAACCACATTTAAGCAAAGCGGGTTGGCGAAGCAGTGTAGAAATGGGATGAGAGTTGTACATTTTAAAGCTGCCTCTAAAGGTACATAATCTCAAAATTTTCAATTAAAAAAATAATTGTCAGAATTCCCATACATTGAGATTTAGAATGACTAAGGTTGGCCCAAGGTAAAACGCATTCTCTCGTTGCTCAAATAATAGCAGAACTTCTGAAGTTCTTTTGGGCAAATCCTGCTTACTGCATGAACCTGGTTATTTCTCATTAATTTTTTTTAAATGTTACTATTGAATGCACTTTCATAAAAAACAGAACCTCCTTCAGTGAAAAGTTATGGAGATAAAAACCTGCATTCAGGTACTTACTAAAATAGAGACGTTAAAAAATCTTCAGGGTTGTTAAGAAACAACGCCCCTTCATACTGGCTTGCAGCAACATCTTCAAAATGCTTTAAACCTGATATTTTTACAAATGGAACTGAATCTCAGTAGTAATGATTTGCCGACAAAGTCATACAAGAACTTCGACAGCGCTGCTATCTTGTCTTTCTGAATTTGACATAGCTTAATTACAAAAAATATCCTAATCTCGAATATACCTTTTCAATTTCATATTTTAAGTTCCATTATAGTCCGCCCCACACTGCTTTGTCTGTTCCGGGTATCACACTGTAGAGCTTCTTTATATTTAAAGTCACGGTTTCACTTTGTGAGTAGAATAATGTCAACTGTTACTTTTGATCATGTAACAAAAGCTTTTACGTACTGCACACCGAAATGATCGGGAATAGGAAAAATGACAAGTAAGAGATAACAAAAAAATACTTGATTCTTTTTAAAGTACTCTCCATTAAAATCAATGCATTTTTGCATTTGCACAAACAACTTTTGAAGCAGTGATCCCAATTCAAAGTTTGGATTGCTAAAATTGCCGTTTTAGACGCTCCTATAGGCTTCTTCAGGGTTTTGAAACCGCTGACTTATTTGTGATTCTTGGTAATGCACTACTAAGGAGAAAGATGTGAGAGCTTGCATTATGTGAAATTTCAGTTTTCCCCTACAGAGTTCCTTTATCATTTCTGGCAAATACACAGTTGTGTATCAATTTGCGGAAACCCTTCTGCGTTCTTGTGAGGGATTTGAGTTGACTGCCCTGATTTTGATAAAAACGAAGCGATTGTTTTCTTCGTTACGCTGTTAGAATGGACAACATATGTAGGCTTATTAAGTTCACTTTTGATGACCCAAACAGCTAATTGGCAATTTCTTTCTGGCTTATTGGAATATATCCTCGATTTATCACCTGCTATGATGCAATAATATAAGATATGCAGATGGGACTGTAATAATTTCCAGCACCTGTTAAGGAGCTCCAGTTCCTTGAAGGTTATTTGGTCCAGGAGGTAGAAAGTTCCCGTAAACACACCTACAGTTACAGATTACGGAATTCGACTGGAGAAGACTGATAACATTATTTGTCTATGCTGCAATCTGAACGACAACTGAGATATGAGCAAGGAAATGGAAAGCCGGAAGAAACATCTAACTACACCTGAAGATCAGACTTCTAAGATGCTATGTATTACGTATTCTCAATATTATTATATTGGATGGAAAGCTGGACCCATACAGACAAGCTGATCAGGAAGCTTAAAACCTTTGAAATGTGGTCCCATCAGTGTATACTACGTATAAGCATCCCGAAATATACAACATTATTTCTCAAATAATTCATGGCAAAATAGCCAGAAGAAAAGTCTCGAACGAAGAAGAACATTTGGCTTCGTAATCTACTGGACTGGTGTCAGAAATCTACCACATCCTTGTTTCGAATGGCGGCCAATAAAGTTTTTATGGCCAACATTAAGTAGCAGGCATGACACCAGAAGAGGAAGATGGTGCTAAAAACAGCATTCGATATTCTGATGTTTTCTTGTTACAGCTGTTTTCGTTGGATCTATGGATGGTACAGTGCCTAAGTCAAAATTCTAAATACCAGTGACATATTGTCTGACTAGGAGCTTAACCATAGTAAATAGAATCAAGATGTTGTGTGATAATCCTCTTTGAAAGTTGTGATAAATTATAAAATTATTATCACTTTATCTTACTAGTTTATTCCAAATTTATAGACTCCCGATTATTTCGGTGTGCCCTGGCATATATTCTTTGAATAGGCACTTACATATTATATCGGTTATTTCTGTTCAATCTCAGCTTCCACATCAGCTCCATCGCCTAGCACATCTGCTGGTGCTCCCAGTAATATCAAATCTACTGGCAAAGGACCGCTAAGTAAAGCTCGTGGTATAATTGACTACTTTTGGTATTATAAATAATTTGTCATGTGTGATTGTACATTGTAGTACTTTTTTCATTATATTAGTTTTCTTTCGACTTTACCTACCTTAATCAATTTAAATTAATAAACAGATAATGAATTTAGATTGCTCTTAATGACAGCCATTGTTTGACCAATGACTATAACAATATTATGTTTTGACATATGTAAATAAATTAATAATATTACATACAAAAAGACCTGGCATAGAATTCACCGACCGGAGTCACACCCATCACAATAACTACTATCAGTCTTCTGGGGGGTAAATAGTGACTTCAAACTAACAACCGGCTGTTTTTGGTTTAGGATAGCTGTCTTGCCACATGTGAGCGTACAACTTACCACCAATTCGCTCCCTCTTCAAACCCATAGAATTTGAGATGTGGAAATCGAAGTTTTAGATAATTGTTCTAACAATGAGTTAATTATTGTTCTAGAGATCTTTATTGAGGTGAAATAGATATTTGGCAGTCAAGCCACGAGCGCCAACTGCCATTTCGTGAAGGTGAACAGTGAAACCATTCCGATTTATGGCATTTTTGAGCTCATGGTATTTATTAAGTTTGTACATGGTCTTTTGGGATATTCGATTACCATGGAACAGTTTAATCTACAATAAGGGTCATCTTCCGAGATAGGAATAAAGAGTTATATCTAGACGGAGGGTTATTCATCCGAGACTGAGGGAATCGATACTGCTTGGAGACTGAATTGACCTCCAGAATCCAATCTGAAGCTTTCTCGATTATTGGGAAAGGTTCTGGAATAGAATCTTTTTCGCCTTTAGAGCCATCCCACAAAAACTGTATTGGGGATTTAGAGGGTACAGTCATACCTCTGTTGGCACAAGCCTATAAGAGGCTAATTACCTTGCGAATAACAGCAAGGAGTTTGTCATGGCGATAGGTATACTGTCCTTGATCTAATGCCGAATTACATCCAGCTACAATATATAGCTGTTGTTGCAAGGGGTAGTGCTACAAAGGGGACATGAACTATCCTTTGAATAGCTCTAAAAAGGGAGGTCTTTGGGCTCTGCAGATTTGTTACTGAAATATGTCCCAAAACTGCAAACCTACCATTCTCAAATCTCCAGCAACACTCTTTTGATCCTAATAAATGCACCAATGACTTTTTCAAATAAATAATGCAAATGCATAGAAATTTAGTTTGTGTAGACTTCAAGCATGTTTATTTTAAATTTTGTAGAAGATATACTTATTTTTGCCACTGTATGTCTAGAAATACCGATTACCTAGTACAACCATGATTTGCTTACCACTTTCACTTCATTATGCCTAGTTTTATGTTGTGTGGAATGTTTGTTTATTTATTTAATTTAGGTTGTAGATTTGATCTCGTTCTTGAGTCGTCACGTTTGATTAGAGTATTATATGTCTGTGGTAGGCATATGTCGTGCATGTAGCTGACCAATTTGAAATTAGAAATTTACACATTTTAACATTAAAAATCACCTGCTTCCTAGTTATTTTGTGCAATATGTTTTCATAAGGAAATAAATCTCACCACGATAAGAGTAGTGGTGGAAAGAAGGCGACGTCTCCAAACGATCAACCATCGTGCTCCACGCCAACCAACCAGCCTGGACAGCTTCAATCTCAGGAATAGATGGCTCTAATCAGAGTTTGAACTAAAAATAGAGTTTCAATACCTACAGACTAATATTCTTATATATATATATATATATATATATATATATATATATATATATATATATATATATATATATATATATATATATATATATATATATATATATATATATATATATATATATATATGTATATATATATATATATATATGTATATATATATATATATATATATATGTATATATATATATATATATATATATATATTGTAACAAAAACTGCTTTTTTCATGACATTTCTTTCGCGATTCATGCTTTTCCGTGTGCAGATCCATGTAATTACATGTTTCGGTGTCATTTGCACACGTTTTCTGGCGTCTGTACTATTTTTCCGAAGTTTTCTGCTTCATTTTCGTAACGTCGTAATTAAGTCACAACTTGACTTAAAAGTCGACTGTAAAAGTCGTAAAAACCGTTTTCTGACGTTTAAGAAGGTGTCGAACGCTACGGTTACGGCAATGACGTCTCTATTCTCTTTGGTTCAGCCGGAAACGTCAAAAGGTGACATCACTGTTCTTTCGGGGTCGTACAGTTTTGCGCCTATCAAAAATGGCATTCTTTTGTGGTTTTGGAGTTTGGAAGCGCAGGCGTAAGAGGGGCTGAGGATCGGCGTCGCTGCCGACGAGTATAGCGCGGCGCAGTTTTTCAATTCATGTAGTTCTTTTCTGGTAAGCGATTATTGTCAATTTTTTTGCGGTTAGCACATGGCGGCGTATCGACTTCTAACCGGCTTTTTTTCTCCTTGGCTTCAGACGGGCGGGCGAGCACCTCTATTATTTTTATACGAATTATCTTTAATCCACCTGCAAAGCCTCAACTGCCGTAGCGTGGCGGCCTGCTTCTCGGAGCATTTTTTTTGGAGATCGGAGATTCAAATTCCGGACCTACCTACTGTCAACTTTTAGAAGATATCCATATACTGCTGTGCTGTGAAGTGATTTATACATCGTGTGCCTTGCACCTTCTTCGTTTTGCTGTGCCCGCGGAGAAGCGGATTAAAGAACTCTGAAAAGAAGCAACGTGTTCTCATTTCTTTTTTTTTACAGCTGAAGGAAGAATTGCTACCTACGGGCTAAACCAGTGACAAACCTGTGAGACTTACCCACCCTGTTAAATCTTGTGCTTAATTTTTTTGTATCGAGTTCTGGTTTTTTTTTTAGTTTCAGCTTTAACCTATAAAAAGCTGTGGCGTCCAATATTTTTTGAAATTTAGTTTTTTGATGTGTATTTGCTTTGGCATTAATTTATCCTTCCTGCACTCGATTTCTGTTCGTGGTTATTCCACGATTAGGTATAATCAGGTCTAACCTGGCGTTACATACTAACGTTGCAGTTATAAACTGTCGCCCAGCGTGGAGCCTTAGAACTGGTTTTAGCCTAAGTAGTAATTCTTTCTTTAGTTTTTGAGACACGTCTGCGTTTACTTAAATGTTTTCTTTAATGTTTAACCTGTAACATTTCTTGTAACTTGAATTTAACATTTTAAGCGGTTACCGCGAAAAAGTTCTATTGTATACAGACTTGCCGTTTCTTTTTCACATAGTTTTTTAAAGATATTGTATATAATATCTAGTATCATTGTACAGTAGCTCGAGGTACAGTATAGCGGTTTTCTTTGTAATTTTTTGTTTTTAATTTGTAATCCGACACGGTTGTCGGGAAATAGCCTCGTCAGCAAGATAGAGGCTTGCCGTGTTCGAAGATTGTTATAGACTGTTTATTAAATTGTTTTTTTTTGTAAATTTCAGGTCCGAGGATTGAATACTCCGCTCCATTGGTTAAAGGTGTCAGGTGAATAGAGGTGCTCGTCAGCAATCGTTGAGGTCAGATCGTTCTAGTTATTTATTTTCTAAATTTATTTTTTATTTAAAAAAAAAATATTTCGTTTTTCGTTTTTTTTTTGTTTTTTTATTGAGCAGAACAATTTTTTATATTTGATTTTTTTACCATAAATAAAAATTTTTTTTTGGTGAATTATTTTTTTGTGAATAATTTTTTAGTTTTTTTTTAAAAAAAAAAAAATTTTTTTTAAAACTTTTAAATTTTCTGCTTGTTTATATTTTTAATACGCAAGTAGTTGAGATGGCTTCCCCCGTGCTTGTGTATTATTCTGCCTCACACTTAGTTAAAAAAGAATTGGATTACGAATTCAAAATTCGGGAGGTTACCCCGACGCTTGTGGAGTCGATGCGCCGACAGTTTAGTTCGCTGCTTAAACAGTTTCCGGCAGATTCAATCACGTCGACGGATCTGGATCCCGAGCAAGAGTTTAACGAATGTTCCATTCGACTCTTGTGTCTCCAAGAATTTGTTGAGGATTTGGTAGAGAACAATACTCGACCTTTGTTTAAACGCGTTTGTACAAAAACAACGCATCTTTTTTATAGAGTATCACGTATAATGTCTGGGGTTGTACCGACAGCTTCGTTTGAACGTCTTCAGGCGGAGATTTTAGAGATCGTGAAGGTGCTGGAGGAGTGTTCAGATATTGTGAGAGCTCCTAGTCCAAATTTACTGCCGTCTACTTCTGTACAGGTAGAGGTGCCTGTGCCGGTACATCCTTTAGGGGTGACATCGGTTTCATCAAATAATCTTTTTGTTCCGTTAGCCGTTCCAAATGTTTCGAGTGTACCTAATGCGGGTAATTCGGTTTCCGAACCCGAGGTTTTTGTTAGGAATCCGGTCGCTGTCAGCAGGCCGTATGATTTTACTAATGAACAGGTGTTAAGGCCTTTGAGTTTAGGGTTTGTGTTTGATGGAAAGTCATGCGTCGTAGAATTCCTGGAACGCCTTGAGGAAAATCGTTTGGCACGAAATATTTCTGATGCACGGTTGCTGAAATCGGCGTGCGAGTTGTTTCAACATCACGCGCTCGCTTGGTATAGGACGGTTGCTTCCAGGATTGACAATTGGCCACAGTTGGCCAAAGAACTTCGCCAAAATTTTGGCAGTCAAACCTTCGACCGCGATATGTTGAAACGGGCTCGCGCTCGAATTCAGAGACCGGATGAACCTCTTCATCTTTTTATTACTGAAGTATTGGGCTATTTTAATAAATTATCCAGGCCCTTGCCGGAGGCGGAGCAGCTGACAATCCTAGTACCCAATTTAAAACCTTACCTGCAACAATGTTTCGCGTACATCCCTGTTCATTCCATACAAGAACTGCTTCATGTGGGGAAACAGCAGGAACTCACGCATGTGGCTATAAATGAGTATAATGCTAACCTGCAGGCACTTTCAAAAGCCAAGCCTTCTGCGTCTAGAGCAGTTCACTCTGTCGATTGTACTGGTTCCGGTAATAATGGTACGGACGTTCCTCTTGAGGAACATCTTCATCAGTGCACAGTGTCCGCTGTTGATTCTTTATCCACTCGTACTCAAGAATCCCATAGAGGTTCGAGCAATCGGGGTGGTTTTCACCGAGGTGGTTACTCCCGAGGCAAACCGCATAATGCGGGTGGTCCTCGAGGAGCGTATAGTGGTTACCAGAGGGGTTCACATCACGGGCACTCCAAGTACTGTTACCGTTGCGGTAAATTTAATTTTACCGTGACAACTTGTCCGGATTGTTCCAAAGGAAATAATTCTCCCAATTCTACTTCGGCCGATTCAAAAAACTCGAGAACCGAGACAGAGTGAATGCGTTTGTTCACTCTGTCTCTGCCTTGTTCGAAAAGGAAAAAGACAACCGTCGTCCATTTTTAGATGTTGCGTTGGGTGATATTGCGGTTTGTGGCTTGCTTGACACTGGTTCGAGCGTCACAATTTTGGGTGCCGACTCACATCGACATTTAATTGAGATCGGGTATACCCTGCACAAGACTTCGTCTTGGACTTTAAGCACCGCAAATTCTAGTACGGTTAGGACGATCGGTTATATGTCTTTGCCTTTCAAATTTAATAATCGTTGTCAAGTGATCCGAGCGGTTGTGGCTCCGGATATTGGCACTTCTCTTATATTAGGCATGGACTTTGTCCGACAATTTGATTTGGCTCCGGAAATTGTGAAGTTCGTTAGGTTTGAGGATAGTGATGTTAGTTGGCATTCAGTCAGCGAAGTGAGGGTTTTGCATCCTTTCGCTTCTCTGACTGAGAATCAGCAGTCCTTAGCAAACAAAATGATCGATGGTTTTCAAAAAGTTTCGACAGACGTTAAGGGTCTTGGTCGAACTAATTTAATATCACAGGTTATCGACACGGGTAATCATCCACCGGTGAAACAGCGGTATTATCCCATGTCTCCCGCTCGTTTAGCATTGTTAAATGAGGAAGTTGATCGTATGCTAGAGTTAGGAGTTATTAAACCTAGCAAAGGGGGTTGGAATAACCCAACAATTTTTGTTCCGAAGTCCGATGGGACTTTAAGATTTTGTCTGGATAGTAGGAAGCTCAACTCGATAACGAAGCCGGATGCGTACCCTCTTCCGAGAATTACTACCATCCTGGACAGTTTACGAGACGCTAACTACTTGTCTTCCATCGACTTGTCGGCCGCCTTTTGGCAAATCCCCTTAGATCCGGCCTCTCAGGAAAAGTGCAGTTTTACGGTTCCTGGACGTGGTTTCTTTGCTATGCAAGTCTGTCCGTTCGGCATGCGCAATTCGCCTGCCTGCATGCAACGGCTCGCTGATCAGTTGTTCGACCCGTCGTTCGATAACAAAGTATTTTGTTACCTAGATGATATCGTTATTGTCTCTTCAACTTTCGAAGAGCATATTTCATTGTTAAACCGAGTGTTAGATCGTCTCGTTTATGCGAACCTAACGATTAATTTCAAAAAGTGTCAATTTTTTCGTCGAGAACTTAAGTACCTAGGGTATGTAGTAGACTCTCATGGTCTACATACCGATCCCGAAAAGGTACAATGTATATTAGACTTTCCGACTCCTAGTTCGCCTAAGTTGGTTAAAACTTTCCTTGGGATGGCCGGTTGGTATCGTCGGTTTATCCGAAATTTCTCCTGTATTGCTGCTCCTCTGTCACGTTTGACCAGTACCCGCAAAGGTGCTCCCGCATTTTCGTGGTCACCAGAAGCGGAAGAGGCCTTTCAAAAATTGAAGTCAGCTCTAATTTCTAGTCCGATACTAGCTTGTCCGGACTATACAAAGCCATTTGCGTTACACTGCGACGCATCGTTGTACGGTTTAGGCGGCGTACTTACCCAGACAGTGGATGGCGTAGAACATCCCATCGCTTTCACGAGTAGGACTCTCTTACCCGCTGAAACGCGATACTCTGCTACCGAACGGGAGGCCCTAAGCGTGATTCATGCAATCGAGCATTTTCGCGGCTACTTAGAGGGCGGCCCCAAAGTCAAAATCTTCACGGATCATGCCAGTCTTCTGTGGTTTTTGAGTCTGAAGAACCCAACTGGCCGTTTGGCCAGATGGGGTATTCGGCTGTCCGCCTTTGACTTTGAGATCGTCCATAAGAAAGGCGTCGAAAATGTGGTTCCTGATGCGTTATCGCGTTTGCTGCCCGTTTCATCTGTTTCTGTGGTCGCCGATCCTTGGTACAACGATTTGTTCCAAGCGGTATCTAATAACCCTGCCGCTTACCCTAATTACCAGATTAAGGACGCGGAGTTGTATCGCTACACGAAGGGAAAGTACCAGCTCACCAGCGCTTATGACTGGAAGTTAGTGGTACCCTTACCTCTCCGAGAGAAGCTTATACACGATAACCATGCGTCCGATCTGTCTATGCATTTTGGGGTTTTTAAAACGCATCGTCGCCTAGCAATGCGCTATTTTTGGCCGAATTTGCACGGAGATGTGGTCAAATTCATTTCCCAATGTGAAACTTGCCAACAGTATAAACACCCAAATATTTCTCCTTTGGGTCAGTTAGGCAATCCAAAGTCTTGTTCTTTCCCTTTCCAGATGGTCTCCGTCGATTTGTTGGGTCCCTATCCGATGACGAGAGATCGGAATATTCACATACTAGTAGTTACTTGTTGTTTCAGTAAATACTGTTTGCTTTTCCCTTTAAAGAGGGCTACTAGCAAAATCGTGAGTCGTATCATGGAGCATGAGGTTTTCCTGCGTTTTGGTGTCCCTCAGTATGTTATTTCCGACAACGGAAAACAATTTATTGGAAAGGAGTTTACCGAACTAATGTCTAAGTATCGGATACCTAAGGTTTACCTTAATCCGAAGTATTGCCCTCAGGTCAATCCAGCTGAGAGGCAGAATCGAGGAGTTGTCACGGCGTTGGCGTTGTCTGTAAAAAACGACCATCGCTCTTGGGACCTCCACCTTTCTGCCATTCAGATGGCGATCAATTCGGCCGTTTCGGAGGCTACGGGTTTCAGTCCTTTCTTCTTGGTTCATGGTCGAGAACCTATCTTAGACGGTTCGTTTTATACTCAATCTCCTGAGTCCCAAGCTGAGGTCCTTTTTGGCAGTCGTTTGTCCTACGCTCAAGATATGAGCGAACTTTCCGGTGTTTTTCATACCGTGAGGAAGAAACTTGATAATGCGCATGCTCACAATAAAACGTATTATGACCGTAAACACCGTCCTGCGGAGTTTGAGGTGGGCGATACGGTTTACAAGAAAACGTACTTCTTGAGCAATGCGGGGAATTATTTTATTTCAAAGTTTGCCCCACGTTATGAAAAATGTCGGATAGTCAAGAAACTGTCGGCTCTGGTATACGAGTTGGTTAATGCTCAGGGAAAGAATATTGGCTCTTGGCATATTAAGGATTTCAAATTAAATCCTAAAGGGTCTAAGTAATTTGTGTAATTTTTATGTCTCTCGTTAACATTCTTCGGAAAGTTGTCTTTATGAGTTCGACTAGATCGACTTTAAAAATGTATTCCTTACAAAGGTGTAGTACCGAGTGGTTACTATCACTGAAACCATTTCGTTTGAGATCAGTCTTGCTAGTAAACCTGTCTAGCAACACTGTAGATTGAATTTATGTCATGAGAGGGAAGTATGCAAGGTGATGGTATGAAAGGTAGTATTGGACATTTTTCAAATACCGGAGGAGGTATTAGTTCTGTCGTGGTCTAACAATATAGTCATCGGTTTCTTTTGTCCACAGCCAGTATTTGGTTTGATTATTGGACGTTGTTGGTGTTCCTTCAGTAGGAGGGGTGGTTTATTACGGTTGTTTAGGACACCAGGTTTTGTGGTTTTTCTTTTACATGGGCTTTGTGCTTCCATGGTAAGCAGTAGTTTTGTTGTTGAAGTAGTTTTGTGTTCTCTACGGGAAAGTGGAGAGTTTTCAAATGGCAGTTGACCTCTGCAGAACTTACCTACCAGGGTTTCCACTTTAGTTAACGGGAAGATTTTGTTTATTTATTTGTATGTTTTTGTAGACTTGTTTACCCTTATTGAAGGTAGCTTGGTCATTTGGTTTAGAAGAGTATATTTTTTTTCCTGTCTTATACACTGTTATAGACGTTGTGGCGTTTTTGTTAACCCTTGAGAGTGGAGCTAGAATCGGGACGATTCATTTGAAATCGTTCGTTGGCTCTTCCGATTTCTTTTTGGAAGGGGGGCTGTAACAAAAACTGCTTTTTTTTGTGACATTTCTTTCGCGATTCATGCTTTTCCGTGTGCAGATCCAGGTAATTACATGTTTCGGTGTCATTTGCACACGTTTTCTGGCGCCTCTACTATTTTTCCGAAGTTTTCTGCTTCATTTTCGTAACGTCGTAATTAAGTCACAACTTGACTTAAAAGTCGACTGTAAAAGTCGTAAAAACCGTTTTCTGACGTTTAAGAAGGTGTCGAACGCTACGGTTACGGCAATGACGTCTCTATTCTCTTTGGTTCAGCCGGAAACGTCAAAAGGTGACATCACTGTTCTTTCGGGGTCGTACAGTTTTGCGCCTATCAAAAATGGCATTCTTTTGTGGTTTTGGAGTTTGGAAGCGCAGGCGTAAGAGGGGCTGAGGATCGGCGTCGCTGCCGACGAGTATAGCGCGGCGCAGTTTTTCAATTCATGTAGTTCTTTTCTGGTAAGCGATTATTGTCAATTTTTTTGCGGTTAGCACATGGCGGCGTATCGACTTCTAACCGGCTTTTTTTCTCCTTGGCTTCAGACGGGCGGGCGAGCACCTCTATTATTTTTATACGAATTATCTTTAATCCACCTGCAAAGCCTCAACTGCCGTAGCGTGGCGGCCTGCTTCTCGGAGCATTTTTTTGGAGATCGGAGATTCAAATTCCGGACCTACCTACTGTCAACTTTTAGAAGATATCCATATACTGCTGTGCTGTGAAGTGATTTATACATCGTGTGCCTTGCACCTTCTTCGTTTTGCTGTGCCCGCGGAGAAGCGGATTAAAGAACTCTGAAAAGAAGCAACGTGTTCTCATTTCTTTTTTTTTACAGCTGAAGGAAGAATTGCTACCTACGGGCTAAACCAGTGACAAACCTGTGAGACTTACCCACCCTGTTAAATCTTGTGCTTAATTTTTTTGTATCGAGTTCTGGTTTTTTTTTGAGTTTCAGCTTTAACCTATAAAAAGCTGTGGCGTCCAATATTTTTTGAAATTTAGTTTTTTGATGTGTATTTGCTTTGGCATTAATTTATCCTTCCTGCACTCGATTTCTGTTCGTGGTTATTCCACGATTAGGTATAATCAGGTCTAACCTGGCGTTACATACTAACGTTGCAGTTATAGCGTTCAAATTTTTCATCCCAATGTCAAGAAAGTTGCGGCCATTTTATTTGTACATAGTGCGACACATTCGAGTATATCGTAATATCGATAACAATTAGCGATATTATAGAAATTATGACAATTTGCAGAGTTTTTAGATTAATCGAAATATTTTGAAAAATACGATCAGAAAAATACATATATTTGCAAAACTTAAAAAAGGGCACTATTTTTGATATTTTTTCAATGTATTTGCATATTGATGACAGAAGATATCTTGAAATGTCGTTTGTTGCAGGTTACCTTTAGTCATCAATACACCAAGTCATTTCGTAAAACTTTGAAAATTGTCCAATTGTTTTAGATGATTGTTAACATATGGCGCTAACACATGGTGTTAATTTGATATTGAAGAAATTTAGTTTGTTTTAGGTTACCTTTTGTCATTATCACCAAAGTCATTTTGTAAAAACCTCGAAAAAAATCTGAATTATTGCTAACACATTGTGATCTTATCATTAGCGCCGCAGGCAATTTTTTTTTTCGAATTTCGCGCGAAATTCGAAAAAAAAATGTGCTTTGCCACCTGTTCTAAGTGAATGTGTAGGGGCGGTAAGTTCAGCAGTGCATCTAGAGCTGCTCCAGGAGTGGAGGACATTGCGCCAGTTGTCATGAGGCACGCCGTCCTTTGGATATTGTTTAGTTTGGTAATCACAGTTTTCTGGTTGGCCTTGTTACACCGTACCACCGAGGAGTAGGGGAGACTGGGGATAAGAATAACGGCGGGTCTAAAGTAGCGAATGCTCTGTAGTCTTGCCAATGGCCGAAATGATGCGCGCAACTGTTGCTTGTCAGCTTGCACCGCCTCCATGAGTTCAGTCTCCGCGCCCGCGCCGCGCGCCAAGGCTGTATTAGTAGATGTGTTGTAATTTTTAGCATCAATAGTAAGTATTTTGTTGTTTATTTATTTAATGTTGATGTAGAATTAAGATGATGATAATAATGAGAAAAAATAGCATCTGCAAAAGGAAAAAGAACGGGAAATAATAGTAACCGACAGAACCTGTTGTAGGGAAATAATAGTAACCGGCCAAAAGGCTTTGCTACTTTCTGATTCGCCCTGGTTTCAGAAAGTCACCGTAAGAGACTGAGCTCCCCCGCAGTCACGCAGCCCTTGGCACGGTACGGGTAACACCTTGGCTTGGAGGGAGGTCTTTCAACCTCCAATTATCAACTTCAGGGAGTCTCCTTGTTGTATCTAACCGGAGTTTGCAGGGTGCACCGGCAGGGACTTACACTCTTTCCCATACTAGTTTGGAACACTAGTCTGGTCCAGAGGGAGGTAACCGTACTCACGGGGAGGTAGACCTCCTCGCACCTCAATACTGCTTAGAGACCGAATCGACCTTCAGAATCCAATCTGAAGCTTCCTCAATTATTGAGAAAGGTTTTGTATTGGTATGTTTTTTGCCTTTGGAGCTATCCCGCACAAACTGTGTTGGGGGTTTAGAGGGTACTGTCCGACCCTTAATTACCTAGCGAATAACAGCAAGAACTTTGTCGTGGCGGTAAGTGTACCATTCTTGATCTAAGGTTACCTTGCAGTCAGCTATAACATGTCTAGCTGTGCAAGGGGTATTGCTACAAAAGGTAAACGAACTCTCCTCAGAATAGCTCCAACGATCGAGGTTACTGGGGTCTGAAAGTGTATGCTGAAAGGCATTTAAATTTAATTTTAGCGTCTCTGACGTCCAGTCATAGAGCATTACCTTCCATTGTATTAGAAGAGGAATGCGAAACTCCCCAATTGTTGTCCAATCATTCTGGCATTGAAGGTCAATAGCATGATCCATGCTGTTGCTGTAGTAATCTCTTCGCATGAGATACTTTTTCAATTCCACATCGCTCATGTTTGTACTGCTACACCTCAAGACCGGTGCCATTCAGGCTGATTCCAGCAAGGAACTTTTTATGGTTTAAAAATTAAAAATTCCTATGCTACATAATTATTTTCCAATTTTCTAATTATATCTATAATTATTACGCCCATCCTGCACAATATACCGCATCAGGCCATACTGAGTCGTTTGCGCTTAACCATTTTGCCCTAGGACTTAAATTACTGGCACACATGCTCATTAATAGCACAAGAGCATGCTACTATTGAGCAATTGCCACTTAATGGAATGTGTGTCGAAGCATTGCTAGTAATGAGCATGCTTATTAAAAGTATGCTCATAAATCAACAGAGGTTTAATTTTCGAGCATGCTACCTGAGGGCGTGTGCCCTTGAGCACGTGTGAACAGGGGCCTATCTTGAAAATTCAGCATGCTAAATTTGTCTATGGCCCATGTAAATGAAATAGACCATAGACAAATAAGCAATGCAAAATTTTTCAAGAATTGCACCTAAGTTTGCTTATTATAAGCATGGTAGTTTCAATTCTCTCACAAAAAATAATAAAAAGCATGGGCCGGCTCTGGGGAGATGATAAAACATTGCTTTTAATGATTTAATATCGGAGTCACGAATGTCTTTGGAATACCCGGTAACCTCTCTATAAAAATAACATAGCAAGAAATAATGATTATGAAGATTTATTAAGCATGGACGACCCAACTTTGAATAACATGTACGACCCAAATTTGTATGCTACTCTCAATTTTAGAAAGTAGCTCATCAAATTTCTGCGGTAACATGCATAAATGATTCTATAGCCGCTGACATCTTCTCGCATTTACACCACTAATCGATTACTTGCTCCAAGGGTTTCTCTTATATTTTATCGAATTGCGGACCCAAATTATCCTTTTTATTTTCTTTTTTTTCCCAATAGTTTTTTAAACAATTTTGTTGTAAGCATTAGAAATATTATGTTGAGTTCTGTGCGGATGGAACTGACGGAAAAGCGTTCATTTTGGCCGAGATCCTGCGTGTAACTAGCACGTGTGTACAGTTGTTAGCGTTAAGCACACTCATTCAAGAGTATGCTTAAAACAAGTATGCTTGAAATAAGCAAATGTATAGTCGAGAAGCATGCTAATTTTGAACATACTCATCAGCATGCTTATTTATGAGCATGTGTGTCAGTACCTTTACACTTTCTGATACCCAGCTGCTAACAGGCAGACGGACACTCATCACAAGTTTTTTTTAAATTGTCGCGAGGGTTTCTGTCGTAGAATGAAACTCGCGATCGATATTCAAATTGCAGTATGTTGTTTAATTCCAAAGTCGTGTACAAAGTGAATTGCTTACGCTTAAACACTATCGCCTATATATACTAGGCGCCGGGTGGCGATCGCCCCGTCTCCCTCTTGTCTCCGCTGTCTCCTTCACTCGGGCCGACCGCCCGATATACACACCGGCGGGGGGCACCGCTCTCCAGTCATACGCTTCCGTGCGCTCGTTCTGAACGGACGTCCGCTCTGACCGCTACCGACTCCGATCGCTCAAGTGAACCCGTTCGCTCGAGCCGTCCGAACCACCGCCGCCGCCGTACTAATTGCCCTTGCAATTAACGCGCCGACGTTATACGTGCTTCGCCGCGACTTTCGCTCAGCCGTGTCATAACAAGTCTGCCGCCGCGCGCACGCGCCAACTTCATTGTGACATCCTACGATAGCCGCCGCGAAGTTCAAATCTCGCTGACAATACGATCACCGCCGCGTACCGCTAATGACATTGCGATCGCGCACCAGTGAACCAACGCGCTAGTGCTCTCGGAAGTGGAAGTGCTTTACTAGTGCAGTGCTCTGAGGATACAGGCCGAAATGGAAATGGAGCAGAAGGCCAACGCAGCCTTAACCCCGGCTGCCCCCAAAAGGAAGAGGCCGGAAATACCTAGCAGCCCCGAGTCGGAAGAAGAGGCCAGGTTCAGCAGTCGCTGTATCCGGGACTACGACGCGATAGAACCCGAACTTTTGCTGGAGTTCGATGAAGCCGAGCCCAGCGTGAAGAAAGGAGAAACCACGGTGAGCGATCTAGACTTAATCTATAATGGGTTATACTGCGCACCGTCCCCCGAAGGCGCTACTTCGTCTTCGCCCCCGATCGCCCCCCTCAGCCGCGATTCACCCCCCAGTCCCCCGAACGCTGGCGACAACGCTCCCTTATACGCGACGTCTGCCTCCATTATCCCCCCTCCGGCCACGTCGTCCTCAACGACAAACAAGGACGACTCTATAGCCATGTCACCTCCCAAACCCCCGGGCTGTGACGACAAATCGCTCCCGTCCTACGCCTCCCTGGCGGCTCGCCCCCCCACCCCCCGCCCGGCATCTCCAAAGGACGCGGAAATGGAAGCCCCCCAAGACCCCCCCACTTCAGACATCACTAACCAGGGCCGCTCCATGCCACCGGCGATGTTGGCGGTGAGGTGTCCGGTGATGGTTGCGGAAAAGATCGCGGGATGGCCTAGGCACCTAAGGGAGATCGAGAGGAGACTGGGCCATCCCGCGAACGTAAAGGCCTTGGCGATGGGTGGATTTCGGTTCACGCCGAAATCGACACAGGAGCTACGGTGCGTCCAGGCGTACCTGAAGGAACAGGGCCCGCAGGTGGCATGGCACACCTACGATCTACCGGCGGATAAGGATCTCAAAGTAGCAATCAGGGGCCTCCCCGAAGACACGACGCCGGAAGAAATAATTGAAGGCCTCAGCAAACACGGGCATGAGGCAACTTATGCCCGTAAAATTAACGCAGGAAGACGCCCCCTTTTTTACGCATGCGTAAAAAAAGGGGAGAAATGGAGGAATGTCTACGGGGTGGACACTCTCCACGGCCTAGCAGGAATCTCGATCGAGACCTGGAAAGGGAGAAAAGGACCGGCTCAATGCCACAGATGCCAGGCGTTCAGGCACGCCTCGCACAATTGCTTCCGGCCCCAAAAATGCGTGTGCTGCGGTCAAGGACACGCAGCGAAAGACTGCAAGCGCCCCAAAAGCGAAAGCGCCACGTGCGCAAACTGCGGTGGCGATCACCCAGCCAGCAGCCGAAAATGCGAGGCGTTCCTCGCAGAGGCCAAAAGGCAGGCAAGGCCAAGCCAACCACGACCTTTCCCCCGCCCCACTACCCAACCCTCATCAATCCCCCCTCTTATGACACCCAAAAACTACCCTCCCCTCAAAACCCCCAACAGACCCCAAACCCCCAGTGCCCCCCAACCCCCGCGAACCCCCAAACCCCCCCGAGCCCCCCGAGAAGACCGGCACCCAGAGCCAGCCCGGCACCCCCACCAAGCCCCACACACAAGAGATCCGCGGAACTGGAGAAAACCAGCCCACCCCCCCGCGGCAACCATGGACACCCCCCCGCAGGAACAAAGACCCCCCTTCCCCCCACAAGCCCAACGACCCCCCTTCCGCCCACAATCCCAAAGAACCTCCCCCCCCAATACTCAACGACCCCCCTCGCAGGGCCAAAGACCCCCCTTCCCCCCCAAAGCCCCCACACCAGCGCCCAGAACACCAACGAAGCCACAGGACGTCAGATGCCCGACAGAACCGACGCAGACAGACGCAGGCTCGATAACGCTGACCATCAGTCGGCTAATAGAAATACTGACGACAGCGATAAGACAGACACTCCAGAATCCGGAGTGTCTAGACACGATAGTACGGACGCAAGTGACGCAGCTCTTCCAGCAAGCGTCACCGACAAACGCTCAACGCGACTGAGAATAGTCCACTGGAATGCGAACGGACTGACTAACAAACTGCCTGCTCTCCGCATATTCCTGAGAGAGGAGGAGGTCGATGTACTCCTGCTGTCGGAAACCAGACTGAAACCCGCAAACAAGGTGAAAATCACCAATTACCTGGTATACCGAGACGATGAAGTCTCGGAGACCTCAGGGTTGGCAATAAGGGGAACGGCAGTAGTGGTGCGTCGACGAATCCTCCATCAGAGGCTGGACCTGCCTAAGACAAACAGTCTCAGCGTATCCGGAATTCAAGTCAGATCCGGATCGCGAGACCTAAGATTAATCTCGGCCTACAAACCGCCAAGGTTCATACTAGACACGACGGACATAGATAAGCTAATTGACCACACGACTCCGACCATAGTGGCCGGCGACCTGAACTGTAAACACCCTTCGTGGAACTCGACCTGCATTAATACAGAAGGGAGGAGACTCCAGAAACATGCAGAAGCGAAGGGTTATACGGTCGCCGGGCCACTGCAACATACGAGACATGGACACAACAGCTCTGACGTCCTGGACGTCAGTATCCTAGCAGCGACCGACTTCCCTTACAACCAGGAAGTCCTGTACGACATGTCCTCAGATCATCTCCCAGTACTTCTCGAGTTGGACACAGACACCACCCACCAAATTCTGCCACAAAAAGTAAGGCGGAAAGTGGACTGGGAAAAATTCGAGAAGCTACTCTCCAAGTCTCCCATCCCAAATAACTCCCCCGCAACCCCAGCAGAAGCCGACTCCAAAGTAGATACACTCCAAACTGCCATAAAACAGTCCCTAGCTATCTGCACAAAAGTCACCCCAGCTCCATCCATACGTCCTAAAGTCTCGGCCCCGCTCAGACAGAAACTTAGGGAGACGAGAAGGTTGAAGAAACGCTGGACAGAGACAAGATGCCCGACGGTCAAACGAGAACTAAATAAAGCGACCGCAGAATTACAAGAGGCACTCCAGACTCATCGGACGGAGGATTGGGATGCCTTTCTGGACTCGATAGCGGAAGATATGCCCTCGGTTTACAGGCTAAACAAAGGGCTACTCGGTACACCGGAGCCCGTCCGCCCGCTATTCAACGGGAACGGCGAGTTGCGGTACATGGCAGAGGACAGGGCTGAATTGCTCGCGGACCACCTAGAGCGGACTTTTAAACCAAACAGTCACGAGGACTCTGACCACTCTAGGCTGGTGCGCGAGTTCCTCGAGAACCCCCGGCCGATGCCTGTACAACGACCCGCCGAGGCGGACGGAGTCATGGGGGCCGAGAAACTAAATATAAATACCACCGAACCGCCGAGCCAGATGGTCACTCCAATAACTCCGTCGGAACTACGACGACACCTCAACAAAGTAAAAGTAAAGAAGGCCCCAGGCCCCGACGACATCCCGGGATCGGCGCTCCGACACTTACCAAACGCTCTGCTACCGGCAATGGCCAGCCTGCTTAACGGGTGCATTAGACTCGGTCACTTTCCGACGGCGTGGAAAACGGCCCGAGTCATCATGATTCCCAAACCTAAGAAAGACCTTAGGCAGCCGGGCAGTTACCGCCCAATCTCCCTCCTCCCCCTCCTCGGCAAGCTGTTCGAGCGATGCACACTGGAGCGTATCAAACCCCATCTTCCGATACGCCCAGAACAGTTTGGATTCCGACAGGGCCACTCCACCACACTCCAATTAGTAAGAGTGGTCCATCACTTAACGTTCGCGCAAAACAAAAAACTCCACACCGCGGCCGTTTTCCTCGACGTCGAGAAAGCCTTTGACAAGGTGTGGCACGAAGGCCTTAATTACAAAATAGCCACCCAGACCAGCGTACCGCGAATGCTTACCGCACTGGTAGCCTCCTTCCTCTCAGGAAGGGGATTCTTCGTCTCGGTGGAGAACGCGCGTTCCACTGCGCGACCCATCGCGGCGGGAGTTCCCCAAGGGAGCTGCCTGTCCCCATCGCTGTACGCTGTCTACACTAACGACATCCCCGTAGGCCCCGAAGCTGAGCTGGCCCTCTTCGCCGACGACGCGATGTATATGGCCTCCTCCATGAACCTCCGCCACTCGATAGCTAAGCTCCAGAAGACGCTGGCCCTCCTGCCCGAGTGGCTTAACAAATGGAGGATAGCCGTAAACGCGGGGAAATCCGAAGCCATTATTACCGGATCCCGTCGGCCCTACCCCAAGAGCACCAACTTAACGCTGGGAGGAGAACCGATCCCGTGGAAAAAGTCGGTCAAATACCTGGGGGTGCACATTGACCGACAACTTAGTTTCCACATCCACGCCACTAAGACCCTTGCGGCGACGAGGTCGGCCAAAGCGGCCCTCCAACCCGTCCTAAGGGCAAAACAAATCCCGTTAAAGACGCGACTGACCTTCCTTAAGACGTACCTGAGGGCGCGACTGACGTATGCAGCGCCCGCGTGGTACCAGGCCTTAAGCAAGACACACAGGGACGCCATGCAGCGCATCATGGACAGCGGGCTGCGAACCATAGTGGCCGCTCCATGGTGCGTCAGCAACGATACGCTACGTAAGGACCTAGTCAATGACGAGACCATTGAGACCTTCATCAGACGACTGTCTAAAAATATGTTTGAGCGGGCCGATTCCTCCCCCCACCCCCACATCCGAGGAATCGCCCCCCACCATTCGAGACCCCCCGAGAAACCGTACCCACGGAATATAATAGAGAACCCCGAACAATGACAAAGCACAACCAGTAACCCTCTTCGCCACACGAGGCTTTCAGGTCAACCAGCCAACGGGAGGAAGAGAAACGCGCCAGCAGCCAAGCAGCATCCCGTAACCCCACTTGTATGTTTTAGGAGCTGCCCAGGACAATGAAACCCGGACACGGACTTCATCCGTACCATTGCATTGCTTTGAGACACCATTTTAAATGTAAATGTAGCATTGAACCCCACTCTGTACCAAAATCGGACTTCTTCCGTTCCCTTAGATAGTCTTGCAAATACCTGTATAAATGTAAATGTAGAATCAAACCATTACTTCGCATCGTAAATCAAAATGTACTAAATGTAAATGTAGAAGCAGTCATAGAAATTTGTGTGCCCCGAGGGGGCCTTTTAGATACTGCGCCGGCGGGCGGTCGGCCGACGTCGAGGAGGCCGGGAAGGCTGGGGGCGCTCGTCTCGTGTGCGGCGGGCGGGCTGGATGTACTTGAGCTGGATGTACCTGGGCATAAGAAGACAAAATGAAGAAGACAAGCGACAAAAAATAAATATATAAATAAAAAATGAATCCGACTACAATGGTAGTCAAAAAATTAAAAGCATGTCCAGTCTGTGGGCTGGACACATCAGAAGCCCCAAATGACCGCAAAATGCGGGTTGGGTCAAATCCCTTGTGGACGCAAGAGCGCTCCACTCGAGGACGAATCACGCGGGGCTCTCCAGTCGCCCGTCGTTGGCCCCCGCGAGCTGACGTCCGCGGGCGGCGCTTGAGCTGCAATTGTGTCGTGTTTCGCACATTAGATTTCGCACGTTTAATCGCTTCCGGACGCCACCGGCGATCCCTCCCCCGACCTATAGTGGAATGCAAACATTTTGAGCTCTACAACTACATGCTTAGGTCACACGTATTGCATTTATTGCACTGCACTGCACACCAATGCACTGAAACCAAAAAAGGGATAGGCATATTTTATACCTGTGAGAATGACGGAGAGAGGTTGAGTTTACGCGTGACTGTAATGATTCTCGTCGAAGCCAGCCGTTTAACGGTACAGTCAGACGATTACATAACTAATAGATTCGTTTAGTGTCGAGTTGAATTGGGCTGTGATAATTTTTCAGTATATACGTGATTGTCTCAGCGGCCCGTCGTTTAGCCCGTCGGTACAATCAGAAAAGTAACAAATAAATACGTTTTGTGTTGTATTTTGTCTTCGTGTTCTGTGTTGTGATCGTGCGTTCGACTGTGCTGAATCCCAGGAGGTACAGTAGGTAAATAACTTTATTTTCTATTATTTCTTGTCGTGATCGTCGTTTAATATGCCGTTAAAAACAAAATTGGGAAATAAGACGCTGAAATCCCAGACAAGGGGAATTGTACTGTAAAATTGGCACATATAATTATAATAATAGTTTGGACAGTGAAAGGTGATCGTATTGTGTTGTAAGCAGAGTCTATAAAAGTATTGTGTTTGAGATGTACTGTTATAATTGAGGCTCCTAATATAAAAGTGGTAATAGTTTGGAAAGTGAAACATGATTGTTTTGTGTTTTTGTGTCACAATCCTAATGTTATTTTCCACATAATTATATATCACACCGTATTATAAACCAAACTAATTATCGATATTACATCATGGACGGTTATGCATGTAATGCATGTGTTAATCGCTAATGAACATTTAAATTATAGTACAGTCATTCTCTAAAACAATACTTTTAGGATGGCTAGTCGATTTTGTACGTCGAAATTAAGTTTTTTTTATTTTGTATTCATCACTTCAATATTTATTAATTTTTTTATTTTATTTGATTAAAAAAATTACACCGTTTGTAGTAACAAATGCTTGCGTCGCTCCTAACTAGGCATAGCCGATCTATTTTGAATATTTATATTTTATTGTGAAATTACTTGTTTTCTGCCTGCCTTTTTTCTTTCTGTTTCATGTCTTCAATTCACGGGGACATCGATAAAGTAAATACATGGACCGGGGACATGAAATATTTTTGAATTATTGATTATATATAAATTATGGATAATAATAGTACCAAAAAAGTGGTCACTGGTTTTCTTTGGCGGTTCTTTCCAGTGGAATCTTACTTGTAGAACTCGCCGGAAAAAATAGGAAAAAGTACAATTACTGTCTTTTGACGTTCAGTATGTGTATATTATGTATTTACATTGAATAAAAATATTTGAAATTGAATTTGAATTTGTTAATTAGACTATAAAAGCCAATTTTAAATTTTCAATACATCATCACGATATCAAATATTCTGTCGTTGGCTGTACATGCCTTGGTTTTAAGGAAGACGGCGAAGTCCGTTACATATAGCGGCTCTAGTCTAGCACGAGGCCATTTGATTTTCTTTCTCATGTGCAGTTTTGACGAGGTTGTGTTTAATCTGTGTAAGCATTTTTGAGACTGTGGTCGAGAGCTCAAAAAGAATGCAGCGGACTATACTTTCATTAAGTAGCCACCGGAAGTAAGGCTCCCGACCGGAAAGTCGCCGGAAGCGATCGTGTTAGCGCGTTAGTTTTTCGTGTTTTGATTTTATACTGTGTCGCGGCGCCCTCAGTTGAAACCTTCCCCTTCACCACCAGTCTTCGGATTGCCGTGGCACAAGATGAAAAGCTCTCTGCTGAGAAGTCGCTGCGATGTGGTTTTTCGTTGTTCGTTTTATTGGTGGCGTTTTGCGTGCGAAACATGGCGGATAGATTCGCGACGGTTTGTACTTTCTCTCTCATTTATTTCGATGTTTGCTTGTAGCTTCTCGTTGACGGCTTGTTTGTGATGATGAAAATAAACGCCTCGTTGGAGGCACTTAAGACGTGATTTGATTATTGGGCGTTCGGGGTAGGTAATCCCAGTGATGGCATTGCACATCGCCATCTCCTTAATTCCGGTGTCGCCATTGCACCTCGGCGACACCACCTTCCTGCCGCCTTCGGGTGGAGTGTTCTTCCGGTCCTTTCCTGTTATAACATTTTGAGTAGGAGGGTTCTGTGTGTATTGTTGCTCCGCGACAAAATCAAAAGCCTGCCTTCTGGTTAAAATAGAAAACGTTGGTGTATTGTCAGTCTTAGATTTTTGACCGAGTTTTTAAAAGCCCTTCCCACAATGGAGTTACACTATTGTAAACCATTTATACAAAAGATATACCCACTGATCATGTAACTATAACATAGCTATATTTTTTATAAAATTGGTATATTTATGTGTATATACAGGTGGTGGGTCCAAATAATTTATTTAAAAAAAAAACACTTCATTTCTTAAAATTGCATAAAAATATGCACATCTAGAGACGGGCCAAATTATCGCCTAGTTAGATGTGCTATTGGCAGTAAAGATCATGTAAGATGTGTTAAACCTCCCTATATTATTTAAAAAATAATTTATATAATTATTATAAGATTACATGACCTATGAATGAACTGTATACCTAATCCTATGCACCTAAATAAATAAATAAAATAACTAGCGATACTTTTAGCCAAAGTTTCAATCAAAAGCCTGCCTTTATAGGTTATATAAGAAAAGAAGAAGAAGAATGCATATAAGAAAAGAAAAACATGTTGCTCCTTTTTCTATTACAACTTTTAACCAAGTATTAGATATCCATAATATTGCCTTCTTTCATCCAAAGAAGGATCAATGTGAAAAGTATGATACCCACAAAGTAGGCTAAATATCTGAAAAAGAATTTAATTTACATATAAATAAAAAGAACGAAGCACGAAAAAAGAAGGAAATAGATAAAGAAAATGAAAAATTCATCGTTAATCGAATTTCACCGCTGATTTACAGACAGTTTTGATGGCATACAATCACGGAATAGTATTTTGCTAGATGATTACCATTAGTATTATGACATTATACCCTATTAATAATTATTATGTTACAACTGATTTTTGTAATTAAAATAGTTTTATAACCAGTGAATGCATTATATCATTTATATAACCTATCTGTCTAAAATGTCATGAATTTCTTCAAAATCGATAATATTATGTATAGAGAAAAATATTAGGAATATCTGCTAAATCCACATATAAAAAATAATTTTCAGTGTAGAAAAACTGCTATCTCCAAAAAATTCCTCTAAAATGCTTTTAAAGTTAAACCTATCCAGTTTTACGAACAAGTAATGTACATGTAATTTTTATGCACCAACGGGATTTTAGATTTTTTCCAACTATGGGTTTTTAATTAATAAATCGGTTTTATGTGTCTCCTGTAAAATTGTTGAAAGTTGTTGAAAATTGTTGAAAGCAAATTTGCTTCATAATACATGCCGTAGGATCATCAGAGTGTCTCAGATTGGCCGAAGGGACCTCCCACCGCGCCGGTAACACTTTTAAGTATTCATATAGGGGGTTTCATCGCACTTATCTCATGAAACCACCTCTAAGTGAAATTAAACACAAGACATAAAAATAATAATTTATTCATTTTTCAAGACCATTCCAAAATATTTCTATGTCGATGTTTCAAATATAAAGGTACTAAACACTTCTTTTATTTATAGTAGGAACAGCATCAAATTACACTTTCACGCGTGTCAGTCCGTATAAATATAAAAAAAAAGATTATCGATTCGTTGTTACTTGCTGATTTATATCGACCGTTAGTGTATGTATTATAAAAGGTATGACCAATTGTCGTAGAAAGCTTTGGTTTTAAAAATATAAAAAACATATAGTTAATTGCGTTTACAAACATGATTTACAAGCTATGACTCAAAATTAATAATAAAAGGATTTTTTTTCAGTACAATACTAAATTATTCAAATGACTAATAAATACTATCAGATATGGCAATGCGAGTGGAGTATTAAATTACACAAAGATTTGATTCCATTTTAAGTATTAGTATTTTTTCTGATTAGGTCAAAAAAAAAATAACTGTTTTATGTTCGTTCAAATATCTAATATTGAAATGCTGTGAAACCACTGTTCCGTTCGGTTCTAGCAACAAGTGCCCAAAGTTATATATTTTATTATTTCCATTTTTTAAAAATATATTTAAGTGTCTTATTATTAATTGATAGATGATAAAAAATCTTTTGAAAGTGCATATTATTATTAATGCAAATTTATATTAATTGCATGCAAATACTCCATCCATTGCCATATAATTTCATTTCAAAGTATGAACTATCATTTCTTTCTCCTCATCGATGGTTTTGGTTTGTTGTGCTGGAAGTCTGCGCACTTCGGAATGTGTCTTTCGGCTGCCTGATGGTTGAACTTGCGTCCACAATGTGGACACTGCGTGTAGTCCGAATAGTCAGATGGCGGCGGCGGCGGCAGGTCCCTAACATTACCTAAACAAAAATGTAAGGATTGATGAAGAGGTTTTATCGCTGTTGAATAGCTATTTACAGACAAAACAAATCATGTTATTTCAGAAACCTAAAACTAAGCAAACTTTTGGGAAATCAAAAAACCTCCTGATTTTCCAAGAAACTTTACTTCCATACTTGAAATATAGCTAAAAAGCACGACTTTTTGAAGAAACTATATTTTGGTTTTAAAAAGTCCTATATTTAACATGGCATCAGTTGCTACTCGGCCCATACAATGTTTTTTTCCAAATTACGACTACATTACTCGCAGATTATTACAAAATTTTTGTTCGATTTGTTTAACATTTGAGTGTTAGGAAATATTTTCTAATAATGTATGGGAGTAGATTTTGAAAAAAGTGAATATTCAGAACCATGAACGCTTACATCTGAATAACCATTCACGCCAAGGCTATAATACCCCGGTAAAACACAAGGTTATTAAAGAACTTGACATATGTAAAGGTGTCGCTTCTGATATGTCCCCGGTATGTCCCCGCATTTCTGGAAATCATGGCATGAGTTTAGCCTTTTTAAAAGGTCAATAAATGAAGGCATAACCCCGCACGTATGGAAGACGGCCTACGTCACTCAGATTTAAAAATCTGGCCCTAATCATAACATTGAAAACTATCGTCCTACCTCAAAATTATGCATCTTCAATAAAATATTAGGTATATACGAATATATATTAGTGACTCAATATAGCTTGCAATCCGGACAATCACCCACATCTAACCGAATTCTATTCACTGTATCTTTGCTGGCAAATATGGATCAACGCTACCAGACTACCGCCGCACTATGCGGTATTTAGGCTCAAACCTAGCCATAAATCAAAATTACTAATTTTAATCTATTTGATTAATTTTAAGTATTCGGACACCCAGTTAGCTAATGCATAACGTGATATAAATATTACATATTATTTACACAACACTAAGAAGTTTTGGCATCTGGAAGTTCGCCTTCGCTTAGCACGCAAGTCGTCGTTGTTTTCTACACTCGGTTGTAAATGAAATTTGCATTGTATTACTTTCCTGACGACCTATCGGAAAGGAAAGTATTGTGATCGCGCTAAAAAAAAATTTTGAGATGAAGATGGGAATATATATTTTGAGACTCCCTGAGACGATTGAGACTATTTCCAGACCGATCTCTGTCTGTATGTATGTCTGTATGTCTGTATGTATGTATTCTTCCACGATAGCGCCCAGACGCTTAATCGGATTGAGCTGAAATTTGGTATATAAGCTTCTGTTAACCGTCGGAGGAACCCATTAGTTTTTGGAGTCCCTACGCCCTACGGTTGTGGTACCTCCCATACAAATTTGGGGTTCCCGGCGAAAAAATTGTTTCCGCGATAGCGCCCAGACGCTTAATCTGTCTAAGTTAAAATTTGGCATAGAAGCTTCTGTTAACCATCGGAAGAACCTATTAGTTTTTGGGGTACTTACGACCAACGTTTGGGGTACCTGCCATACAAATTTGGGGAACCTTGATTACATCGTTCGTTTTTTCGCACCTCCCCGGATACTAGTCAGGAAAGTCTTGGGGTGACACAACAGATTTTTTTTAAAAATTTTCTGCGTTTTTTAAAAAAAATCTTCATGGACATAAAAGTTTAAGGTATTACATTATATAAAATAAATTTATATAAAATTTTTAATCTATTACTAACTTTATATGGTAAGAAAATGCTTAAAAAGGGTTTGATTTCATGTACATTATTTGCTTATTCATCACAACATTATTGATGTATTCAAATATGTTCTACTCACGTCTAATCAAAGCGAAATATGTCATATTAAACCTCTGAGTTCCTTTAACATTTCTACAAAAAAATAAATATACGTGTGGCACTCGGGGACTGCCGCGGTAAAGCTATTGCATAGCATTTTTAACAACTTATGCAATTATCATTATTTATTTATTTACTTATTTTATTTTTTCTGATATCAGATAACTGCGCTCTATCGGAAAACGTTGAATAATTTAAACGTCTACCGATAGAGCGCCGCGCACGAATTTTTTATTCGATAAAGCAAGAAAACCGGATTATTCGAAAAAAATCGTAGATAAAAAGATAGATAATTAAGTTATCTTCAAAATGGTGCAGGTTTCATAATAATACACCAGATAGTACCTATTTGTGTAGTAGCCGTTTTTGTGTTCGGTTAGACCTAATTTCACAAATTAATTACACTATGTAATATAAACAAAATCTAAAATATTCAAAACTAAGAATATTAGGAAAATGTTCTTGTTTAACATATATTTTTTTCGAATCGTAAGCAAAACTCGTTTAGACGTAATTATCAGTTTAAAATCATTGATTTTCGTTAAGAAATTTCTTCATTCGGTCGCCGCGCTGACCTAGGCCCGCGATAAAAGCTATGCAATAGTTTAAAACATGTCACCTTTTCACATTTTTTAAAAAGTTTAATCCAAAAAAAAATATTGACCTCTGATCCTTGACAAATACGGTCTGAATAAAAAAATAAGAAGCTGGAGTTATCAAAGAAGGCACAAAAAACTTTTCAATCAAGACCAATTCACCGATTCAGCATTCAGCATGTGAAGACAAACAGAACAGTAGGCAGGTACATAAATATATATGTATATTCTTGTAAAAATGTGTATTTTTATTTATTTATGTAAAAATAAATAATTTCAGAAAAATTATTACCATGGTTGAAAAAATATAATTTTTAAGTTCAAATACTCTAATAATCGAAGGCGTTCACATATTATTATTATTTAATATTACTTTGTAGATTTTGAAGCACCTTTAAATTGTCCTACGTATGACTTTAAAACATTTGAATTTAAAACTTATTATATGTGTTAAGGTTAAGCCGTAATGTATGACATCCTGTATATAATTCTAACCCTTAAAAAAACAATTGTATGACGTCTATTGTTGTTTAAATACCGATAATATACATTTTATTGAAAAAAAAAACGCAGGAAATAATTTTTGGCCAGGTTTTGATGCCAAATAACGCACTGTGCGCCGTATATACAGACGTTAGTAAGGCTTTCGATAGAGTAAACCATTCTACTCTAATTTAAAAACTACTGAATTTAGGTTTATTTATTTATTTAATTTATTTATTTAATTAATTTAACAATTCATTAACAGTGCATAAGTATCACTAATAATCATATCAATAAAAACAAAATATAATTAAAGTTAAAAATAAAATTAAACACGGCCGATATGAGCATTAGCATTTAAGTACTGCTGCTGCCCAACTAAGTGCCAGGACTTGTTCCAGGGCAGCTAGCTCTCTAGTTTTTATATCACATATATTCGGCAATGAATAATAAAAAATAAAAAAAAAGGAAAAGAAATATATATATATATATTTCCGTCACCATTAAAAATTATAACTAATAATCACTAACTAATGATCACAATAGGAAATAAAACACAAAAATAAATAATCGTGTTACATGTTTACATTGGGAGTTGGGACGTATTAAGTAGGTTCAAATTCTAAATTAGTAAAATGAGCCAAATCGTTGCGGCATTAGGTTTCAAGTCGAATAGAGTATCGGTGGCGTCTGGTGTACTACAAGGTCTTAAGGTCCCTTGTTAATGGTCTCCTTGGGCCTTTAGTGTACACAATCTGTTAATGACATCGATCAATGCTTTAAGTAATCAAAAATCCTTCTATTTGCAGATGATATAGAAGCCTTTATAAAAAGACTAGCTGACCCGTGCCCACTTCGTTGGGCGGTAAACATTTTTACTAGTGATGAAATTATGAGTGTGATTCGGTTAGTACTGAGCGCTATGATTTATTTCTTGACTGCCAAAAGGAGGGTTATAATTTTACCGCATATGTATGCATGTATTTGCATGCCAATTTGGCTATATTACCGGGTTTCAAATGACTATGGTTGAATAAATTATATTTATTTTAATTATTCAAAACTTCTCTGTATACTATATTAGATGTTATTATTTGGTACCAAAATATATTGCAGGAGTTCCAACCCGAGATACGGTTGCGGTTCCATACCTATGTCGCATTATATCTTTAACCATTTATGCAGTAAAAGGGAAATTATATGCAGTAAAAGGGAAAAGTCTTTTGTTTTAAACACATGAGACGATAACTTTACTTATTTTGATAAGAATTCATAATTATTGATAATATGACCAATAAACGTGACCTAACGATTTAAATTATTTTTTAAATATAAATAACTTAATTTTGTGACTTAAATATAAAAGTTAGACATATGCTGTCGCTGACTTTTTTGTAGGCATTATCAAGCTCTACAACTTTTCTCTAGAACTCAATCATATATCTCTCATCGTTAAGGCAGCGTTCGTAAGAAACGTTTTCATTCGACCGTTTTTTCTCCGACTTACTTTGCAAATCCGACTACCACGAAAAAGTCTTATCATTTTTCGGATTAATATATAGCCAATGACACTCACAAATAACGTGGCTTTCTATTGGTAAAAGAATTTTCAAAATCGGTTCAGTAGATCCAGAGATTACTCCCTACAACCTCACAAACTCACAAACTTTACCTCTATAATATTAGTATAGATAAGGCGTGATTACGTTTGTGAATGGACAGACAAGAATTTTGTAGATACTATTTGTGGAACATAGAGGCATTCGGACCGTGTATGCCCTTATATTGCAAATTGAAATATCGTCGACGTGAGACCTCGTACGCGCCAAAAAAAAATATTTCGCGTTTTTTTATTGTTTTTGGTGTAAAATCACGCTCCGGGTCATTCAGTGCATGTGTGTGATCCATCCCGACAAACGACGAGGAACCCCCTGTGGTTTTAATATTACTGATATTTGTACCTCCGGCCTTAATATGCGCTTGGGCTGCCTTAGCCGATCGTATGGCGGCTATGAAATCCTCGTGCTTCTTCCTCCAGTTGCTATTCGACGGGGCCGCAGAAGTAGAGGGTTTTATCTGAACGCGATTTCCCGCTTTGCCCTTGCCAGGTTTCACATAGATTTCTGCTTCCGTTCCCTGGAATGTGTGAAAAACAGCAATAAATACAAACGAAGCTGCTATAGAATGGGAATGTTCACTTTCTGACACATACAATGTTACAAACAGGTATACATGCATACTATTAATGAGTCTAAGAAAATATCTAGAAAATTGCATTTTTTTAGTTTTTTGATAGCATTCAAGTTGGAAAATGTGCTAGCCATTTGGTAACATTACCCGTCAGTCAAACCGGAATGTTTTCAGTCTTCCCCTTAGGTACATTATACTAATTATTAGACTATAGCAATTGCGTCTAAGGCCAGTGTCTGTATAAGAAAACTAATCGGAGACCTCAAAGACTTCAAAATGTCTGAGTTTTTCGATTTCGGTATACTTTCTCGACATCATGTCTCCCCATTTCTCACGCGAGCATCTTTACTAATTATGAGGCAGCGGAGGAAAATCCATGTAGCCTGTTACGTATCGAGGGTACTTAGTGGGACTTAAAGAGCGACTTTTGGATGTGCTGGTCTGGCGAAGCGCATTCATATCTTGCAATAGCAAGGAGTCATCTTGCTATTCACCTGCTCAAGACCTAAGTCTTCAAAAATTTACGGATAACAGTTTTTTGATGAGATTTAAAAAATAATAATTAAGTAAACATACAACAGAAAAAAATACATTGAATGCGATATTTTGCAATATGAGTGTTATTTAGTTTTTTATAACCTTCGTTTAGAATGTTAAATGGCTTTAAAATTAAGTTTTTTTTCTTCGAATACGTTTGGAGTTGATTTCGTTACATGGACAACTAAACAGAAATAAGAAAAAAAAATCAGCACAAAATTGAATTCATATCTTCTTTTTATGTATACGCTGTATTTTTTTTCAAAAACCTATATTTTCTATTTTGGTCGTCACAATAAGAAGGTTTTTTTTAATTTTTTATATTAAAGAAACCATACTTCATTCTTATAAGAAACATTAAATGTGGATTGATAGATAAAAAATGAAATAATAATATTCAAAATTTCTGAAATTATACCTAAGGTCTGCTAGACATTTGGCTGTCTAGAAATGTGACATGGTGACTTCGCTGATTACATGATTGAGTCGAGCTGCACGGCTTTTTGACGAAGTTTCAGGCGATTGATATAGATGTTATATCAAATTGATAATTTATTAAATTTAGAATGTAATGGCGGAAATATATACCTGGACTGGTATCATAACAACTGAGGCCCATACTATAACATTTTATATATACAATAATATATGCTTTATCAGTAGCATATTAACTCAAATTTTGTGCAATTGCAAAAAGGATTGCAAGACATTGTATGGATGCTGAAAAGTAGGACTACAATTCTCGATCTTATGTGGTCATAGCTCGGGAAATTCTCGCTTCAATTGTTCGAGGATTTGCGAAGAAGGTAAAATATAAGATGACGATGACGAAGATAATTAAACACCGGGGATAAGGATGAAGATTAAGCTGCCTCATGAGTGAAACCAGCTGATGGCCACAATGCATGGCGAATGAAGCGAGCTTTAAGAAAGCGGCGGAGTCGCCATATATTGACGGCATTTTTAGAAAATGGCCTAATTTAAAATATTATTTAATAAAATTTCATGTTCAGAAATCAAAGCTATTCTGATTATTTGAATGAACATGGTTTATTTCGATCCATGACTAAAATAGTGGTTTCCAACCCTTTTTGACCAGAAACCACTAGGACCTTTTTGTTCGGTGCTGGGACCCCAAGGATTAAAATAAGAACTCCAAGAATTTGCAAATCAACTATAAACTCTTACTTTTATTAAATATTAAACTTACAAGATTATTTGAAGATATTTTTAATAATAAAGAACTATTAACTGTAAATCAATGTGATTTTTGGGCTTGCATTTTTTCTACAAGTTGGACAATACTCAGGCTGATACTGATAGTTCTGAAGCTACACGAATATCATCACTTGATTCCAATTGATTTCTGGTCTTTGACGACGACGCCTGTGCTTGTCGTTATACGGCTGGGAGTTGTTAAATTTCTCAAGCGTTTGAATATCTGTAGCGTTCGACGGGAAGTGAATGTGGCTGAGCTGTGTTTTTTACTTTGTTAAACGCGCGCCATCGCACGCGCTCGAGTGGCAGAGTGGCGGTCATTTGACAACGATGAGCTTGCGCGCTTATCTGACGATTTTTTTTATGGTCATGAACTTTGTTCGCGGAATTAGATTTAGTTCTCGCGACCCTCGGTTGGGAACCACTGCTCTAAACCAACAATTCATATTCATAAAAAAACTGAAGCTTTGAAACGCAGTTTAAAAAATAACTCTTTTAATTTAAATTGGCTACCAGATATTGCATCCACGCGGCGAACAGCGCAATGCGCTCGACAACAAAACGACGTTTCTTAGCCTGCTGATTGTTATTTTGTTCCAGCGGCCACTTCAAAGCAACTGCATTATGATACAAACGACAATGCAAGATACGCGCGAAAGACTCGACCCTTGTTTAATTAAAATTTCTTCCAGAAAAAGACATAAACAAAAGTTCATATTTTCCTCATCGAGAAATATATTCTCTTTGAAATGAAGGAAGAAAACGGGATGTTTTCGTGAACGAGAACTCGTAATAAATATCTAAATGGCAAATATTTAAGATAAGGTAAATAGTCTAAAGAAGAAAAAAAATTACCTTCAAACGGGTAAAATTACCCAAACGGGTAAAAGATACCCAAATATTTTTTTCCCATAAGATCGGGAAAAAGAAACTAAACTCCAAAATATTTTAAATCAAAAACACTTGGGCTCTCCTGAAAAGTTGGCTACATATTGCTTTGTATTTTTTTTCATTTGGTAGGTAGGTACTGTCAGTTGTTGGTTCTTACCAGGACTCGATGTTTCCACAGCATCATACGGCTTTCGATGTTTTTTGCTGACTTTCGCACAGATTTCTTCATGTTTGGCTAATCGGTCATCTGCGAAGCTTCTGTCACAATATCTGCATGACAGTGTCACTAATTTTGCCGGAGATCCCTATAAATAAAACATAATCCAGTTTTAATTAATATCATACACCTCCTATCTATTGGTAATACATTGAGAGATATTCTTATCACAATAAGAAATTAGTGGTAAGATGAGATCGCTCCTCCGAGCACTCCTCAAAACGCTATATCCTGGAGTCGGATTGGTTTGTATATGGCAGCTCATCCATACGATGAATAAAACTAATTGGCGAGATAATTTTTCAAATCAGATAATTCGTTATTACGCTTTCAGGCATTCAGCTTTAAATTTTGTAACTCAAAAACGCCAGTCTTGATTTAAATCCATCGCTCGATAATCTCTTTTTCTTATTAATTTGGATAGCTAATAAAGGTTTGGCGACCGCACTGATGAAAACTGTGATTTCTCATACGTCCGTTTGTGATGAAGCTCCTTGGTGCATTTCCCCCTGGTGCATGCTCCCTTTTCTTTTTTTTTTGGATTAAGTGCTGTCTGTTTGTTGTTACACGTGTTACTTTATGGTGCGTTGAATATATATGATATTTCTCATGATTATAGTAGTAGAGTAGGACTACCTTAGCGTAAATCTGTCGAACGTCTAGGACTTTAGATTCCTTGTACAAGCTCTGAGAAGAATACCGGAAGGGTTTTTTGTGTATTACTTTTAATAGCGACTTTTGTGCCTTAATTAGAGGACCAAGTGCTTACAGAGAGGCTCCACCCCAAGCTATATTTCCGTATGCTACTTAGTTCAATGCGAAATATATCGTTCGTACTAAATCCTTGGATACGGCATTTCTTATTAACTTCAATGTATGTACAAGTTTTCTCAATTTCGTTGCAGTGCACCTGATATGATCTTCCCACTTCAGTGTATAGTCCAGAGTTAATACTAGGTACTTTATTGCATCTACTCTTTCCACCTAAGTACACGTACAAGGCTGTGTCGCATTCTTGCCATCAACGACTGTGTTGCATGTGTGGATTTTTAGTTTGTGCAGGATTTGTTTGTCGTAACTTCTTCTATCAGATGATAGGAATAACCTTTACTGTTTTTATTAAAAGTGTAGCTTTTAAAAGGCCAGACTGGCTATAAATTCGCTATACATATTTGTGCGTTTTCTTTAAACTAATCAAGAGACTAATAAATAAATGATAGCACTTACGTAAAAAGCAGCTGATGCCATAATTAATCGTATAATTTAAAAAGTATAAAAGCCTTTTTGCGTTTTTTTAAGGAAGAATGCAGTTTTTTGACATTGAAAATTTTGAAATTAAAATCGAATTTATATATTCGTCTTATGTTTTCACGACAAGCCAAGGGACTGAGCGCTTTGCATAAATAGAATGTAGAGTTCGATCGCGTCATATTTTTTCAGTTGAAATCGAAAACGAAAGTCTGCATTACATGCATTTTGAAACGAAAAAGTCTAGTAATTCCAGTAGCCTTGTCATTGTTATAATGGGCCTAAGTTGCATGAAATGGGGGGTAGTATGTAGGTTTCGTTTTTTTCTTGTATGGAATGTGCCTGAGATGCGAAACTCCAAGTTTTCGATCTCGGCAGCCCTCCGGAACACTTCTGAAAATCTTAAAAAACTGCTAAAATTTTGCACTTTTTTCGTTTTTTTCCCATGTTGACCAGGAAAAAGCTCATTTTTGACAGAAACTGCTACAGTTTTTTAAAACTACATTTAATTTGCTATAATTTGAGGCTGGAACGGGCTTGGTACCTTCAATAGGTTCTGAGATACAGCTTTTCAAAAAA
>OX155980.1:32016091-32116572 GCA_944548615.1 Micropterix aruncella
CCGGCCTCCCATTGCAGTTGGCTTTTTAGCCAGTCGTCTCTGGGCGGCAGTTCCACTGTAAAAAGTTTTCCAAAGTTTAGGAGTGGGAGCATGGTGTCTGATACCATGTTGAGGGTTGGATTTTCACTGACTGAGTCAAGAACTGATCTTAGTGCTTGTGAGATCCAGTTTACCTTCTCTCGGGCAGATAGCCTGTACATGCTGGCTTTCGCCACCTGTTGCAAATGAATGTGTAGGGGCGGTAAGTTCAGCAGTGCATCTAGAGCTGCTCCAGGAGTGGAGGACATTGCGCCAGTTGTCATGAGGCACGCCGTCCTTTGGATATTGTTTAGTTTGGTAATCACAGTTTTCTGGTTGGCTTTGTTGCACCATACCACCGAGGCGTACGAGATTATCGGCCTCACAATGGCAGTGTATAGCCAGTGGGAGATCTTGGGGTTAAGGCCCCAGTTTTTTCCCCGCCAGTCTTCTGCTTATACCCAAAGCACTTTTAGCTTTTTGAATTGTTTTATCTAGGTGGCTGTTCCAGGTGAGTCTCTGGTCGAGCGTGACTCCCAGATACTTTAATTTATGGTTATAAATAAGATAACGAATTTACGGCAAGAAGTTTGTGACACCCGACGTTTCAGCAATATTGCAACTGCCGTTGTCCAGGGTAGGCAACGGCGGAAGTCGCTGAAACGTTGGGTGTTACAAACTTCGAACGGTAAATTCGTTTTTATCTTATTTATAATCTTGAACAACCGCTATACTATAGTCTTCTATTTCATATAATTTATTGTGTTTCATCATATTTGTTTTGATTTCTCCTTCGTTCTAAGGTCTCCTTATCTGAGTTTCATGTTATGGTTGCATTTTAACAATTTGTCTTATAAAATAAGTTTTTGATGAAGTACTTATTATGAGATTTATTTATTTAATTTAGGCTGTAGATTTGATCTCGTTCTTAAGTCGTCACATTTGATTAAAGTATTATATGTCTGTGGTAGGCATATGTCGTGCATGTAGCTGACCAATTGGAAATTAGAAATTGACACATTTTAAAATTAAAATTCACCTGATTCTCAATCCGCTTATGATTTTCAGTGGTAAATGCTATTCTTTCGTCTCAGAATGGTTTATTTTAAATGTATTTAAAGGATATGTTTCTAAAAATATTCCACATTGCAGGACTGTCACTGCAGGTTCATCAGAACAGGTCATCCCACATACAGCCCACGAGCAGCAAGCCCGGTTCTTCACAACAAGCACCAAATACCCCAGATGCTAAAAATAGCCCCTCTGAAGGAGCATCTACTGTTCCTACTTCAAGCTCTACCATAATACTCGCCAGTAGCAGCAGGTTTGTGAATTTTTAAACCAATCAACCTAACGTCTGCCATAATTTTTGCCCTATCAGAGGATTATGTGTCCTATATAGTATTTCTTTTATGGGTTCCCAATCTCGGGTATCCCCGAGAAAAATATTGCCCCAATCCTGGGAAATTTTAGTCAGGAATTCAATAGGCAAACAAAAATTTAAACTTTGCACTCCGGGCCGCTTTATGCGTACATTACTTGTAAGTAGCTTTTTATGTAACAGTTTATTTTGTCAAAATCTGTGGTCAACGTTTTCATAAACCTTTTTAATTTAATTGCTTAAAATATTTTAATATTTCAAACTCATAATACAGAATGGATTCTCTCAACGTCCTTTCTTTAACCTCTGGGTGGCAAAGCACACCAATCAATGTTTTTTGTATTATCCGTATAATGTCCGCATTTATTCAATTATCAGCTCTATTTCTCCCTCCACTTTGGTAAATGCCTGTCACTGAATCCTACCATTGAATAAGCCACAGTTATATATTATGTATGCATGCACAATTGCACATACCCTCTACAAACAAATTTTCGAGGAATTCGAAAATTTTGCATAGAATGACTGTCTTCCAAAAGTTTAAGGGGGGAAGCCTGGTATAGAATGCCAAAAAAACATTTTTTCTTGTTTTTTTTTTATATATAAGTTGTATATAAAAATTTATGCACAATTGGCCTGGGCACAGACAGATGTATGCCTAAATTTAGAAGCATAGAGCGGTATGTTCTGGATTGTACATTATATTTCTTTTGTGTTATTGCGTTTGAATGTTTATGTAACGAATAAATAAATAAAATAAATATATATTTGTATATTATTTTATTGAGCAATGAACATTTGCAACAACAACAACCGAAAGTAACTTTAGAGACAGCTCCTGTCGGCATTGTACATATTTAAGTATCCATTTTTTCAGCTCGGACATGTCATCATCGCCGATTATGCCAATGAACCAGAAATTCACCAGCTCAAACTTCACCGAGGCTCTAATAACAAACAGCGATTCAATTTTTGGTGGTGTCCCAGCCGAACAAAAGCAGACAAAGAAGAGAAAAGCCATTGCTCAGCAGGCATCAGCGTCAGCTTCAGCAGCTTACCCTCACACAAACACTGCTTCAGCTCCACAGGTAATACTTTTCATTTAACCTATAATCTCCATAGGAATTTTACTTCTCTTTTAGGTAATCGACAAACTTTACAAATTATATGAATACTAGTGGAATGTTATTCGGCAATGCTCGGGTATCCGTTTCCTTCCCCCTCCCACTCCTTCTCTCCCAATCCCCCCCCCCCCCCAAGTAACCTATGTTAATCGCTATACCTTCCATTTTCTATAATATTCGTTGAATATTATAGAAGTTGACCTGCTGCAGCGCCATCTAGTAGCAAGTTACAACAACGTGGATAGCGTGAAATTTTATCGGTGCTCAAATACCAGTGTACCAATTTTCACGGTGAATGGTTGAACGGTATAGAAGTTGGTTGCAGCGCCATCTGGTTGTGAGCTACAATTCAGTTAACCCGTTGAGTATGAGTCAACCAAATCTGGTTGTGAAACAATTATCCGTTGAGTACGAGTCGACCTAATCTGGTCGCGCGTTTTTTTCACTTCTTTGACGTTCTCATATTTATTCATAACTAGCGGAACCCGGCGAACTTCGTCTCGCCAAAATCTGAAACTAAGTGATTTTTTTTCTAATCGAATGGAATGTATTTTAATGCAGAACGTTTCCATTCCCAATGTCCAGCAATTGTCTCGAAAAAACTTCCGCCGATTGATCATTCTGGAGTTGGACACGCATGTTTGTCGTGAATTTCAGCGTCTTCACGTGTCTCCATAATGCGGACGCTTTCAAACACGCATTTAATTCGTCGGCTGCTGTTGAACGTGGAATCACAGGAAGAGTTTGTCGAAAATCACCGGCTAAGAGTATTATTACACCACCGAAGATAGTTTGATTATCGCGCAAGTCTCTCATCATTCGGTCCAGAGCCTCCAACGCTCGTTTGTGAGCCATTGTGCATTCATCCCAGATGATAATTCTACATGTTTGAAGCACTCGCGCCATTGCAGAAAATTTTTAGAAATGTTGCACGTGATGTGTCGTGAAGTCGTAGCCATCTTCTCCTTGCCAAAACAATATCGGATATTGTAAGGCGTCATACGATCGATGAGTTTCATAAACACGTGTCAACTGGTTGTTACGGCGATGCAATACAATGTCACGGTTATCAGAGTGTTCGCCAACCATAAGGCGACATCATCAATCGTTGGAGCATTGAAGCGCCTAGAATGTTCCCCAGCTGGAGTTTTGTCTGCTCTAATAACGATTTGGTGGTTATCAGAGGGCATTCGGTCAAGTGCAGTTTTAAATAATGCCACCAACGCATTGTGTTCATGAAAAAATGTCTGCAACTGCTGAACAATGTGTTCCTTTGTCTTTGGATTGTAAGCACATCGTTGCTGCACTTCTTCCCGTGAATTACCCATGAAAAAGATTTGCAGAAATTTATGTTCTGCATCTGGCACCGGCAACAGCGAACCCAGCTTATGGAAAATTTGGCCTTCAATCTGCAATCACAAATTTTCTGGCGTTAAGAATGTTTCACCAAAGTGATCATTAATTGAATCATATTATTTTTTTTTTTTTACATTATTATTATAAATCCAGACTCTTTTAGCTCGACTATTCTTCATCCCAAAGGTATCCTTGATTTTTGTATGCATGTATTTATCACAGGTATATAGATTTCTAAGTGTATGATTTCTAAGTGTATGATTGTGAATGTAAATCGCAACCCTAGATGAAAGCTCCGGTAAATCAAAATAACACTTTTTTCAGAAATGACGATAACCTGATTTTATAATAACTATGGGAGATATAAAAAATCTAATATTACATCCATGAAGCTAACATTTTTTTAACCTTGTTTAATTAACTCATGTTTTATATTATTTTTGAGTTACTCTGGTTTTATATCAGCAGTACGCACCTTTTTTGCCCACTAAGTGGAGTTACTTTACTCTACTTGAAAGAAAAATGAGTTTATCCGATATGTGTATATGTATATGTATATATATTTATTTACATCTCAATTGTTCTTTTATTTAGTCCCTATATCTACCTTAGAACAGGTCCCGGCCTAGTTAGGTGACATTGCCACTGGATTGTGCGATGGAATTCAATTTTCTGATATTGGCTTAACGTTAAAAATATTTTTGGGCATAATCCGTAACTTTTTGAGTTGTATAATGAATAAAAATAAAATAAATAAATTTGTAAATAAGTGTGCAGCAATTACCTTTACTGTGGGCATAAAATTGTCGCGAACAATATGTGTTGCACCAAATGAAGTCATTTGGAAGCAATTATTGTAATATTGTATGTTCGACAGAAAATGCTTAGAATCTGGTGCATTTCCAGACAACAACGATCCTAATGGTTCTGGTGGTGGAACCAATGGTGTCAATCTCATTTTACCCCCTGCGCAACACAAACCAAGTGGTTCGTGGCGGTACTTCAAGGCACTGCAATATTGGCACAAATGGTCCATTTCTCCAATTTGCACGCATTCATAATCGCTGTATTGTATCGCCAGATCATAATAGAAAGCCTCTCTGTATGTGTTTTGTCTCAAATTCAATCGTCTTCGCACTGCAACATTACGTATACGTGTCGCTTCATTCATTTCTTGGCGATCCTCATCGTTTTCAGTTGCTCGAACCTCTCTTTGTCGTCTCGCTCGACCGGTCACCTTGCTGAGATTGGAGCGTCTGGGCAAGGGCATAACTGTGAAAAATGATTGCAAAACCTGGAAAAACATTCACGAATTACACAAATTCACTTAATTCAGTTGATTTATCTTCAGAATCACGAAAACACGAAAACGCTTTGAAAAATTCGTAAAATTCAACTTAACTGTCAAATGTCAGTTTTCACGCCGTGCCGCCATCTTGATTTTCGAATTTTCGTATTTTTATTCTTGTCAAACCGCGCCATCTATTGGCCGAACTCGGTACTAAAATAATTTTTGGTTTTTCTCATTTTTCTCACTTTTCCGAGAGATTTTCCAATTTTTTTATATCCTATAGCATCACCGAAATGATACGAACAAAACAAAAAAAGAATCGTTCAAATCGGGCCAGGCGCTCGTGAGTTATTAGGTAACATACATAAAACCCGACTCATTTTTTTATATAGATTATCTAATTGTTTTACAAAATGATATTTCAATATTCTATATTCGAAATTTCAATGCAATCATTGTGCAGTTGTTCTTTTTATGATTGGTGTAGTAGTTTCGTAGTTATAGTACTTTAAGTCGATGTCGCCGAAAATCCTGCAAAAGAGACAGATGCATCCATGAAAATACCCATTTACTCCAAGGGTTAATAGTGTGAAAATATTATGGTGTTCGAATGCTTATGTATACCGATTTTCATGGCGATTGTTTGAGCGGTATAGAATTTGATGTGCTGCAGCGCCATCTAGTTATACGTTACAACAAAGCATATATAGAACGCGGTGACCTTAAATGCCACCAGCGTTCAATCCGGTGTAGAGCCGTGCGATGCGTACGCCTCCTGCATCAACATTCGCACAATATTGCACAAAGATATTCAATTTAGCCTTAAAAAATTGAAATCTTTGCGTACTATCGGCCCCGATGGACTTCCACCATACATTGTCCAAAGCGTGTGCAGATAATTTTATAAAGCCTCTTACACATATTTTTAACCGTTCCTTGGAATCTGCCACGTACCCCAGTATGTGGAAGATTTCTAGGGGTCTCACCCGTTCATAAAAGTAACAACAAGGGCAAAGTGGATAATTACAGGCCTATAGCAGTGTTATCCGTCTTCCCTAAAACTATTAGAGACAATACTCCACCGGGATATTTACACCCAAGTGTGTGGAAGGCTTTTGGACGCCCAGCACAGGTTTCGCCCCAGTCGGTCCACCACTACCAACCTTTTCGTCTTTACTTATTATTTGGCAAATGAGCTGGACACTAAACCAGGAAGCCAGGTAGATGTGGTATATCTGGATTTCAAAAAGGCTTTCGACAGAGTGGACAATGATGTCTTACTCAGAGTACTCGCTGCTACAGGTTTCCATAATCTATTTGCGGAGCCGTCCTCGCGCACCAACCTAAGTCGATGGAGTCTGCTTACCCGAGCTTTGCGGAACATAAATACGCTATGTTCGACAGCGTCAGACTTAGATATCTTTACAGCGAGCCCGCATATCTTCAAGGTGTGGGCATTGCGCTACTTGTTTATGTCAGAATAATATAAACTGTTTTCACTCTTTATGTACTGTAAGTTTGTAAGTTTTTCTATTCTTAATGCATGTATTTGTATTTAACGCTTATTTAAACATGTTGTGTATGTACTTTTAAGAATGCTATATTTTTTTATATTTATGTGTATATTGCATATCAACGCATTGGTATAAACTGTAATGTTGATTTGCTTATAAAATAAATGAATAAATATCATAAAAATAAAAATAAAATAAAAAACACCTCCATTAAAAATACATATATGTGCTAACTTTCATGGTGATCGGTAAAAAGTTTTCGGAATCTATTAAGCTCGGACAGATATACCAACATCCATTTTTATATATAAGATGCTCAGGTTATTTTTACAGAGTAGAAGATACTATTGATGTGTTTTGTTGGACTGAAAACAGATTATTACCACAAACTTTCGTTTAAATGGTCATGTAAATAGGCCCATGTAGAAAGTTTTATGGGTGTTATCAGAGTTGTTTTTAAAATCGTTCTCTTTTTATCAACAGGTATCAGACGCCGGTCGTTCATCGGGAGCTTGGGATACTGGTCATAATAATCTACCATCTGTTGAACACACTCCCGATTCGACTAATGACAAAATTAAAAAGGTGATAAACGATAATCACTATGTTGACAAAATTATTGAGACATTTGATTTTTTAACCTGTAGAATGTGCGGGATTTTGGGATTATATTTGAAAGAATTTGCAACAGTTGTATACATGATATTTCATTCCTAATGCATGAAATTTTTGAGCATTGTAAATCATCTACAACTTTTTTAGGCTATTGTAAAAAACTTAAAAAAAAAACAGTTTTTTCAACTGATAAAATTTTTCAACTGTAAAAAAAAAGAGTTTTTCATATAGCACTCTCCTGCAAAAGAAATCTAAAAGTGATTTAAGAAAATATTTTTTATTATATGTAATAGTACAAAAAAAAGCTTTTTTCTTAAGAAACGGTGAGCTTATTGCCTGCAGGCAATATTTTAGAGCTAACCTATTATTATCATCAATTTTAAGTACAGAATTACCTTGTGAAGTGGTGCATTAGGAAACAAACATCCTATGTATACAATTAACAATATTTACTGAAAATAACACTTGAGTAAAACAATCCCTATTTTGAGAGGAGCACAAATATGCGCTCATGTGTATTATACAGGTTAATTGATTGATAATGATTGTTGCAAATGGAGTTTTTCCATGTGTACCTATTCCAGCTCCGATATTATTAGGGCCGTTTTTACAATTACAGATGTTTGGTTTTTCATTGCCAGTATTCCAGCTATCGAAATGCCAGTTTTTTAAAATGTTTTGTGTTGGTCCTACTTGTTGTATCCTTTATGTCAATATTTCTACGATACGGTTGGTATTTAATTTTCAGTCTTGCATCTATTCTTCTTTGAGATTTTATTATAATGACTTAAATATAATTATATCTACTTCTGGAATGATATTCTTGTCTGAGGGGGATACAGAAAACCTCTATTGTTAGTAGGGTCTGACCTCAAAATTATTAATAATAAATATCTTTTGATAAATATTAGTCATGAGTCTGATATCCGACAATATTTGAGGTCTTCAATATCTGGCGGATAACCGGTTTACAAATTCGGTTGAAGAGAAATCATATGTACACACGTCGAGATGTACCTATAGATGATTGACACATCATTTTCAACATCGTCCAATAATGATGTCTCAATAATAATTGATGACCGCGTAAACGGTTCTTATTATTTGGGAACAAGAACAAGTCGCAAGGTGCTAAGTCACATCTGTATGGATGGTCGCTCATGAGCTCTACATTATTCATCTTCAAAAATTCGTTTCTCTGTCTGGCCGTCTGAGAGCTAGCATAGCCATGTTGCAAGATGATGCAGCGTTTACGGTTGTTTTTATGGAGTTTGTCAGAACATCTGGCAGCAAATGGTTGTGTACCAATTAGCATTCAGGGTATGATGATTCTCTAAAGCAACAGTATCCAAGTAGTGTCCCTAACTAAAGAAGCGATCATTCGCTTCGCGGCTCTTTGTACGGGTGCTACTTTGGTTGAGTTCGGTTCGTCTTAGAAGACCTAAATGGTCAATTGTTGCTTTGTTTCAACTCTAGAAGGCTTTCTCTCACAGTTCAATCACGTATTGATTATGGGTGATTCTAACACTCGTCTCCTCAAAAATGATAGATCATATAGATTTTTTAGTATTGTACTACTTCAGGCTTACACACCATGATAAAACATCTTCTAAGCGGGCAAATCTCATGGACAATAATGTATTTCCACTGTAATTCTGGATTTCTACACCATGATTGTCTTATAAATATAAAATACGTAGCACCAAACACCACCAGAGTTTATGCGATTGCAATATCTCAAACGCATCAATCATTTCCAATTTCTACAAAATTCTAGAACATCGACTGGCTAGAACTACTGCTTGTACAGTATCAATGATAAAGTTAATTACCTTCATTTTCTTATTACGGGACTGTACAACCGGCACGCACCAGTTAAAACCCTTAAATAAAACATCCTCCAAGCCTTGTCTCACTGAAGAAATTAAAATTCCCATGGCCAAACGAGATCATATAAGAACTAGAACAAGCGTACGCCAAATGCAGAGATCTGGGATGCGTACAAAAAGCTGAGGAATGTTGGTAATCCATAATGCCACAATGCGAAAAGGCCCTTCATTTGGACCTAGAAACATCAAATCCCAGAAACACCTGGATATTTTTTAATTTTACTGATGTGGGAAAATCAAATACATCTATTAGTAAGCCAAAAACTTATTGGGATTAAATATCGATCTAGATCCATTAACTCCCACTTTGCCTAACGTCCTATAACTTTTAACCCCTGTAATCAAGATCCATCTCCAACATACAGAAAGAAACGAGTGCAATTACTGCAATATACTTCCTTCTACCATTTGATACCTGCAAGTATATCTTCATGCCAAACAAGGTCGGTCTAATGGTGGCTATTTACGAAATGAGTTTGAATCTGAACTATGTATCAAACTGTGCGATAAACCTTGGCATACTTATTAATTTAACAAAATCCCTATCAATTGTGGTTGTTAAAAAAAAACTGCTGGCATCGATTGATATGTCTTCATTGCCTCCAGTTCAAATCGACAACAATGTCATTAAGTATATAAGAGTTTTAAAGAAACTTATGCATACTTGTCGACAAACTCTTTCATGGTAGGCACAAATCACTGAAATCAGTCATTGTATTTATTCAGGCTTTTACATCCTGCGACGGTTGCAAAATTCCTACCACCTAATTTTAAGCCGATCTTAGTGCAAACACTTCTACTACCCATTCTGGACTACGCTGATGTGACAGACCTTGATGCAAATGAAGCGACCCTCGTTAGAGCGTTTACAGAACTTCTGCCTGAGGATCGTGTTTAACCTGTGGAAGTATGATCATGTTTCAGACGGAAAATTTACACATCCTTTTCAAGTTGCACAATGCGCTCAGCAATCCCACCTCATCATCTTATCTGAAGGATAAGGTCACCCTACTAAGAAGTCATGGTCTCCCACTCTGATCAGAGTAACATAATTTGCATCTTTAGTCATAATGCTTCGTTTTATGCTTGCAGCATAATTATAGAACCAGCTCCCTCCAAATATCAGAAAGGCATTTCTTCTCTCAACAATAATGTACCTTCCCTCCTCCCATTCTTTTTCCTTTGTCTGTGACGGTTTTATTTTATTTGTTTTTTTTTTAATTGCTTATGTCATACTGTAAGGTATTAAACTACTAGTTACATAGTAATATTTAGTAATTCAATTTGACTTTTTTTGAAAAATAATATTCTTTGCACTCATTATGTTTAAAAATGGCAAACTTTTATGTCACTGGAATCTATCCTTATACCTTCTATCTCTATAAACTAAAGTATAAGAGTAGAATATGGCACATTCACCCTTTTATCATTGTATACCGAGACACCAGTCAGTAGACTCTCTCTAGCAACAGGGAATTGCGGGAAGAGTGTGTGAGGAATGTGGGCAGAGGGGTACGTCTTGACAAACGCCTTTGGTTAGCGTTAGGCGCAGGTAAAGGCTGGTGACTTTCGAACATTTGCATATCCGCGTGGGCCGAGTAGCGGACATCTGGCAGCCATATCCGAGCCTTTACGACTCGTGATGTATCCGCTTCAATTTCAATTTTGTTCTAAGAGAAGCTACTGTCTGGTAAACTGTGCTTTTATTAAGCGCACCAATGACTTTAAGTAATTTTTTCATGTAGAGTAATTTCCTGTACAAACAAATCTAACAACAAAAATCATGTGTTTTTTTCTACACAAATCTGCACAATCTAGATAATAAAAAATCAAAACATAACAGGTTTTTTTTTTCTCTAGTTTTACATAGTGTTACTTCTTTAAAATTTTGTCATCCAGTCGCGAACACTTTGTTTACATAATATATGCTTTTGCACTTTTTAAATGTTCTCTTCAAACTTTCAAGTTGATTCTGCAGCTCGGTTTTCCATCCATGCCCAGCCCTGAATTCAGATTATTGCAAATAAAATCATTTTTTATGACCAAACTGCTTGAATAGGTGATATCGATAGCAAGGAAAAATGTTGCAACTGCCATTCAAAAGATATTACCCATCAAATAGTATGTTATCTTCCACAATTTTTGTTTTATAACTAGGATATTGTAAGCGACATGACAAACATTGCATGTGCCTCGGACGAGTTGTTTGTGGTGCTTGCCCACAGTATTACAAAGCGTATGTAGAAAATTGTAAGCGCCGTGATTGGTCAATAATTGTCATTTTTGTCACCTGAAAAAATTGAAAAATGACATTTGCAATACAGGCTTTATAGGGATGCTATATTATTATGGTTGTAGGTAAAGATCAATCTCCCAAAGACGCCGGTACCCCAGTCCAGTCACCAAGGCAGCATTCAACATGAAGAGATGCATCCCCCGTCCAGTCATTATACTTCCACCATTCAAACTCTACCAGGCTCTTCGGGCATGTCAAGTAATATTCAACATGCTCCTTCCCAACATGACAGACCTGGGTGAGTTCTTAATTAGTTAGATTATAAAGTTTTCGAATTCTATGTTACTGGACATGTTATTATAGCAAAAATGTCTATTTATTTTTAGAATGAGTACTTCTAACATTCACTATGGACCTTCCAGCTCGCATTCACAGGCCATTCCTACAAGTAGCCACATACAGGTATTTTTAATCATTAACTACATAAATTTGAGGCATCACATAAATATACATTACCTATGGAATTGTGTCGTTGATTAGCATTTTTTTAAACTGTGGTCCTTGCATTATAATATGCCATACATTTAATTTGCTTTATATATTAACTCCAAATCACAGACTTTTGCAAACAATATATCGTCGTTGATACATCATTTTGACACCACGTCAGTTAACATTTTAAGTATAAACATTTTAATTTTATTACTACCCAACCATTTTTTAAAAAACTTTGGCATTAGTTTAATAAGAATACAAACCAACTTTCGGAATGCGTTTTTTTTATTAGCCTCTGGCACGCGGTAAACTCTTCAAGAGTCCGGAAGAAATGTGCATTGGCCGCGGTGCTTTCTTATAAGAGGTTGGTGACTGCACGGGGAACAATCTCGAAATTAGTAATATATTGGTAACACACAGGCCATTCCTACAAGTAGCCACATACAGGTATTTTTAATCATTAACTACATAAATTTGAGGCATCACATAAATATACATTACCTATGGAATTGTGTTGTTGATTAGCATTTTTTTAAACTGTGGTCCTTGCATTATAATATGCCATACATTTAATTTGCTTTATATATTAACTCCAAATCACAGACTTTTGCAAACAATATATCGTCGTTGATACATCATTTTGACACCACGTCAGTTAACATTTTAAGTATAAACATTTTAATTTTATTTCTACCCAACCATTTTTTAAAAAACTTTGGCATTAGTTTAATAATAATACAAACCAACTTTCGGAATGCGTTTTTTTTATTAGCCTCTGGCACGCGGTAAACTCTTCAAGAGTCCGGAAGAAATGTGCATTGGCCGCGGTGCTTTCTTATAAGAGGTTGGCGACTGCACGGTGAACAATCTCGAATTTAGTAATATATTGGTAACACATTAGTATGAAAATTGTTGAGAATGTAGAAAGACAATAAATGGGAAAAGTTCCAAATCTCAGTTTTTTCTGTATCTAAAATCAGTCATTTGTTAAAGTTTTGCGTGCACGCAGCGAGTAAAGTTTTATGTGCTTAATTGGCTAAAAGAAAAGAATATTATTATTTATATATGTATGTTTGGAAAATGTATTCCTCCAGCAGGTTCAGCCAATAAAAGAACTAAATTCAATTTTACTTAATTTTTCACGTTTTACTTTGATTGTTATCATTAGAGCCATATTGGTCGCTGTTCCCTATTGAAAGGAAGGCCACTTAGGGGTCGTCCATTAATCACTAGATGTTTTTTAGCAACTTTTTAACCCCCCCTCCCCTCCCCCCTGGTGATACGTGGTGAGGTTTTAGCCCCCCCACCCCTACCCAAAATCACATGTATTTTTTTGGTATAAAGTATCTTAACATTTTTAACAATATTATCTTTAAATACAGATATAATCTATTTTAATCCAGGAAAATTAGGCACCGGGATAAAAATGTCCAGACAGACATCAAGGTTGCAGGCTGTTTCTGACTGGCATAAAAATAATAAAGGAAAGGTGTAATCATGTGAATAACATATAATTATACTGGTACATATTTAACGGAAATTGTCCTCGGACCACAGATTAGCGAGACTTTCTTCAACACTAACAAGTTGACAAGCATCTTGCAAGTCGGCTGTTGACACTACATTGTTGAAGATCAACGTCGGTCTCATCAAGCCACTCCGCGTCATCATTTTCGTTTCATTGTTTTAAGGCAAAACATACATGGTAACGAGTTACGCATGTATTAGGCGCTAAAATCACAGACATACTAATGACTGGCAAGCGGAGCCGGGCTGACGTCGCGGCGAGCGGAGAAATCAATTCCTGGCAACGGCGAGTCAAGGTCACGCGCCGTTTTTCAGTTTAGATATCGCGATATCTCACTACCCCCCCTTGTGATATTACATGATTTTTTCGAAACCCCCTCCCCCCCCCCCCTACTTTCGAGCTTCACATGATTAATGGACGATCCCTTATCACTCTTTAAAAATATCAAACATTATCAGTCAAACTCTTAACTCAACAGGCTCCTATTATAAAAAATGTGAACATGAGTTTTTAAATAGCCCGCACTAGCTATATTGGCAAAGTCGTTTAGTTGCCATTAACCTGAGTTTCTGATGAATTCTGAGTAAAGAAATAAAAATGGATAATGCTTAAAACAATTATTACAATGTTATTCTCATCAGTACGAGGATAACTTGTAAGTCGAGAAGGATAAAAAAAAACAGTAATTATTATAGGTATAAATAGCTACACTAAAATTTTAATTATTTCAAAAAGCAGTTACCTTTATAAATAAACTACTTCCGATGGAAAGAAGGTACAGATAGATTTCGCGGCTTAACCCCCTGACCCGCGAAGTAAAAATTCATCCGTACCTTTTGCACATGACGTTTCGCGCGCGAAAACGGCGTGAATCGACGGCCTTGAGAAAAACGACCATAAGTTATAAACCACTATACGGAACATAAAAAAAAATAACTGTAAAATGACCGCATTGAAATTTGAAATATAAAACATTATAACTTTATCTCATAAAACAATTAAGATAATAATGAATAAATATTAGAAAGTTGGCGAACTGAAAAAACTCGCCTATAAAATAATTTCGATGTTTTTATCACAAAATACGGAAAATATGCCAAAATTGTAAATACAGTTATGTTCTTTATTAAATGCTTTACCAAAACTATTATTTTGTTTTACTTATTTCCATACAAAAATATTTAGTTATTCAGCCAAGAAAAATTTGATGTATTCTCATATTTTTTTTTTTTTAAATTAATAGTTGTGACTACTTAGGGTCTTTTTTTATTTGAAATTCTTTCAAAATAACTTTACCACTACATCACACTTCTTAGAAAATCACACCAGAACTTTCAGCTTTGTCTGATATTACAGAAAACTCTAAAGTTTTGAGAGTTAGCGCCCGAAACTTGGTAATAAACTTTGAAGGCTCATAATATAAAATTGGTTAGAGTTTTTCAAATATATTGTTTCATTATATGCTTATTATATGTCCAATAACTAATTATTATACTCCAAAGAGTCACATTTCATAGAAAAACTATAGAAAATCGCACTCAAAATATGGTAATACTCCCATACTAATTGCCAAAACAAATTTCTATGTACGACCCCATATTACGAAACAACTTGAAATGAGCAAAAACCGGCAAATTCTGTGATTATGTACGATTTAAATGACATAATAGCTATTTTATAAGCGAATTAAACCAATATTACGTCATCTTTCTCGATATTTCGGCCGTTTTACAACAAAAAAAAACGGCCATTTTCTGCAACGCATGTGTTTGACCAAAGAAGCATTTTGCTTAAAAATACGTGAAAAAAAGCAGATGGGCTATCTCAAATCAATAATGGTTATTCATAAACTCTTTTAGAATGGAAATTACTTACGTTTCTGCAGGAAATCGCACAGAAACACTTCACAATCACAATTTTGATCACAGCGTCGCGCGCAGTAAATATGGTCTACCAAACTGACAGATACCGAGGGCGGTGACCTTTTTTCTCATTTTTTTAATTATTCTTCGCTACCGGCGGACGGAAATTTTGGATTGAAGCTGTATTTGGTCATTTCGTGCCGGACACAGAAGCGCATAGAACATTATTTCGAATTTTAAACGGCATTTTTCGCAGCGGCGAGCGCTGCGTCCCTCAAGGGACTTTACACATTTTGCCGTGGGTCGGTTATCATCCCGGAAGAGACGTTACACATTTACTGGGTTAATGTGATTATATATTTTTGAACAAATTAAAATAAATACTTAAAATTTATAAAGAAATAATTAATTAACCCCTCAAGCCCCGATTGGCCGATATCGGCCACAACACGATTCAGCGTGACGGCCCCGTTTTAATTTTATTTTAATTTAATTTGTTTGATTTTATTATGTTTTATTATGTTATTATGTTTCATTTTAATTATGGGTACAGTGGCATGGTAGTAATTAATGTTTTGGTGAGACAGTGTCGTAATTCAATTTTTTTACAAATTTTTACTAAAATTTTTTGGGACAGCAACTTGTCAATCGGCTGAGGGGCCGAGGCCTGAAGGGTTACTGCCACTTTTTACTGTCTCCAAGAGGGGTAGGTAGAGAGGACGATGCTTTAAACTTTCCATGACACCTGCATACTTCTCTAGCTTCCTCGACATTCATACAGCGTTTCATACATACACGGCGGTTCGTAGTGATATGCACTTGGCCTTTTACATCGTCTATTTGGTTCAAGAATGTGCGTCTAGGACGCCCGCACATACCACTATCATTCTGCACTTTCCTATTATAAATTTGTTTGGTCAATCTTTCATCACTCATCCGTTCAACATGTCCAAACCATCTAAGCAATCCCCTCTCAATTTTAGACACAACATCATATTTGAACACATTTTTGAAGACATGACATTAAAAAATTTCTTACGCAAACTACGCAACCATTCCTACCAAAAAGTACGCAAACTTTTGCCAAATTATTATCTCACCTTATAAACGACTTATTCATAAAAACGAGTGTTTTTTGTCATTGATTTTATTAGCATAGTTTTAGGTGAATAACTAAAACGCTACACCCTATTTTTGAGAAATTTCGTGCAGCACCCCGTTATTAAAGATTTAAAATGATGTGTATATAAATAACAATTTGTAAATCGAACCTAAAAATCGTGACTATTATAGCCGATAAAAAATCATTTAAATTAAAGAGAAGAAAACGAAAATGTTTGAAAATCTAATATGCAAATAAATTGTCACACTTATTATATAGCCAATACCTAGAAAAGCGACGCATTGTATGTCGCTTGATCATGATGAATTTTGGGAAAGTTTATGACACCACAAACAATATTTTTTTCAAGTCTGTTCAATACATGAAACAAATAGAATATAGTAAGAAAAGATAAAAAAAATATTTAAAGTAATAAAAAAATCATTAGCTTTTGTAGATTTTTATATGTATTGAAGTGAATCTGAAAAATATCTTTTATTACCACCCTTGTGTATCGAAGACCAAGATGCCTAATCTTTATCATTCGTCTTTATTGATCTAACAGTATTTATAAATAAATAAAAAAGAAAAAAGCTTTCGTAGAATTATCTGAAAACTATCCTTTATTAAAACAACAGGTATCGTTACCATTCAAGTAGCCTTAACCTTGTTGTATTTATAAATAATTAAAAAATATATGAAGTTTTCATACAATGATATGTGTAGCAAAAGTGAATCTGAAATATATTAACATCAGGCATTATATCATCCAAGAAGTCTTTAATATTATAGTATGTTTTTTTTTACAAATTTGGTCTTTGATACAATCTGGTAGTGACGGAGTCTGTAAAAGTCAGTAGTCAAAATGGTTGGCCTCCTCCACAGCGGAGAACATTCCTAAAAGAAGAAGAAAATTTATTTCTTTTGCATTTGCTCGATTTCCAGTGATTGTTGGTGTATAAATGATTATACATACATAATACAGTATCAGTGAGAAGTATCTTTTTTTGATTTAGGGGCCTAAATATTCCCCATCCGTGGGTGCTGAAGCTCATTCTCTGCAACAGGAGAATCCGACATCTCTTCTGGTATCAGTGCCATTGAATCAGGGTTTAAATCTGACACAACAGCATTTGGTAAGTTCCATTTTTCATAATGGCTAAACACTTCTTTTTGTGCATGACTTCAACTCCTGATTAACTCCAGTATCCTACAACGACTTGGCAGGACGAACCGAAAATTGGAAAGTGTCAATAGTACTGAGAACATGTAAACTTGAGGAGTCTTTGGGTGCTGAAGCTTATGGTTTGCAACAGGAAAACCGATATCCCTTCCTTTTAAAGTATTCGCATTATGAATTGACTAACTTGCCGTTTCAAGGCAATTACCTAATCGCTATTTGTCAACATGTTCTGCCTATGTAATTTGTACAGAATTCGGTTTAATTTATTTATACTTGCTCGATTGAGATTACGGTACATTTTCAAAAACTACAAAAAACAGCCTCCATTGTAATGTCTCACTGTGTAATCTTGTTCGTTTATTTATAAATATCTGTTTTAAAGATGGCACAATTTTAATTTACGATTAGGCATGTTGGTATATTGAGGTACACTGAAAGTTCTGTACCGTCTGAAAGTAGTTCTTGCAATGAAACATTTTCACACAAATTGACTTGTAAAGGAGCTTTCAATAGCAGTCTATTGATACTGATATTTCTTCATAAGCTAATTACATATTTAGTTGTTAGTTACACACTTTTAAATGTTTGATGACATATTGTAATTGGAAAATTATTATTTATGTAAATGCTACCAAAATATAAAATGTTTCCACGGTCTGTATTTTAAAAATTGACTTTTTTTAATATTTAACTTAAACGAGAAACATCTTCATTAAAAGGTGCCTATAATTAATTGTGTTTATTTTTTCCTAAAAAAAATTTTTAATTTACGTGAATCATATTTATTTTTCTTATGTTCAGCTTTCAAACAGCAGTCTATGAATATTTCAAGTGTGTTCTAACAATTAAACCATGCCGACCTGGTTCACAGAGGACATGCTTCGGGTTAACAAGCAATGAGCAAATATAAAATAAGAGTTTGATTTCATATAAATTACAATGTAGAGGTTAAGCTGGCCGCTGCTAATTTAATTCACTAGAGAGCGAGTGAGCCAGTGAGCTTGTGCCACGGTTGCCATATGTACAATTTCAATTTATTTCCAAAAAAAAATCTTAACAGATTTTAGAAACTTAAATAATAATATTAGTACAATTACTTTACCAGTTGTAGGATGTACAATTGGAAGATCTACTAATACATCGTACAAAATTATTGGTGTATCATTTTATTTCTTTAATAATACATGGAATGTGTGGAAACAGGTTGGTACCTTTTGCTTTTTAGGCTGTTTTATGATTTCATCCAAACAGTCCTGGCAACGCTGGCGAGTAATATCCACTGTGCGCACGCCCGTACCTAGTGCTGCATAAATGACAAATTATGTCCTACATGAATACAAACAAACATTAGCACACTTACAAAAACATGGCTGTTGGACATAATGAATAATGGCATCCAACGGAGACGAACACTACGGCTCTTGGCGCAAAGCGGAGGTCACGGCAATTCTGAAACCTGGGAAAGATCCTAAAGACGCCAAAGCTACCGCCCCGCCCCATCTCACTTTTATGCCACTTTTTCAAAATCCTGGAGAGAATGATCCTCAACAGGATTAGGGATAGTATCGACGAAAAGTTAATACCAGAGTCGACTTTCGCCTTGGTAAATGCTGCGGACAAGTCCTAAACCTCTTAGAATACATTGAAAACGGATACAAGAAGGGGTAAATCACTGGAATCACTTTCATAGACCTATCAGCGGTATATGACACCGCAAATCACAATCTCCTTCTATGTAAGCTGTAAAACCTCACAAAGGACTACAAATTAACATTGACCATCGCAACATTCCTATGTAATAGAAACTTCTCTGTTTATCTCGGTGGGAAAACCAGCAGGCAGCGTAGACAAAATAACGGCCGACCCCAATGTGGAGTGCTAGCTCCTTTACTCTTCATCATCTACACGAACGACCAGCCCACTTTCCCAGATCTGCGCCATTTCATCTACGCAGACGACACCACCTGCTCAATGTCACACCTTTGAAGAAGTTGAGAAAACACTCGAGAATGGTCTGACAGCAATGAGTTGCTACTACGCTGACAATCTACTCAGACCTAACCCAAGTAAAACCCAGGTTTGTGTTTTCCACCTGAAAAATCACCAAGCGAGCAGAAAACTTACGGTCACATGGACAGGAGAAACCCTACAGCACTGTGAAGCACCCAAATACCTGGGAGTGACCCTCGACCGATCTCTAACTTACAAAGCTCATTGCCACAACACGAAACAGAAGGTAATTTCAAGAAATAGCATCATGAGTAAACTAACTGGGAGCACAAGGGGAGCCGACCCAGCTACACTCAGAACCTCAGCTCTGGGTCTATGCGTCTCGAGAGCGGAATATACCACTCCAGTGTAGAGTGCATCAACACACGCAAAAATGGTCGATACTGCTGTGAACGATGCTGCAAGAATTGTCTCTGGCTGCCTCAAAGCTACTGATCCACCGAGCTTTAACCTATCATCGGCATCGTTCCCCCTGAAATACGTCGTAATGTCCTGGCTGATTCAGAACGCCTAAAGGTGACAGATGACCCAAGACACCCACTTCACGGACAGGAGTCTCACCACAATCGCCTCAAATCGCGTAAGTCATTAATGAGCCGAGCACATCCACTCCATGGGATTCAATCATCGAATCGCATTACTCAATGGAGGGCTTCACTTGGCGAGTATGTAAAGAACAGATAGCACCGAGGTCCCTTCTCCCCTACACCACCTGGCGCAATCTCAACAGACTGAGGGTGGGTGTAACAAGATGCCGGGCTAATCTCGTTCGCTGTGACTACACAGAGAACTCTAAATGCATATGTAAAACAGTGCAGGATGATATCACCTCCGATCCTGCCCACAACTGTCAACCTCTATCACACATATTTGCATATTTTTGGAGAGACGAGTCTTAAATTGGCCTGGACACATTACTGAATGAACAAATGACAAATTGCCACTGCGATACATCAAATATAGCAGAATATATTTGCTGATAGTAAAAAGTCTCTTACAAGATCATACTGAGTTGTCTGTCTTTTTTGCAATATTATTTCTTTCTAACAGTTACATGATTTTTATAGACAAATGTCGATTTGCCACCGCCTACGAGGACTGCACGCTCGCCTCTTATTCGTATGGGTAATCCGATGGCCCCTGCATGGAATCCACCATCTCAACCAGGACCCAGCAGTAGCGAACAGCCCTCTACGAGCGGAGAAACTAAACATACCAGGTATATTATAAAGGCATAAAATACATAATGCTGGGGGATTGTGAAAGCTTTTAACCAACAATTTGCACAAGCAAAGGGAACAAAAATGTTTTTTTCTAGTCAATTTTTTCTATAAAAAATTTTTTTTTCGAAAAAATAACCTAATTTAACTTTATTTATTTTCAGATATTACTACTCCCCGCCATTAAATATTGACCTTGAATTGATAGTCTGACATCCGGAAATAAACGGCCGAATTAGGAGTTTTTTATTTTTATTTTTATTACTATTAATATTTTAAAAGAAAATGTATACATAGGTCACACTGAAAGTTTCCAGAACTGACCACTTCCGTAAACAATTTTGAACAAATAATTATAATTATAAATAGGATAGAAAACGAATTTACCGCGTGAAATTTGTAGCACCCGACGTTTCGGTGACGTTGCAGCCGCCGTTGTCCAGGGTAGATTGGACAACGGCAGCTGCAACGTCACCGAAACGTCGGGTGCTACAAATTTCACGCGGTAAATTCGTTTTCTATCCTATTTATAATGTCAAACAACCGCGATAGTCTTCGATTTTATAAATAATTATAACTTTGAAAATGGAGTTCTTTAGCTTTTGTAGTCCTTGTGTATTTTAGGTGTAATTTGACAGCTCAGCAGAGCCTTGCTCTGCTTCAAACTGCATTTAGCAATAAAGCACCAAGCAAAAAACAAATTATAGCTGGTTTGCAGAATTCGAACGCGGTTGTGTCAATTTCAGTGACGAATTTCGTGAGTCGCCCGTCCAATGCTGAATGACATAAACATCAAAGCTGTGCGTTGTATGGTTGCAAAAGACAGACAGGCATGTAACCTACAATAAGATTTTATCCAGGCATCCTTAGGCATAGACATGAGTCAGGTACAATCAATCCTACACAAACATTTGGTTGTGGGAAAGCTGTGCTCGCAGTGGATCCCGCACAATTTGACTGATGCTCAAAAAACCGATCTCAACGAAAAGGCGTCAAAGTTGGTGTGGAACGTAATGTGTAATAAGTGACGAAACATGAATTTTCAGCTACAACCCCAAAACAAAGCAGTAATCGACTGTTTGGGTCTTTCAAGGTGAACTGAACCCAACTAGCGAAGCGGATAACTTCTTTAATAGAAAAATTGAACACGTGGCTACTTTTGCTTTGGAGTATCATTGTACCCTGAATGCTGATTGATACACAACCATTTGCTTGCCGGAAGTTTTTGACGAACTCTGTAAAAGCTACCGTAAACGCTTCATAAACTTGCATCATGACTATGCTAGCTCTGATTGCCAAACAAACAAATTTTTAAAGGCGAAAAATTTGAACTCATTAAATATGATCCATACAGTCCCGACTTAGGACCTTGTGACTTCTTCTTGTTCCTAAAAATTAAGTACCAATTATGCCATTAACGATTTTCATCGCCAGAAGAGGTATCGAGGAAAATGTAAACATGTTTCCGAGGAAAATCCGTTTATATGTATAAAAAAGTGCAAACGCTGGAGAATATTTTGAGAAAGAATACCTAGATTTTTAGCTATTCATTTTATTATATATAGTATATAATATAAAAATATTTTTGCTCCACTCAAGCATGTGAATTGTTATTTAAAATTTTCACAATATCCCGTTAATAGCCTGTGTAACTTATTAGTAACATTGCGATTAAATATGCTGGGATACATATATTTGTTGTTTGGTGTAAGTGCAGTATAGGAACTTTTCCTGGATTGTTGATTTTTAAACGTCACCGGACTATATTCACCACGCAGATTCCGAATCTGCAATAATCTTTTGTCGCTTTCAATAAATAAGCGAGATATAGCCATTCACACTTTGCATACTAAACGTCAACAAATCGGCCATTTTGTTTCAGGAGTAGTGTATGGAAAATAGTCAATATATCGCGAGTTCTCTAATATTGATAACAATTTGCGATATTACAAAAATGATAGCATGCTCGTGAAAAAACATGTCTGCGATATTATAAAAAAATGAGACTATTTTCGAGGTTTTCTCCATGAATTTGCGTTTTAATAACAGAAGGTATCCTGAAACAATAGAAAATTCTTAAATTTGGGAATATCAGTGGAAACAAAAAGTTATTTTCGAATTTCGCGCGAAATACGAAAAAAAAAATTGTCTGTGGCGCTATTGATGTTAACATGACAATGTGTTAGCGATAATTCGGATTTTTTTCGAGGTTTTTACAAAATGACTTTGGTGATGATGACAATAAGTATGTAACCTGAAACAAACGAAATTTCTTCAATATCAAATTAACACCGCAGGCAAAAAGTTTTTTATGAATTTCGCGCGTTGCCTGCGGCGCTGATAATATTGCCATGTGTTTGCGATCATCTAAAACAATTCGACAATTTTCGAAGTTTTTACGAAATGACTCTGTATATTGTAACAAAAACTGCTTTTTTCGTGACATTTCTTTCGCGATTCATGCTTTCCCGTGTGCAGATCCATGTAATTACATGTTTCGGTGTCATTTGCGCACGTTTTCTGGCGTCTACTAATTTTCCGAAGTTTTCTGCTTCATTTTCGTAACGTCGTAATTAAGTCACAACTTGACTTAAAAGTCGACTGTAAAAGACGTAAAAACCGTTTTTCTGACGTTTAAGAAGGTGTCGAACGCTACGGTTACGGCAATGACGTCTCTATTCTCGTTGGTTCAGGCGGAAACGTCAAAAGGTGACATCACTGTTCTTTCGGGGTCGTACTTGCGCCTTTCAAAAATGGCATTCTTTTGTGATTTTGGAGTGTGGAAGCGCAGGCGTAAGAGGGGCTGAGGATCGGCGTCGCTGCCGACGAGTATAGCGCGGCGCAGTTTTTAATTCATGTAGTTCTTTTCTGGTAAGCGATTATTGTCAATTTTTTGCGGTTAGCACATGTCGGCGTATCGACTTTCTAACCGGGTTTTTTTTCCTTGGCTTCAGACGGGCGGGCGAGCACCTCTATTTTTATACAATTTACTATCAATAATACACCTGTAAAGCATCGACTGCCGTAGCGTGGCGGCCTGCTTCTTGGAGCATTTTTGAGATCGGAGTGTTCAAATTCCGGACCTACCTACTGTCAACTTTTGGAAGATATCCATATACTGCTGTGCTGTGCAGTTATTTATACATCGTGTGCCTTGCACCTTCTTCGTTTTTTGCTGTGCCCGTGGAGAAACGGAATAAAGAACGCTGAAAAGAAGCAACGTGTTCTCATTTCTTTTTTTTACAGCTGAAGGAAGAATTGCTACCTCCGGGCAAAACCAGTGACAAACTTGTGAGACTTACCCACCCTGTTAAATCTTGTGCTTAATTTTTTTTCTATCGAGTGCTGGTTTTTTTAGTTTCAGCTTTAACCTTTAAAAAGCTGTGGCGTCCAATTTTTTCTGAAATTTAGTTTTTGATGTTTATTTGCTTCAGCATTAAATTATACTTCCTGCACTCGATTTCTGTTCGTGGTTATTCCACGACTAGGTATAACCAGGTCCAATCCAGCGGTTACATAGTGGAACCTGGCAGTTACATACTGGCGCTGCAGTTACATACTGTCGCTCAGCGTGGAGCCTTAGAACTGGTTTTAGCCTAAGTAGTAATTCTTTCTTTAGTTTTTGAGACACGTCTGCGTTTACTTAAACGTTTTCTTTAATGTTTAACCTGTAACATTTCTTGTAACTTGAATTTAATATTTTAAGCGGTTACCGCGAAGAAGTTCTATTGTATACAGACTTGCCGTTTCTTTTTCACATAGTTTTTTAAAGATATTGTACATAATATCTAGTATCATTGTACAGTAGCTCGAGGTACAGTATAGCGGTTGTCTTTGTAATTTTTTGTTTTTAATTTGTAATCCGATACGGTTGTCGGGAAATAGCCTCGTCAGTAAGATAGAGGCTTGCCGTGTTCAAAGATTGTTATAGACGGTTTATTAAATTGTTTTTTTGTAAATTTCAGGTCCGAAGATTGAATACTCCGCTCCATTGGTTAAAGGTGTTAGGTGAATAGAGGTGCTCGTCAGCAATCGTTGAGGTCAGTTCGTTCTAGTTATTTATTTTCTAAATTTATTTTTTATTTTGAAAAAAAATATTTCGTTTTTTTTGGTTTTTTTATTGAGCAGAACAATTTTTTATATTTGATTCTTTTACCATGAATAAAAAAAAATTTTTTTGGTGAATTATTTTTTTGTCAACTATTTTTTTTGTTTTTTAAAAAAAAAAAAATTTTTTTAAAACTTTAAAATTTTCTGCCTGTTTATATTTTTAATACGCAAGTAGTTGAGATGGCTTCCCCCGTGCTTGTGTATTATTCTGCCTCACACTTGGTTAAAAAAGAATTGGATTACGAATTCAAAATTCGGGAGGTTACCCCGACGCTTGTGGAGTCGATGCGCCGACAGTTTAGTTCGCTGCTTAAACAGTTTCCTGCAGATTCAATCACGTCGACGGATCTGGATCCCGAGCAGGAGTTTAACGAATGTTCAACTCGACTCTTGTGTCTCCAAGAATTTATCGAGGATTTGGTAGAGAACAATACTCGACCTTTGTTTAAACGCGTTTGTACAAAAACAACGCATCTTTTTTATAGAGTATCGCGTATAACGTCTGGGGTTGTACCGACAGCTTCGTTTGAACGTCTTCAGGCGGAGATTTTAGAGATCGTGAAGGTGCTGGAGGAGTGTTCAGATATTGTGAGAGCTCCTAGTCCAAATTTACTGCCGTCTACTTCTGTACAGGTAGAGGTGCCTGTGCCGGTACATCCTTTAGGGGTGACATCGGTTTCATCAAATAATCTTTTTGTTCCGTTAGCCGTTCCAAATGTTTCGAGTGTACCTAATGCGGGTAATTCGGTTTCCGAACCCGAGGTTTTTGTTAGGAATCCGGTCGCTGTCAGCAGGCCGTATGATTTTACTAATGAACAGGTGTTAAGGCCTTTGAGTTTAGGGTTTGTGTTTGATGGAAAGTCATGCGTCGTAGAATTCCTGGAACGCCTTGAGGAAAATCGTTTGGCACGAAATATTTCTGATGCACGGTTGCTGAAATCGGCGTGCGAGTTGTTTCAACATCACGCGCTCGCATGGTATAGGACGGTTGCTTCCAGGATTGACAATTGGCCACAGTTGGCCAAAGAACTTCGCCAAAATTTTGGCAGTCAAACCTTCGACCGCGATATGTTGAAACGGGCTCGCGCTCGAATTCAGAGACCGGATGAACCTCTTCATCTTTTTGTTACTGAAGTATTGGGCTATTTTAATAAATTATCCAGGCCCTTGCCGGAGGCGGAGCAGCTGACAATCCTAGTACCCAATTTAAAACCTTACCTGCAACAATGTTTCGCGTACATCCCTGTTCATTCCATACAAGAACTGCTTCATGTGGGAAAACAGCAGGAACTCACGCATGTGGCTATAAATGAGTACAATGCTAACCTGCAGGCACTTTCAAAAGCCAAGCCTTCTGCGTCTAGAGCAGTTCACTCTGTCGATTGTTCTGGTTCCGGTAATAATAGTACGGACGTTCCTCTTGAGGAACATCTTCATCAGTGCACAGTGTCCGCTGTTGATTCCCTATCCAATCGTACTCAAGAATCCCATAGAGGTTCGAGCAATCGGGGTGGTTTTCACCGAGGCGGTTACTCCCGAGGCAAACCGAATAATGCGGGTGGTCCTCGAGGAGCGTATAGTGGTCATCAGAGGGGTTCACATCACGGGCACTCCAAGTACTGTTACCATTGCGGTAAATTTAATTTTACCGTGACAACTTGTCCGGATTGTTCAAAAGGTAATAATTCTCCCAATTCTACTTCGGCCGATTCAAAAAACTCGAGAACCGAGACAGAGTGAATGCGTTTGTTCACTCTGTCTCTGCCTTATTCGAAGAGGAAAAAGACAACCGTCGTCCATTTTTAGATGTTGCGTTGGGTGATATTGCGGTTTGTGGCTTGCTTGACACTGGTTCGAGCGTCACAATTTTGGGTGCCGACTCACATCGATATTTAATTGAGATCGGGTATACCCTGCACAAGACTTCGTCTTGGACTTTAAGTACCGCAAATGCTAGTACCGTTAGGACGATCGGTTATATGTCTTTGCCTTTCAAATTTAATAATCGTTGTCAAGTGATCCGAGCGGTTGTGGCTCCGGATATTGGCACTTCTCTTATATTAGGCATGGACTTTGTCCGACAATTTGATTTGGCTCCGGAAATTGTGAAGTTCGTTAGGTTTGAGGATAGTGATGTTAGTTGGCATTCAGTCAGCGAAGTGAGGGTTTTGCATCCTTTCGCTTCTCTGACTGAGAATCAGCAGTCCTTAGCAAACAAAATGATCGATGGTTTTCAAAAAGTTTCGACAGACGTTAAGGGTCTTGGTCGAACTAATTTAATATCCCAGGTTATCGACACGGGTAATCATCCACCGGTGAAACAGCGGTATTATCCCATGTCTCCCGCTCGTTTAGCATTGTTAAATGAGGAAGTTGATCGTATGCTAGAGTTAGGAGTTATTAAACCTAGCAAAGGGGGTTGGAATAACCCAACAATTTTTGTTCCGAAGTCCGATGGGACTTTAAGATTTTGTCTGGATAGTAGGAAGCTCAACTCGATAACGAAGCCGGATGCGTACCCTCTTCCGAGAATTACTACCATCCTGGACAGTTTACGAGACGCTAACTACTTGTCTTCCATCGACTTGTCGGCCGCCTTTTGGCAAATCCCCTTAGATCCGGCCTCTCAGGAAAAGTGCAGTTTTACGGTTCCTGGACGTGGTTTCTTTGCTATGCAAGTCTGTCCGTTCGGCATGCGCAATTCTCCTGCCTGCATGCAACGGCTCGCTGATCAGTTGTTCGACCCGTCGTTCGATAATAAAGTATTTTGTTACCTAGATGATATCGTTATTGTCTCTTCAACTTTCGAAGAGCATATTTCATTGTTAAACCGAGTGTTAGATCGTCTCGTTTATGCGAACCTAACGATTAATTTCAAAAAGTGTCAATTTTTTCGTCGAGAACTTAAGTACCTAGGGTATGTAGTAGACTCTCATGGTCTACATACCGATCCCGAAAAAGTACAATGTATATTAGACTTTCCGACTCCTAGTTCGCCTAAGTTGGTTAAAACTTTCCTTGGGATGGCCGGTTGGTATCGTCGGTTTATCCGAAATTTCTCCTGTATTGCTGCTCCTCTGTCACGTTTGACCAGTACCCGCACAGGTGCTCCCGCATTTTCGTGGTCACCAGAAGCGGAAGAGGCATTTCAAAAATTGAAATCAGCTCTAATTTCTAGTCCGATACTAGCTTGTCCGGACTATACAAAGCCATTTGCCTTACACTGCGACGCATCGTTGTACGGTTTAGGCGGCGTACTTACCCAGACAGTGGATGGCGTAGAACATCCCATCGCTTTCACGAGTAGGACTCTCTTACCCGCTGAAACGCGATACTCTGCTACCGAACGGGTGGCCCTAAGCGTGATTCATGCAATCGAGCATTTTCGCGGCTACTTAGAGGGCGGTCCCAAAGTCAAAATCTTCACGGATCATGCCAGTCTTCTTTGGTTTTTGAGTCTGAAAAACCCAACTGGCCGTTTGGCCAGATGGGGTATTCGGCTATCCGCCTTTGACTTTGAGATCGTCCATAAGAAAGGCGTCGAAAATGTGGTTCCTGATGCGTTATCGCGTTTGCTGCCCGTTTCATCTGTTTCTGTGGTCGCCGATCCTTGGTACAACGATTTGTTCCAAGCGGTATCTAATAACCCTGCCGCTTACCCTAATTACCAGATTAAGGATGCAGAGTTGTATCGCTACACGAAGGGAAAGTACCAGCTCACCAGCGCTTATGACTGGAAGTTAGTGGTACCCTTACCTCTCCGAGAGAGGCTTATACACGATAACCATGCGTCCGATCTGTCTATGCATTTTGGGGTTTTTAAAACTCATCGTCGCCTAGAAATGCGCTATTTTTGGCCGAATTTGCACGGAGATGTGGTCAAATTCATTTCCCAATGTGAAACTTGCCAACAGTATAAACACCCAAATATTTTTCCTTTGGGTCAGTTAGGCAATCCAAAGTCTTGTTCTTTCCCTTTCCAGATGGTCTCCGTCGATTTGTTGGGTCCCTATCCGATGACGAGAGATCGGAATATTCACATACTAGTAGTTACTTGTTGTTTCAGTAAATACTGTTTGCTTTTCCCTTTAAAGAGGGCTACTAGCAAAATCGTGAGTCGTATCATGGAGCATGAAGTTTTCCTGCGTTTTGGTGTCCCTCAGTATGTTATTTCCGACAACGGAAAACAATTTATTGGAAAGGAGTTTACCGAACTAATGTCCAAGTATCGGATACCTAAGGTTTACCTAAATCCGAAGTATTGCCCTCAGGTCAATCCGACTGAGAGGCAGAATCGTGGAGTTGTCACGGCGTTGGCGTTGTCAGTAAAAAACGACCATCGCTCTTGGGACCTCCACCTTTCTGCCATTCAGATGGCGATCAATTCGGCTGTTTCGGAGGCTACGGGTTTCAGTCCTTTCTTCTTGGTTCATGGTCGAGAACCTATCTTAGACGGTTCGTTTTATACTCAATCTCCTGAGTCCCAAGCTGAGGTCCTTTTTGGCAGTCGTTTGTCCTACGCTCAAGATCTGAGCGAACTTTCCGGCGTTTTTCATACCGTGAGGAAGAAACTTGATAATGCGCATGCTCACAATAAAACGTATTATGACCGTAAACACCGTCCTGCGGAGTTTGAGGTGGGGGATACGGTTTACAAGAAAACGTACTTCTTGAGCAATGCGGGGAATTATTTTATTTCAAAGTTTGCCCCACGTTATGAAAAATGTCGGATAGTCAAGAAACTGTCGGCTCTGGTATACGAGTTGGTTAATGCTCAGGGAAAGGATATTGGCTCTTGGCATATTAAGGATTTCAAATTAAATCCTAAAGGGTCTAAGTAATTTGTGTAATTTGTATGTCCCCCGTTAACATTCTTCGGAAAGTTGTCTTAATGAGTTCGACTAGATCGACTTTAAAAATGTGTTCCTTACAAAGGTGTAGTACCGAGTGGTTACTATCACTGAAATCATTTCGTTTGAGATCAGTCTCGCTAGTAAACCTGTCTAGCAACACTGTAGATTGAATTTATGTCATGAGAGGGAAGTATGCAAGGTGATGGTATGAAAGGTAGTATTGGACATTTTTCAAATACCGGAAGAGGTTTTAGTTCTGTCGTGGTCTAACAATATAGTCATCGGTTTCTTTTGTCCACAGCCAGTATTTGGTTTGATTATTGGACGTTGTTGGTGTTCCTTCAGTAGGAGGGGTGGTTTATTACGGTTGTTTAGGACACCAGGTTTTGTTGTTTTTCTTTTACATGGGCTTTGTGCTTCCATGGTAAGCAGTAGTTTTGTTGTTGAAGTAGTTTTGTGTTCTCTACGGGAAAGTGGAGAGTTTCCAAATGGCAGTTGACCTCTGCAGAACTTACCTACCAGGTTTTCCACTTTAGTTAACGGGAAGATTTTGTTTATTTATTTGTATGTTTTTGTAGACTTGTTTACCCTTATTGATGGTAGCTTGGTCATTTGGTTTAGAAGAGTATTTTTTTTCCTGTCTTATACACTGTTATAGGCGTTGTGGCGTTTTTGTTAGCCCATGAGAGTGGAGCTAGAATCGGGACGATTCATTTGAAATCGTTCGTTGGCTCTTCCGATTTCTTTTTGGAAGGGGGGCTGTAACAAAAACTGCTTTTTTCGTGACATTTCTTTCGCGATTCATGCTTTCCCATGCAGATCCATGTAATTACATGTTTCGGTGTCATTTGCGCACGTTTTCTGGCGTCTACTAATTTTCCGAAGTTTTCTGCTTCATTTTCGTAACGTCGTAATTAAGTCACAACTTGACTTAAAAGTCGACTGTAAAAGACGTAAAAACCGTTTTTCTGACGTTTAAGAAGGTGTCGAACGCTACGGTTACGCCAATGACGTCTCTATTCTCGTTGGTTCAGGCGGAAACGTCAAAAGGTGACATCACTGTTCTTTCGGGGTCGTACTTGCGCCTTTCAAAAATGGCATTCTTTTGTGATTTTGGAGTGTGGAAGCGCAGGCGTAAGAGGGGCTGAGGATCGGCGTCGCTGCCGACGAGTATAGCGCGGCGCAGTTTTTAATTCATGTAGTTCTTTTCTGGTAAGCGATTATTGTCAATTTTTTGCGGTTAGCACATGTCGGCGTATCGACTTTCTAACCGGGTTTTTTTTCCTTGGCTTCAGACGGGCGGGCGAGCACCTCTATTTTTATACAATTTACTATCAATAATACACCTGTAAAGCATCGACTGCCGTAGCGTGGCGGCCTGCTTCTTGGAGCATTTTTGAGATCGGAGTGTTCAAATTCCGGACCTACCTACTGTCAACTTTTGGAAGATATCCATATACTGCTGTGCTGTGCAGTTATTTATACATCGAGTGCCTTGCACCTTCTTCGTTTTTTGCTGTGCCCGTGGAGAAACGGAATAAAGAACGCTGAAAAGAAGCAACGTGTTCTCATTTCTTTTTTTTACAGCTGAAGGAAGAATTGCTACCTCCGGGCAAAACCAGTGACAAACTTGTGAGACTTACCCACCCTGTTAAATCTTGTGCTTAATTTTTTTTCTATCGAGTGCTGGTTTTTTTAGTTTCAGCTTTAACCTTTAAAAAGCTGTGGCGTCCAATTTTTTCTGAAATTTAGTTTTTGATGTTTATTTGCTTCGGCATTAAATTATACTTCCTGCACTCGATTTCTGTTCGTGGTTATTCCACGACTAGGTATAGCCAGGTCCAATCCAGCGGTTACATAGTGGAACCTGGCAGTTACATACTGGCGCTGCAGTTACAATATTGATAACTAAATGTAACCTGAAACAAAAATTTCAGGATATCTTCTGTCATCAATATGCAATGTCATTAAAAAAACATCAAAAATAGTGCCCAATCATAATTTCTGTAATATCGCTAATTGTTATCGATATTACGATATACCCCAATGTGTGCCACACGGTATGTACAAACAAAATGGCCGCAACTTTCTTGACATTGGAATGAAAATTTTGAATGCCTATATCTCGCTTATTTATTGAGATCGAATAAAGATTATGGAAGATTCGGTTTGTTTAAGTATAAAATTTAAACTTTGAATGCCTATATCTTGCTTATTTATAGCGACCGACACAATTTTCTTCCAGATTTAGCATTAAAATGAAACAATCTATTAGTCTATATATTTATTTATTTATTTTTGGAGAGAGGTTCCTATACTGTAGTTATTTTTGTTGTTTATTGTAATTTGTATGTTATTATTTTTTTTTTATATTTGCAATCTACTTTTGACTATTGATTTTGTTCATACATATTACACATTATACTTTAAGTACTATTATGATCCATCAACTTATTTCTTTTTTTTTTACAAAAAATATTATTGGATCTTCATTTGGTCCTAATTAATCGTGATAATGACGTTTTATAAAACAGTGTTATTATAATATTATTAATATATTCTCAAAAGGTATGATGGAGTTAGCTGTTGTCATGAATCTTTACTTGTCTTTACCCATATTTTTTCCACGTTGCACGTTGCATTTATTACTAATTAATCGGTTGTTTTACTCTGCTTCATAGCTTGAATAAAATTCCCACTGTGCTGTCTTCGACAACCCGAGCCAGTGTACCTCCAAACATCACCTCAGGAATAATTCGCAACAAGAAGAGAGCAGCCATGAATCCGCCATCGAATATAGGTAATATCTTTTTCAATCAACTTATATTTACCAATATTACTAACTGTCAACATATTATTCATTTACTAATTGATGCTAATCGTTTAATAAGTGGTACCTGATAATTCTCGGAATTTGCATGATTTTTAATTAAAAGTGTTTGTCTAAAGTGAGAATGTGTTATATTTTGCCATAGCTGCAGTCCGGGAATTATTGGATAACTCCTGGTATTCAATCAGACCAATAGGTATTATCATTTTTCATACATTACCATTTTTTTATTTCATGGATTATGCATTTATTGTGGTACAAATTGCTGTTACTAGACACAATTCAGAGCGTTAACATGAAGGCCAAGACAGGCTCGACAGTTGTTCCGCAACTCTTCACCGAAACCAATATTGTCGTGGAGGATTCACCTCCTGTCTCTCCAGGCAAGTCTTCATCATGTCAAGCATGCCAGTCGTTTGCACTGTAGCTTGTGTGGAGTGGCACCTTTCCTCTTTTATATAGGCTGATGCAAATGATTAAAATCTCTCATAAAGGTCACCCGCTGAAAAATTGTATCAACCTATATTGTATCAACCTATATTGTACGCATATGTCTCCGATAACTCTCATTAAAATGGAAAATATGAAAGTGGCTTAACATGCAGAGAAAATATAAGCAATAATTATAAATTACTTTCCTATGATTTAATATCCCATGTTTTTAAGCATGGTCTTAAGGTGGGTAATTCGCGCATCAACTCTGCTCTGTGCATCAGTGTGTTCGTGGACGCGAGCAAAGTAAGACGTTGGGGGGAACGTCTCGCGCACCACTTTCGGCGTTCAGTAACCGAGAATCCATTGCTATGGAGTGGGCCTAAGAGAAATGTCTAGCTCTAATCGAGGAGTACCAAAATTATAAAGTGCTGTCGGATCCGAAGCAGGAGAAATTAAAAAACAATATTTAGAAGACGCCTGGATGGAAATCGGAAGAAGCATGGAAGTACCACCCATGTTTTGCAAAAACAAAACGAAAATTCTACTATCGACATGTTTGCTTAACGTTCGAATGAAAGCTACGGAGTTCTTATTCTTGTATTGATTGGCTCACCGTCTGCATTTGAGCAGTTGTGCGGAGCCGAGTTGATGCGCGAACCTAATGCATACCAGCCTTCAGATTATAAAAATTTTGGATGCTCACGATGTGCAATTTATAAGTTTGTTATTTTCATCTTACGCACATGCTTGTGACCGAATGAGAGATATTGCAAGAATACAATTTCACAACCATGATAGTGTATCACGATATAATAGGTGTTATTTAGTAGTAGAAACATTTGAGAGTTAATTTTAACCCTTATATGCACAACCGGGTAACCGGGTGCCCACCTCGCCATATTTTCCTTTATAACTTTAATAAAAATTGAAATCTCGACCTGAGCCTTCAAATCCACATTCCTCAACTCTTTTAGAAGTTAAAAACACATAGGTTTTTTTTTTTCATTTTGTTTAACCTAATTTAAATGACGTAAAAGTACATGTGCTTAACGGGCGCAACCGGGTACCTGGGTACCCACTAGATGAAAAATTATGTTTTGACTTAGGAATTAGTTTATCATTGATAAATATTTCATTGAGTTAAGAGAGGTTAATAAATAAACAATTACAATAATTTTAAAGATAAATTACAATATTTACGTTTATTTAGTGCAATCAATACATTTAATTGTCGATACATAGTGTTCATCGCAGACAGGCTTTTCACAAACTGAACAACATTTTCGCGTCTTCCTGCATCTTTTGATCGTTTCTTTGTAGCAAACATGACAAGATTTCTGCCACTCCCTTTGAATGATGCTGCAAGTTCATTCACAACTCTCTCTCCTTGATTTTTTTCACGAACATTATCGGTTTTTCATGTGTAAATAGTCCCAGTAAACTGTGGCTTTGCGGTGAGGCCTGGGCAGCCACAACGACAAAAGTCCCTCCAGCTTCTTCGTTTGGCTTTAACAATGGCTTTGATGTATTCGTTTCAGGCGTTTTTGTATTCCTCCCAAAGGTGTTGCAAGTTAGTGTTGTGATTCCTTGCCCTGTTGAAACACCTTCTCAGCCCTAGCCTGAGCTTGGTCAGCGCTGGGTTCCACCATATGACCTTCTTTGAGAGGTTTTTTTGTTTCAAAGGGCAATTCTGCTTGTAGGCGTCTATAACGGCATTTGACAGTGATTGTGCTGCTTCTAGTTGCTCTTTGGTGTGGAATCGATTCGGAACCGTGGTCAGCTTGATAGCCAAGTCCCTATTGAATCCTTCCCAGTTGGTATTTCTAGGGTTGCGAGCCCACTGAATTTCCAAGGAGTGCCGAAGCGTTAGAAATCTGCCTATGGTCCGAGCCTGAGGGTTCATCTGAGACCCTCCAGTCTTGGACCAGGTCGGCCACTTCTTTTGTACAGATCGTGATGTCCAATACCTCCTGTATTCTTGAGTCCTTGAAGGTAGGTTCTGTTCCTCTGTTGAGGATGGTGAGTTGATTGCCTAAGATAAAGTCGTGCAGGCTTAACCCCCTCGGCTTTATGTTGGAACTACCCCAGCACACGTGGTGGGAGTTTGCATCGCAACCCAGGAGGAGTTGCAGCCCGTGTTGCTTCGCATAGGTCCCTAGCTTTTTTATTTCTTCTTGCGGTGGCAGGTCAGTGGAGTCATAAGGCATGTATGCTGACCCAATGAGTTGATCCACCGTCCTGTCTCCTGCCAAGTTGATTTTTGTTAAAACGACCGTTAGATCATCGCCGCTAAGTTGGGGCAGAAAAGTGGCTGTGACGCTCTTAGTGACCTCGCAGGTCCTGAGTTTCCGAGTCGGTTGGGCCTTATGAATGGTTCCGCAACCTCCTAATCCACTTCTAGCATCTCTAACGAGCCAAGGTTCTTGGATTAGTGCTATACTTGTCTGCGCCGCAGCCATGCTCCTGGTTAATATCGCCGAGGCGCTTTTGCTGTGGTGCAAGTTTGATCTGGATTATGGGGACTTTTGGGTGGTTCATTTTGATGCCGTTCTCTCCGCTGCTTCCGACTCCTTTCTAGGCTATATATCTATTAACCCTGGTTGTGTAACAACGAGGTAAAAGTTGGTTGTGCACATAAGGGTTAATGCTGTTTAGTGCTTTACAGAGAAATAGTTAAGTACGAGAGGGAGGTATTTAGTATAATATGTACGCAAACAATACTCTAATAATACATTGGTTATCGCTAAGATTATTACATTATTACTAATTAGAGTATAAAATATTATGCGTACTCCGCATGCTTAATTAATAATTGCGTATGTTTAAATCATGATTCACAAAAGAAGTATTGGTATAAAAAATAATATCCTTAAAAATTATCAAAACAAAAATTAAAAATTTTAGAAATAGGTTTACAGTAAATTCTGAAAAACAATTAAATAGATATTTTTTTTCATACATATGGAAAAAAACATCCGTTAAATTAGCAATTTGTCTCATAATACGCTATATGTAATGGGCTTAACTGCTAATGGTCCTAGGTTAAAGAAATCAATATTATCGGTTATAGTGTTGTATAACCGGCATGTACGTGGAATGGAATGTGGAAAGATTGATTTGTCTGCGAAGTGGGAAGGTGAAATGTTAGGTGCTGCCTCAGTCGTCTGGATGGTATATTGAAATTTAACGATTCTAATAAATCTGGTGTCTATTCTGCCGTTAAGAAGTTTGTGCAGAAACATTAGGCTTCCACACTCTCTCCTCTTTCTAAGAGTAAAAATCTTAAAATATTTTAAACGCTCTTCATAAGAGTAGAGAGTGTGTAATAGACCGGTTTTATAGGTTAACTTACGCGTATACTTCCTCTGCACAGACTCTTATCGCTTCTGAATGGACCTCATTGTACAATTCCCAAATTATGGAACCAAACTCCAGTTGGCTGCGTACTAGAGAATTATAGAGCTATTTATAACATTTACTGAAAGGCACGAGCACAAGCCACTTCCATATACATATTACACTTTCGTACTTGTTGGGGTTTTTTCACTCTACCTTTGCATGTTTATCGTGTTGGTCTCTCATTTATAATTATAACTTATTATTACTAATGTTGGGTGTGTACATATTTGTTTAGTATTTATTGCTTTTGTAAATAAATGCAATCTGAGCTGCGTGGAATTCACTGACCATGCAGTATTCTTCGAGGGGACGAATAAAGAGGATGTAAAGTGAAGAGTTGGGACTCCTGAACTGTCGACTCTCCGGAGAGTAAAATAAAAATGACCACTGAGGGCGTTCGACTATTTGGAAAATACTCATAAATCTTTTTCAAAATAGAAAATAAAATGAATTATTTCACTGCAGAATGGTTTTATTAGATCAATAAACACAGATTTGAAGGCAGTCAACAATGCTACACAAAATATAACGCGGGGAGTGACTCGCAAAATATTTCGTATTTTGACCATTACAAAACGTATCGATTTATCGTATCGTATTGTATTGTATCGTAACGTATCGAAATAGTATCGATTTATTTATTGTGAATCTTTGCACTATATATTACTGATGAGACGAAAACCATAGAACCCATTTAGGCTGGTATTTTTTTTATTTTTTTTTTCTGTGAATATTAAAACGTTTTATTTGAAGAAAATTACAGTTTATCAAAAGTTAACCTATAACTTTTAATTTAAAGGGTTATTTGAAAATAAAAATAAAAAAAAATTCTTAACAGTCAGTGTCAGTTTTACAGTGGACAAATTAGATTATATATCCGCTAATGTTTGTTTTTGTCATATTTTTTATAAATCTAATTTTGAATAAATTTTGTGCAAATTATAATGAATCACAGCGTTCGAACTGAATAAGTAAGGGTCAGAAAAATTTTTTTTTTGCCAAAAACTCTAAATATTTAAAGCGGTGAAACTCAATTTTCTTACAGTAAAAAGGGAAAAGAAAAATGATTTAAAGATTTTCATACAAATCTTAAAATTATAATAACTTTCGTATTAAGCATTTTTTTCAAAAATCTACTCTTATCAGCACAGCATCCTGTACGATACCTATATCTAAAGTTATGCCAATTTTTATGAACCTGATTTTTTTATTTGAGAGTAATTTTTATTGGCATTTTGTATCAAGAACAACCCTTTTAGCGGACTCTTAACCTAACCTAAATCTGAAGATTTTGTTAACCTAAACCTGAAGATCAGACTACTAAGATGGTACGTATTTTCAATATAATTCTACAGGATGGAAAGCTGGACGTTTACTGACTTGAAACTCTTCGAAATCTGGGTTTATTGGAGGATACTCTATAAGCTGATTGACAGTCAGAAAGGATGATGTCTTAAAACAGTGTTGAGGAAAATAAAGATCATTCACCTCGTAAACTTTGTCTCATATTATATTTCATCCTGAAAGATGCAATGTTATGCATTTAATTATTCAAGGCAAAATACGGTTTGGGACAAACCGGAAAACAAACAAACCAGAAAAAGGGTTCAGAACGAACATGAACTTCTTGGCTCCAGAAACTACCACAGTGGTTCCACCACATATTGTCTGGAGCTGCAGCTAACAAAAATGTAATAGCCAATATAGTAGCTAACATTTGGTAGCGGACATTAGTTAGTTAGTTAGTTAGTTTTCCTGGGCTATTTTCCGCACTTGGCCTCTTGATTGGGCCGTTGTGCGTGGCTCATGTTTCCAGGTTAGCAGCCTGTTTAGGTTGCTACAGGCCTCCGGGACAGATGCTGGAGATTGTAGTATTCTTGCCCGTTGCTCTGCCACGCTCCTGCATTCCATGAGCACATGCTGTGGCGTTTCTTCTTTCTCCATGCATCCTCTGCATAGAGGGCTGTCTGTCACACCTATGGTAAACAGGTGTTTGTTTAGGGGACAGTGGCCTGTCATAGTACCTATGACTTTACGGATTTTGTCCCTTTTTAATCTGGCGAGGTTGCGGGCAAGTTTTTTAGGCGCTTCCGGAACCGTGTTCTTTGTTTGCCTGTATCCTGCGTTTTTTTTCCCATTCTTTAAGGTGGGTTTCGTCGGTGTTTCTGCGTAGCCATGTTTTTATTTGGGCCTTGGGGTATGGGCATCAAGGGTTCCGGTCCATATACTATTTCCTTTGATCCCCTTTTGGCCAGTTCGTCTGCCGCATCGTTGCCCAGTGAGTCGCTGTGCCCCTTAATCCATTGCAGGGTCACTCTATTTGACCTTGCAATGGATTGAAGCGCATTGTGGCATTCCAGTACAAGTACAGAGGTTATAGTATTTTTTTGCTAGCGCTTGTAGCACGGAGGCACTGTCGGAGACAAATTTCAAGCTTAGGTCTCCGACATCTTTGGCTGCAACTGCCTGTGCTGCTCTGGTGATGCTAATGCATTCTGCTTGGAAGATCGTATTTAAGTTGCCTAGGGTAGTTGATATTTTGATGGTTAGATCATTTGAGAAGACGCCGGCTCCGGTACCTTGAGTGGTTTTGGAGCCATCTGTGTATATCCTTACTTCATTTGTACCAGAGTGATCTGCTGGTTCTGCAATGAGTTGGATATTGTATCTACGATCAAAGACATGATGGCATATTATTCTGTCCATGGATGCGTCCAGAAGAGGTATTTCTTCTAGAACCCGTTTCAGAATTTTTGAGTGTGGTGTTTCTGTGTTTTGTTTCCACAGTCCATTTGCTCTTAGTCTTAGAGCGGCTGCCTTAGCCTCCTCTTGGATGACAAGATCCAGAGGTCTCATGTTTAGGAGGTACTCTAGTGCGGCCGATGGTGTGGTTCTCATACATCCAGTGGCTGCTACACACGCTAAGCGTTGCAGGCTCTGGAGTCTCGCTTTCACTGTGGTCAGTTGTGTTCTGGGCCACCATGTTGGTAGCGGACATGGCTACCAAATGAAGAAAAAGAAGACCCAAATCTTTTTAAAAACCAGTTTTATTAATTCTCTTTAGTAAGTATGGTGTAAGCATTATTAAATTGGTGGAATTTCCGACCACTGATCTGTATCAAAAATGTTGAGGTGAAGGTACTACTTTTTAAAATCATTAAGTGTTGGGGCTAGTGATGGTCTTGTGATTGCATAGAGTAGAACACCGATTATCCGAACAAATTGGGGGATACGGGTGTTCATAGTATCAATATTTTCAGATAATCAATCAGATACATTGTTGAACAATACTAGTCAGTAATTGTTAATAAAAGATTTTTTTTGATATTGTTAGTCAGAGATACATAAACATTATTTAGACATTTAAAAACTGTAAATTCATCATATTTATAGATTATACCAGTTAAATTATTTATAAAGGGATTACATAATAATATAAGCAGTGAAACGAAACTAAATTACTGTTTGGATAGACATTTGGATTATTTGTGTTCTGCTGTATATCTATGAAATTGTTTTAAATATAATGTACGAAAATTGTGTACAGAAACCATAGTCGTCCATATTTAATAAAGATTCATTTGTTAGAATAAAATTGTAATATAAAGAAGAAAATAGTTTGTTAAATATTCTAGCTGTATTGAGACTTTTACACCACTTTGTCTACTCTCACACTACTGGGGATTGTTACACTCACTATATAGGAGTAAAATCAAAATACTATGCCCTTTATTCTGTTCAGGATACTAATTATTTTTATCTCCGCAGGAGCTGATATAATGATGAAATTTGCACGACTAGAGAGGTGAGTCATTTATTTTTATAAAATGTCGACGAGTTACCACGCCAGCATTGTTTCAGATATCTTGGATAATTAGGGTCGCTTTGCTCATGGTCAAATACAAATTCAAAATATTTTATCTCCAAAAACCTTCATTGTTACATAGATATCTTAAGTCTGCCCTAACGAACTGTCACAAGGTAGAATATTCTTGTTTTTTTGTTTCATATTATTACTTCTATTTGTATGTATTTATTTTTATCATCATGGAATATTAATAATACAAACTAATTGAATCCAACATCACATACCTACAGACTGCAATCTTTTTATTGCCTAAAAATTCATCCACTTTCAATATTCTTTTTTTACAACACTGGTAGTGTTATTTTTCACCTTCATTTATGTTGTTGTTGCAGGGCGCCACACATGTTGGGTAACGAATTAAATCCGGAGAGCGCCGCCGCAGCTCGTCTTTCAGAACAACTGAGCGCAGAACTCGCCGCTCATTCGGTATACCATGCAACTCCTGCACCCATTCTTGTGCCTCCTCCGTTAATTAACAGAGCTACTGTAAGTCTAAGCTTTTATCCTTCCTAACCTACTCTTCTGTATATCCAATATTTTTGGTGTATCCATTCTATTTTTTATTACTTTTTATAAAATTTTACTGCTTTAAACAAATTTCACGAATGAAAGAATAAAATGAAATATATATGGGCTGGCATGAAATAAATATTGGTTGGTTGGAAATAATAATGGGTTGGCATTTAAGTAACAGTAATATAATTGATTATATAGCATATTAGATTAAGGGGCCCTTGCTGAGTTGGCCACGAAGACCCATTCTGTTCAGGGTTGGTCTTACTCACGGGTCAACACCCATCCGACGGCCTCCACGCATGAAGTGCGAGCCTGGGTAGGACTCTGGCCTTAGGGTTAGTTTCCCCTAGGAATCAACCTTCTGGCGCTCCTGGATGGTCTGCGCACCGTGCGGCATAAGCCAATCGATTGCGCACTCTGACTAACAGTCGGGGGAGTCTGGAAGCAGTACTGTTTCCTATAGAGAGGGTGTGGTTGCGGACCTTACGGCGACTGCTCTTGAAACGACCATCGGCTACCCGATCATGGGTGAACAGCCGGGCAAAGGATGCTGTGGTCCGCGATAGATTCGGTAAACACCGTTTCACCGCTTCGTAAGGGAGAGGACCTTGCAAGCCACCTCGAACTCGTAACCAATCGAGAGACTGGAGTAATCTGGTCGCAATTGGAAATAGAGGCATGAGTGTAAGCCCGCTGGGTAATACTCCTGGCTATCTCACGGTTAACTCCTCTTATCGCGGGGTAAAAATTCAGCCGTCACTTCTGCGTGTGGTAGGTTATATTGGACTTCATATCCAATATTGGATCGCTCACATTCCGCTGTGGGTAGGCTTGCATCCAATGATGACGGGTCACATCAGTCGGGTTAAGGCGTTGGCCTCTCTTGGGTTTGTGGCGGAGCTTGACGGTGGACTGTTTTGTCCAAGTCTTCTGCGCTCACTCCAGGGAGATAGAACGACTAATCGTTAAAACTTCCTGAGGTGACGGGTTCGCCCCTTGTAGTTGACAACTCTAGTTGCTCGATGTCGTACTAAGATTTGGCTGCTAGGATTTGAATACAAAATGCAACAAGTAGATGGCACTCATAGATCAAACATTGATTAAATTTTCTTATACTATAGATGGTGTTCTAAATATGCCTATACAATATTCTATCTCTTAATATTTTAATATTATTTACATAAATATGTTTTTTTTTAGTATACATATAACGTTTCAATGGGTAATAATTACGCACTTTAATGTTCAGATAGATGGCATTCTATCTCTCCGTATTATTTCTGTGATGTAATAACCTATATACATAAATGCGATAGATGACACTTATAATTGAATGTTATTGTTATCATTGGCTATCATCAGGTTTTCGTAATCAATCAGTCCCAACAATAAAAAAACATCCATTATCAATTCTATTATAGATGGCCAAACAAATTGCTATTAGTTTCGCCGGATAATGCTATCAGCGCCACCGGCGTGTCGCTGGTGCAGAAGGGTTGCCAAAACGTACTATGACATTGAGCAATCTAATACCATGTATAAATATATTTTATCCATCACCAGTGTAATGCAATAAAGAGAACGAAACAAGAAAATATACAATGATTCAAAATGCAGTCGGTTCAGAATTTATTTTTATTTTCCGACTAGACAGAATACATTTTTTTTTCAAAATATATATAAATAAATTAGTAGTTTTATTTTATTTCTTTTACGAAATATGCGGATGTGATTTTACAATACACCATGTGATTTTAATTTATCCAATATAATAATGCTTATCATTAACCGAAATGGGGATACTCATCTATGCTGTAATAGTGGTTAGTTGATATTCGACATTTCTCTTGTACCTAACTCCGATTCCTATAGTATTTATAAAGGATAAAGGCTTATCTCCTCTTTCATCCTTAAGAATATTGATAACTTAAAAAAAATATAACTTCCCATAAAGTATCAATTTTATTCACATCTTCGCTGTATACCTCTGCTTTGTAGAACTATTTTTCCACATATGCATGCCAAATTTGTTGGAACCAAGAAGCAAGCAACCCTCAAAGCAATATCAGAATGGCTTTTAGAATGAAGCGGGTCATATTGCCATGGATTACTGAAGACATTAGTTTTTTTTTGTTGGTTTATTTTATTACATAACCTATACGATATAATGTCAAATTAGCTATGGCCGCCAATGTCATGTTTATAAGTTTCATATATACAAAGATTGCTGTTATTGCAGTTATACAAAGTTTAGGCCACCTTTAAAACAAGTGTACATAGTAATGTCATAGTATACCAGACAGTAGCTTCTCATAGAACAAAATTGAAATTGAAGCGAATAATACATCACGAGTCGTAAGGTCTCGGATATAGCCGCCAGATGTCCACTACTCGGCCCCGAACGTTCGATTAGTCGCCAGCCTTTACCTGCGCATAACGCTAACCAAAGGCGTTCGTCGAGACGTATCCCTCTGTCCACATTCCTCGCACCCTCTTCCCGCAATGCCCTGTAGCTCGAGAGTAAACCTACTGTTTGGTATACTGTGGTAATGGTGGCCTAATTAAACTATATAGTGTGTAACATTGTTGTAGTTAACTAAATAAATAAATAAATACATTTTTAGATTATAATTTTAACCGCAGTGAAAATTCAGTCAACCTGATACTCATGCCATATTTCACAACTGAGATGAATCATATTTTGATATTCAGAAGAGACCTTCTCGGGAAATAATACTGTTTTAAGCCTGATTATAAGAATTGAAAGGAACCGAGGAATCTAATTAGGACATTACAATGTATTCTGAGCTACTAATCTCTATTATTGGTTAAGAAACATAGTCCAAATCAGTATTAAATGCATAACTCCAAATTTATTTTTGCCCTGTAGAATAGTACGGGTGTTCCGCGTCCAATTGGCAGTTTTGCAAATGTCCCAAGTGGAGCACAAAGCCTCGATCAGCTGTTAGAGCGGCAATGGGAGCAAGGATCTCAGTTCTTAATGGAGCAAGCCCAGCATTTTGATAGTAAGTTCTTTTTAATATATTTTTATATTAAATATGAATGTCATTAGAAGACATTGGAAGTGTCATTATTGATCTCAGCGTTTTAAAAACTGCAGTGTCACTGATTTTTCTTCTTTGTTATTGAAATTAAGGTGGTTTCCTTGCTTGTAATATCCGAAATTCATAACTTATTTACTTGCCTGATAATGTATAAATACTGAGATATAGGATATTCCGAATATGATATATGGACTTTAAATAGACCTCACAGTCTATAACTTTTATAAATATATGAAAATTTAGTAATGGAAACCTCGGTTTCGCCATGTTAATTCATTGTTGAATCTAAATAAATATTTACAGTTGCTTCTCTGTTATCCTGCTTGCACCAACTTCTAACGGAAAATGTGCGACTTGAAGAGCATGTGAGCAATTTATCGCAGCGCAGGGATCACTTGTTGGCCGTGAACGCTAGACTGGCGATTCCATTGAACACTGGTATGCCCACACTATCAATATATTCTATCATTTCATCAAACTTCTGGATCTTGGAAACCCCAGCTGATAGTAAATTTCTAGAGAGCATTGTAGAGGATCTCCTCCAGTTGATGTAAACTTACAGAGTTCACATGTCTTTAGCGGTCGGAAGCCAGCCTTCGCGCGCAAGAAACTGCGCTGCAACTTTTTGGTCGATTTTGTAGATAAATACTAACAATATCGTTTTTTCATGAAATCCCTCTTTTTACCTAATAATTAATCTTGTTAGTCATGAATATAATTTATTTATATTTGAGAAAGCAAATTTAGAAATGGAGACCATTAAGACTTGGTTGGATGAAGCAGGGCTTATAGGCTTAGTGTCAAAAAGACAAAGTACATGATCTTTAATATTAACAAGACGTCTCAGGCACCAGAAGACTATGATTTAAAAAATCATGAATGCTCAGGCAATCGACAATGCCAGTGTCCCTCTTTAGAGAGTAAAAAATATAAAATACTTGGGCATTACATTTGATCATAATTCTACGTTGGGGCGATCACATAGACTATTTATCAGGCAAAATACGTCAGCTTGGTTTTATTTTTAGAGAATTAAGGTACATTTTAGACCCAGAAACGCTCAAGATAATTCGCATAATTATCCTTCATATTTTCTGATGATTCGCATATTTAAAACATAATTTCTGATAATTCGCATAATTAAAACATAATTCGCAAAAAAATCCCAGAGTTACTGAAGTCAAGGACTTGGGAGTTTTTTTCGACCCCAAGTTAAACTTCAAGGAACATATTAGACAACTATCTACAACTTCTTTCAAGCTTCTAGGGTTTGTAATACGGCAATCCAAACACTTCAATAATATTCGGGTTATGCGCACGTTGTACAACTCGATTGTTAGAAGTCGCATGGAAACGAATGCACCTATTTGGAATCCACATGAAGATACTTATACCCTCATGCTGGAAAAGGTACAGAAGTGTTTTTTGAGATTTCTGTACTTCAAGCAGTACGGATATTATCCATTTTTGTATCCGACTGCATTTATCACAGGCATGGTTGGCTATAATTCTCTCTGTCTCAGAAGAGAAATGCTGACCATGTCCTATGTTTTCAATCTAATTCGTGGTAAAACTGATAACCCTAGCTTACTAGCAAAGGTGGATCTATTCATACCAAATAATTATCTCCGTACTCGATCGCACCATCTTTTCGCGGAGCCGTTCTCGCGCACTAACCTTACGAGGTGGAACTTGTTGGCGCGTGCTTTGCGGCGCTTAAATGAAATTCACTCGATGGCACCAGATTTCGATATTTTTACCGCCAACCCTCACTTGTTTAAATTGCAAGCTATTAATTATTTATTTTTACATGATAGCTAGTATTATACGTATCATTCTATTTGTATAGTTATGGTAATATCTTTATTAATTTTACTTTTCAATGCATTGGTTTCACTGTTATGTTGATTAGTAATAACTGAATAAACAAAAATAAATAAATAAAATAAATAAGATGACCTCATGACACTTTACTCTCTGTGAAATGGTTTTATATTATGGTATTATACCATGGGGTGGTTGTGCTAAAACTGTTCTAGAACCACTATATATTGCGCAAAAGTCTTATAAAAACAATCATCACTAGAAAAGCTTTCACATTTCAGAGTGATTTATTATTTAAGAAATTCATAGTTTTAAGCGTTAGGTTATTATATGCTAAAAATATCTTAATTCATCTACGTACGAAAACCATACCAGCAAAGTCACACCAAACGCTAACAACCAGGAGAGCAGCTGGAGATTGCATGAATGTACCTCTCATGAAAACAACTTTTGGTCAAAGAAATATCTCGTTTGTTGGGCCAAACATTTGTAACATCCTCCCTGTTTGTATACAAGAGACACCTAGTCAGCTAGTCTTTAAAAAAGAGTTAAAGAAGTGGCTGCTAAGTCATGGTAACTCTTATAGACATTTTTTTTAAATATTTAACTGAGTATTTGTTGTTGAATATTTTTTTATAACCATGATGATTACGATTATTGTAACTGTTATTTAACATTGTAATTGTTATTTAACATTTTTGAATTATTTTTATAACTGATTATTTGATTATGCTTATGAGTCTCTGATGAATATGATGATTATTTTTTTTATTGTTTCAATTTTTTATTTCTGGTTAAATTTATTTATTATATATTTTGCATTTTATTGATATTTGTTTTAGTTTGTTTGACTACCATGTTTTTGATAACTTCACGTATTCCGTACTTTTAAAATTTTAAACTTTTTTTTTGTGATTTTGTTTTTATAATTCTTTTATATTAATTAATGTAAACTGTGTTTATAAAATGCCCGCTCAAGCACAAGCTCTGCTTAGTTGGGCGACACCGGACAATAAACATCATCTTATAAGAGTTCAATTTTTTGCTGTGGTTTAATTAAGTTGGTATAATATTTTATTTTATGTTTTTAGTTATACATTGTATTTTTTTCTGTAAATTGCTTTATAAATAAATAAATAAATAAATATATATGGGGCCAGCCTAAAGGGCAACGCGCGGATCTGTTAAACAACGCAAAATGCCTATAGGTATTGTTGGCGCCCGAACGGTTAATTACCGCTAGCTTTGATCGGCTTATGCGCTTGCTGCTGTATTTTTATCAATGTAATTTGTACCAGGGCCATTTCAATCATCGATAAAAATAACATTTCGAAATGTCACGGATTTTACTGATATACGGGAGTCAATGAACAAGTTTGCTTTGGCTTTGACTTTAAAATGATACCTTATACAGAGCATTATAAGTATTCATATATATCTATGGCAAAAATCTTTGTATTGTTACACATTTTCTGAAGGTTCAGCAAAAAATTTAAGATGTCTTCATAGCATTGTGTAGGAGAGCCAATGTAATATGGTGTAAGACAATTTCACCTGGATAATATGGTGTTAGACTAACACCCTATTTCCTAGAGTGATGTTTTCGCTTCCTTCCTTGCCCAAGCAGGTAGTTATAGCTGTCAGTTTGTTGTTAGCCTTGATTGTTAGTGTTTTGATTGTTAGCCTTGTCCCAGATTTAAAAACTACTTATTGGTATTTCTTAATAATACAAGTATTGGTGCTAATTACCCCAATTTATGGTCTTAGATACAGGATTCAGCTTCTCGATGTTTTCAACACCGAAATTAAATATTGATGTTATATTTTGATGAATATTATTTGGTACTGTACTATATCGTAATTCATAGCATTCTTTGTCACCTTTGCAAACAACATCAAAATATAAATCTGTACACTGGGAAAAGACAACTGCAAAATGTATGCTCTCAGATAGGGGAATACAGAATTTTTCTTTTTATGGTATTGATTATTATTTGTTTGATTATTGATTATTTTGTAAATTTGACTATTTTTAAGTAATCACCTCTGATTACAATTATTTTTTTTTCCTTTTAATTAATCAAAGCGGTTTTATCATCCGGTAAATTATGATTGTAAAATTTGACATGTTCCTCAGTATTGTGAAATGCTTTTATGGAATGAATAAATGATGATGATGATGATGATGATGATGACATTATGTTGCATTTTGAAGAATGTATTATTTAATACTATGTTATAATATATTTCATAGCATTCTGTAATAACTTTGCTATTCACTTTCTTGCAGTGGAAGTTAGCGCTTGTGGCCTGCCGACCAAGTCTTTGTTTCATCTCTTGGATGCCCCATTTTCGTCAGCGAAATTTTACGAAATTTTTAGCTTCAGTAAAATTAATGAAGAGCTCATGTAGACGGACTTTTCTGTCATAATAATCCTTTTTGTTATGCTGCGAGCACAACGTTTCTTTTAACCCATTCTTTTACCCTCTCTTGTTCTTTTTCTTCTTATGTGGCCGAGAGCATCAACAAGCAAAGTTGGCACATATTAAATAGTATTATTTCATCAAAAATGCTAAGTAAATTAAGGGACCTTAAACAAGCTTGGGCAACTTAAAACGGATTCTACTGCACTTACTTTATACAGCTTTCATTTGCATTTTATGCAGCGGTAGCTGGGGCTGCCTCAGTAGAAAACCGAGTGGTGATGGAAACTGGAGGAAGCGTCCGATCGTCGCCCGTTATAAGAACAGAATCATCTGTTCTCACCGAACGTCCTCAGCAGGTAATTAATTTTTAACCGCTGTAATTAAAAAGATGCATAGATTTGATAGATTCTATTCATTTCTGTTTACTTATTTCCATAGGGCCATTATTTCAAAATCCCAAAAAAATACAAAATTTATATGGCTGAAAATATTGTTTTTTTACTTATTTTATTATACATAGTTATTTTTCTTGACTATAAAATAGACTCGGACATTCGCTTCTAATCCGCTAATTCGTAGTGATTAGAAGACATAGCCTTTAGCCTCCGACATTTATATACAGACTGGCGTTTTTTCTATTTTTATTTATTTTGTCTTTTTTTTGTTATCCTACCAACAGGACATCCTACAATATTTTCACCAACGTCCACCGCAAGGCTCATAATAAAAGGTGATTGTTACAATATGGTCAATTCTACATTTATTTACATTTATGATTTTATTATTATTTATAAAGGGATGGCTCATAAAATAATATCATCTTTGAAACGTGAAAAATACTAAAGAGTAAGATTGTGAAAATAATTTAATTTTAAGGGTACAGGGAAAAAAACATGCCTTGACACTTTTTAAATATTTTTTTATAACGTTAGAAAAACGGAAACCACGTGCTCTGTCACAGCCATTTTTCATATTAAAGAAATACTGTACACGAAGAGAACCTGGCATATTCCAACAAGTAAAAGGAAAAAACTTGCTTCATTTATTGGAAACGGAAAAAACATGTGCTGTCATTTTAGATCAAAAGCAAAAAAAAAAATTTTTAACACTGGGTAAATTATTTTGGAAGAGTTTTGAACATTTGGATTGTGATTTCTAAAAATAACTCTGACAAAGCATGGTATTTTATGTAGTCTTCCTTTAATATCAACCAAATATAATTCATTGAAATGTAAGCCATGACTGGACTACTTACATGTGAGGTCTGGAATGGTTAAACATTGCGCATCGAGATATTTTTGCTATCTCTGCATATTTTCTTTGATACTCAGGATTCTTGAGGTATCCCTAATAGAGTCAATCAATAATAGATGTCGCGTGTGCTTTTTTTTGTTTTTATTCCGTTTTCGAAAGGCAAAAATTTGACACTACAAATGTCTAAATTTGTATGCAGGTGATACTAATACAAACAGGTAAAATAATAATAAAACGTTTTATTCGTATGAAAAGGTGACCTTATTATATATAAATATGCAATGCTAGAGAACGGCTTCCAAAAAAGCTTACTATACTACTAACAGCTTCGTTTGTTTGTATTATTACGAATCAATAGTGAATTTATTTTTGGGCCTCCCTTATATTTCGATGAAATGCAGGCTAAGAAGGTAACTATTTTTAAAAAAGCAGTTTGGATACACTTTTGAACACACATAATATTTCGGATTTAATTTTATCATCTGTATTCATGAATGAATCAAACTTTTGCTGCATGAAATAAATATTCATTTGATTTGATTGAATTTGTAAATACGACACTTGGACAATTTTAATAACTCAGTCAATTCTTATGATAAAAACATAGCGCAAAGATCATCATCTTTGAGGTGATCATTATGGTGGTGCGTAAGGAAATAGATGTCAATCTCCGCTTTGCAGATGCGACGGTTTGCAATATGTCAATGACACTATATGTCGGCCATCCGCAGCTAGTATTTGAATGCACTTACCGCAGATCCTTATTTTAATTAAAAATTTGAAAGGCCAAAATAATAATGTTCTTCGTGCAAATATTCTAAATACTTTTCATCTAGTGTATAATTATTTCTGCAATTTGGAACTATACGACGCTATGTTTTTATCCTAATGCATCCACATTGAGGACCGAGAGTTATTTTTGTGCTGATATACATTAAGGACCGAGGATTACTTATGTGCTGTTAATATACATTTAATTTATTCATACTTGACCTAACATATAAATATGTAAAAGAGTCTGACACTGAAAGTTTTTAGAACTGACCAATAATAAAATAAAGTTTGCAAATCTAAATCTTTGATGATTTGATTTAATTTGATGTAAGTAGTTGTTCCTAAATTTTTAGTGAATTAAAAAAAAGTGTTTACGTAGCAAAAGTAACACACGAGATCTTAATTCAATGATATTTTATGATTTGCCGTGATTTAATCTGAAACAAAGTTACGAAAGGCTTTGATTAGCATTTGTAGGATAAAGCCGCTTTCCGCAACACTTTACAGTGACGTACATCTTAGTGATGGGTTTCTACGGCAGTAGTGGCTTTGTATTTTTTTTATGATGAATACTACATATTTTAAGAGAAGCCCAGAACACAGTCAAAACCTTTTTACTAAAAGTTGGAGTTACCATTATGAGCCTAAAACGAAAATTCAATTGGCAGAGTGAGTTTAATGCAGAGAAGAGATTCCAACCAAAAGAAAAGAAAGGGTACTGTGGTGTAAGAAGATAATAGCCTCCCTTTTTTCAATGTATCTAGGAAATAAAGCAACGCAGACGTGTTGCGGAAAGCGGCTTTATCCTACAAATGATAAAATTGTTCAAACTGCAGAATCCTCTTAGCGCAATCACTTCGTTGAACAACTGATCGAGTCACCCACCGTACAGTCCAGATGTAACGGAATGATGAGTGTTATCCTGACTTGATCAAAGTGGAAAACTGTGGCTTCCCAAAGGTTGAAATTTCTCCTTTGGAATGCTGTGGCCTCCCAAAGGGGCAAGTGGAGAATTTAGAATGTTGAAAAACTGAAAACTTATCTAACATATTTTATTATTAGAAATCTTAAACGTTTCAGTGTTACTCTTTTACATAACCGTTTCCAGGAGGAGGGGCACGTTTTACTCTCCATTTACAGAATTTAGGATTTATCGATCCCCTTACCTGATGGTTTTTTTTATCCTTTTAGCTTACTATGCGAGATGTCGCTCAAAAGCCCAGCTGAAAACCGTCCACCTGTGGGGATGACGTGGAACGAGTACAATCTTGTTCCCTATCTCCACCACTGCAATTATCGCCAGTGACTCAAGCCAATAGTACCTCATCAATAATACCTCAACCACTACGTGCGGCGGAACCTTCCCTGCCGGCACCGCGTTTCAGGCCGCCCCGCTCAAGGGCCAGCATAATGGCTGCTTACACCGAAGCGGCGGCAGTTTCCGCCGAGGCAGCGGCCAGAGTCTCCTTTGACGTCTTCAATTTGATCGAAGAGGCTCCCCAGCCAGTTGACCCGACCACAATTCCTGACACCACTACCGTTCAGAGGGCGGCCGAATCTATTTTGTGCCAATTGGAAGCGCCGCAAGGTCCCTTGTCGAGCGACGACGACGAACGAATACTGCCGCCAATGCGCAGTCAGGACGACCCCAATGCACCATCCAAATTCCAGGACTTCTCAATCGAGTACATTCTTAGCCAGAATACCTAACATAAAGGGTCGCCCCCTGGCGACAGACACAAACACTTCAAAAGGTATCATCGTCGGCATAAGGAATAAACAACTTCATACGTCGAATAATTATGTTGAAACTATAGGTCAAGTAAAATTCAGCAAACTTCTACCTAATTTAAAATGTATATTTGACAGCAATTGCCAGAATATACCCAACAGTAGATGCTTTACATGGCAGGATTTGCTCATTGTGGTGTCACGGGACCATTTTTTTGTAATTTGTCACGTTTCTTTAATTTAAAACCACAAAACGAAAATAACTCTGAATCTATGAACTTTGTATTTAGATAAATTACAAGAAATACATTTCAAATGGCTGCTGCAAAACCCAACGAATTATTAAAAAACTAGACCGAGTCATACACTGTGAAGTTACAATGACATCCAGCTCGCGAAACGTACACTGCCGTCCAGCTGGACTTTGAAATGTTATATCTTTAGAATTAAAAGACATATGGAAAAGTTACAACAAAGAAATTTAGGTTTAAAAACTTTCAAATGGATTAATAAAATCCAGAGTTTATTTTGCCTGGAATTCTTTATTGCTTCCATTGCGTTTTTTTTTGAACGACTCACCACCATATAATAAATTGGGAAAAGTTAGAACAAAGAAATTTAAGTTTAAAACTTTCAAATGAATTAATAAAATTCAGAGTTTATTTTGCCTGGAATTCTTTTTTGCTTCCAGTGCGGTTTTTTGAACCACTCACCACCATTTAATAAATTGGAAAAAGTTAGAACAAAAAAAATCAAGTTTAAAACTTTCAAATGATTTAATAAAATCCAGAGTTTATTTTGCCTGGAATTCTTTATTGCTTCCAGTGCGGTTTTTTTGAACCACTCACCACCATGTAATAAATTGGGAAAAGTTAGAACAAAGAAATTTAAGTTTAAAACTTTCAAATGAATTAATAAAATCCAGAGTTTATTTTGCCTGGAATTCTTTATTGCTTCCAGCGCGATTTTTTTGAGCCACACCACCATATAATAAATTGGGAAAAGTTGGAACAAAGAAATTTAAGTTTAAAACTTTCAAATGAATTAATAAAATCCAGACTTTATTTTGCCTGGAATTCTTTATTGCTTACAGTGCGGTTTTTTTTAACCACTCACCACCATATAATAAATTGGAAAAAGTTAGAACAAAAAAATTTAAGTTTAAAACTTTCAAATGAATTAATAAAATACAGAGTTTATTTTGCTGGAATTCTTTATTGCTTCCAGTGCGGTTTTTTTGACCGACTCACCACCATATAATAAATTGTACTAAAGAGTAATGTTTAAACTTAGAAGTAGTATAGCATAAATATATTAAATTTGAGCTTCTTGAAAATATTGATGTCTTTATTATGTTTATGAAAAATATTATAACTTCTCAATGTACATTTTTGATAATTCCGTGGCCCCCGTGTAATGGGTGATATCTTCGAAAAGGTGATTGTATGGGGGATAAAAAATCAAATGGAATATTTTTGTAAAAAATCTTCAGAATTATCAACAATATTTGGTGTATAAAAATGTTAATTAAGATAAGAAATAGTATTTAAGTATGTAGGCGTGCGAATATTCATATGTAAAAATCAGATCTCTTGAATGCGATTTTTTCGAATCGTCTAGTAATTAAATTAAAATAGAAAAAAACCTAAAACAACAGTTAGAATTATCTGATGACTAATTACTTTTATTACTAACTAGATGACCCGGTGAACTTCGTACCGCCTAAAATTGATTTGATTGGAACTCTTCATTAGCGTTTATTAATCCTAATCTACCTACCAAATCCAATTCATTGAAATCTATATGGCCGAATCATGTACAGTTTGAGTTTCGTTTGGTGATTAAATGTTTTTTTTTAACTTTTTTTACATTTTTGACTTTTATGACCTTTTTGTTTTATTTTTTACTTCTTTGACTTATTGAAATTTTACAAATTGTACGGATTGAATACCACGTATGGATGGCGCAGCTGTCAAATCATAGGATCGCCGCGATAGCCATCTAGAAAGTGACATTTCCCAAAATGACCGATTTCGATTTTTTCGATTTTCAGTTGTTTCTTTGAGTTTTTCCTAAATATTTTTTTTTGTAAACCACCCCTGAATCAAGGCAAACTAAACAAAAAAATAATAATTCAAATCGGTCGAGTCATTTCCAAGATCTTGCGAGACTAACGCACGGCGATTCATTTTTATATATATAGATAATTGTAATAATCATTAGAATATCGAATTAACATTATTATTGATCTGCAATTCGACATGTCTTACAAAGAAGTATCTCTAGTTCTATAGATTCCGACGCTTCCTAATGTCTGCCAGTTTGGCTATCAGGCCTGGAATGTTGACTAAGTACTAGAAATATTTTTTTGGAATTTCGTTTTCGTACTTCGGAAACCATTCGTGAATGTATTTTAATTTTTATCATAAATCAACATGCATGTAAGTATGTATAGAGATAGATTATGGTATAGAATTTTGCATCATCGTTGTCGAAACAAACTCATTAAGTAAAAAACTAAATATTCACTTCAGTCTTACATGTTATAAATGTAAAACAGTTTAAATGTCTATGACATCATGCATTTTCTGTGTTGTAACAATGTTGTCATTACCACTATGTATTCAATACAGTGACATTTCATAATATATAATCTAGTCTGGATAGTAAAATTAGGAGCAAGGCCAATTTACGTTTAAAAGTAGTGTTACTGTATTGTAAATTAACATTAAACTTGAAAACCCTTTAGCTTTACTTTCAAATGGTAATAATAAAAAAAACTGTTTTGGTCAATTTGTCTTTTTATTTGTCTGGAATATAGGGATAATGGTTGACTGTAAGACATCACTATAGCGATTAGTCCGCCATTTGTGCATAAATAGTCTTTTTTAATAAAAACAATGTAATATTCATTCATTAAACATTACATAAGTAATGTTTTTATAGCACAGTAATGTTATTCTATTCTATTCTAATAATATCTTGATTACAATGAGTCAAAAAAGCACATTTTGTAGTGCTGACTGAAAGTTATGCAAGCATTTCACAACTTCTGCCTTAATAATTTGAAAAATATAAGCGACGCAGCACACAAACAATGTTGCCCTTAGATGTATGTACCTTTAGAACACCCTCATACACTCTCACTAAAGCTTTAGCATATAAGATCAATATGAGTCTCTTTCAACTGAATCAGTTGCTCAGAGTGGCCCTTAATACTTAAACGAATATCGAGAAGGAATAAGATAGTCAATAAATTATAAGGACGTTTGAACTTGGCATAGTTGTTCAGTAAGCCTAGTCCCCATAGTCTAGTCCCCATAAATCACGGCTCTAAGCTGCCATCTTGGATATTGACAGCAAAATCTTGGTCGGGTATAGCTATTGTGGAAATCTAAATGGCAAAAATGCAAAAATATAAAGGAATTATTTGTTTAAATAAAAAAAAAACAAATAAATATTTAAAAAATCGAAGGCCTAATATACTCGATATCCGGTCTAACCGAATACTATTCTATATTAAAATCACTTAAAAAACCTGCGATGTTAGAATTTTGAGAAAATCCACCTCCAATTAGCTGCAATTTTGGGGTATTGATCACGAAGAACAAATTACATTGTTAGCTCGAAATTCTGTTGAGTTACGGGTCCGGCACACTGTTCCAATGTACGCATCGCATTATGACATCTGGCCATGGGCGCCCGCAGAAAATTTTCTAGGGGGGGGGCAAAATATTTTTAGTAATCTTTTAAAGTAGTCTTAATTTACTTTAGCGTATTTGTATGGTGAACGAACGGACAGGACACTAGTAATGAAGGGCATACTGTAGCAACAATTTTTTTATTAACACAATATATGTATATATAACAAAAAATATTACAACATAAATTTTAAATTAAATTTATTTTTAAAGCAAGAACTTGAGTTGTCTGTTATCGCTACCAAACATATCTACAATTTTGTCCATAAAGTCTTTTTTGTTGCAGTTTACTTTGTCTCTGTGTACGCTTAACATGCACAATCCAGACAGACGTTCATCTGACATTGTAGATCTAAGCCATGTTTCTACACGATGTAATGTGCTGAACGACCGTTCCACCGTACATGTTGTCGCTGGTAAAGTTAGCAAAACTAGTAAGGCATACCTGACACTCGGATAAAACTTTGTAAAATGTAACAAGCCAATGAAATCTTGGCTACTTTTGTATTCTCGCGTTTTCTAAAAATCAAACTAACTCAATGCTTCAGTTTCAAAACTATCAATGTGGTATACCTGATTAATAGTAGATATTATATCCTTAAACTGTTGACCATTCAGTTTGCACAATTTCGAAGGATGTAGCAACGCTAAGTTAAATTGTGCACTGTTGGCTTCACAAAATCGACTCTCCATTGGGTTAATTAGAGAATCTAAGTATGGAATGTAAACTGTTTGTCTGAAGTACCTACTCTTCAACACTTATGGTTCCCGGATTACTTCGATGCTTTTGTCTTCCACACTGTCTTGAAATAATCAGTTCAATATCCACTTTCTGTGCGAGTTGTACTGTTTTCTCAAAAATATACCTCAAATAGTTATCGGAATCACCTTGGTGAAGTTTTACTACACTAAGCAGGTTTTCAACTTGCAGTTGGACTTCTGGAAGATCAACTTGAACAGCTTGAAGAGACTGAGTAACTGGTTCCAGTATGACAGAGTAATGTGAAATAATATTGAGGCAAAATAAAAACGTGCTGGACTTTGATGAAAAATATAACTGATGTGCAACAACTTGGATTGTCGACTACAGCGGGTAGCCCGTCACCTCAGGAAGTTTTAACGATTAGTCATCCTATCTCCCTGGAGTGAGCGTAGAAGACTTGGCGACAAAACAGTCCACCATCTAGCTACGTCACAAGCCCAACGAAGAGGCCAACGCCTTATCCGCGAATTAGCCAGGAATGTTACCTGGCGGGCCGACACTCACGCCCTTACTTCCAATTGTGACCAGATTACTCCGGTCTCTCGATTGGTTACGAGTTCGAGGTTGCTTGCGCGGTCCTCTCCCTTACGAAACGGTGAAACGGTGTATACCGAATCTATCGCGGACCACAGCGTCCATTGCCCGGCTGTTCACCCAGAATCGGATGGCCGATGGTCGTTTCTAGAGCAGTCGCCGTAAGGTCCGCAACCACCCCCGCTCTATAGGAACAGTACTGCTTCCAGACTCCCCGTTGTTCCCCGGAACAACGGTGTTGACCCGTGAGTGTGACCAACCCTGAACAGAATGGGTCTTCGTGGCCAACTCAGCAAGGTCCCATTAACCCCCAATAACTGATGTGCAGCCTGTCGTGTATTTCCACTTGCATGCAATGAAAATTCTTCCAGTTGACAATAAATATCTTCAAATTTACTAGAAAAAATCTGACGTAAGGGAGAGGACCATGCAAGCGACATCGAACTTGTAACCAATCGAGAGACCGGAGAAATCTGTTCACAATTGGAAGTAAGGGCGTGAGTGTGTTTGCCTTGGACTGGACTTGGACTGTTTTAGTCCAAGTCTTCTGCGTTCACCTCACGGGGGATAGAACGATTAATCGTTAAAACTTCCTGAGGTGACGGGTTCGCCCATTGTAGTTGACAACTCTATTAGGCCAACGTTCTGTCTCTCCACACTTTCTTTATGCCAACACAAAGTGATTTAAAATAAAAGTAATATTATTTATTTGACTATTTTCAATCTATCCAGGGGGGGGGGCAAGTGCCCCCCCCTTGCCCCCCCCTGCGGGTGCCCATGCATCTGGCCCTTGTATTTGAATAAAAGCGCTTACCTACACATCCTAGCGTGGATAAGTGTGTCTGCTTCCATCTAAATCCAAGGGTCATCATGCGTTGTGTACGTAGGCCCCCTTATTTCGGTCGTTTTTATTTTACCAGAATTTCCTAAAATTATGCTATATAGTATATAGTACAATACCTATAGGTTATAGTATAGATAGTTTGAAAACGAAAGTGCCATCTATCAGTATGGTAATACAACCTTTGTTAATAGTGGAAGCCGTTGTATAAACTTACAAAGGCAATGAAACCAAAGTACAACTTGTAATACTATATTTGTGCTGCCATCTGCCCGTTATTATTTCAGGTACTAGATTATGTTGCTCTCAAAATGCAAAAGGCGGATTGTATTCTTTTAATAAAGCTGGAAATGTTTTCGCTTTCTTTTTCTGACTAAAAACGGTTACCATTGTGAGTTTTTTATAACATATTTTTAGTGGGTGAATCAGTATTAGAAAAAAACAACTTTATATACACATTTAAAATTTTTTTTTTTTTTTTAATGTTTGTAAGTTTGAACAACTTGACTGTTAAATAAAAGTTATACAAGCTTTGAGCACGCTGAGCCATCTAGCGGTAGGTAAAATATCGCGAATATTGTTTAGAAATATCGCTAGAATACGAAGAGTGCTAAAATAAAATTTTGAAAATTTAAAAACAAAAAAGAAATAGTTTTAGAAGTTTTTTTTTACTACAAGCATTGTCATTAATAAAAACTCACCTGCATATCTTATGATAATTTATATCTTATGATAACGAGGTACCGGCGAAAACTAAAACTAGTGAAAGAAGGCGAATTTTTACGACATGGCGAATTAACGGTGTATTTTTACGACGAAAAAAACGTGTATGGACAAGAGGGCGTACGCTATACCAGAGCGGGACAACTTCGGTTTGTGCTAATGAAAATAAATTATATTTAAACGAAAGACAGACAGACCAAAAGCCAGCGACAAAAAGAGCAAGAGTTTTGGAATAGCTGATACTTCAACCTGGAAGTGTATCACCTGCAGACAGTTTTTTGGCCATAGAATGCCGGGGTAGTCAGCAGGCCAGATTCCGGGCCACCTGGCACTGACATGGCGTAGGTAGGTACTTGGAAAGGGATGATTTTAATTAGTACTTCCAACGTGTTTAATAAAACCTAAAAATCATCAGTAGACTGTGGATGCAATAAAGAACTCGAAAAATATGGTCAGACTGCTTCAAAATCTAACGTGTGGCATCAGCATCTCAATACCATTATATTGCGCCATTGCGACCAACACAGTAGACCGATGCATCATAGACCGATGCGTGACATCTATGGAGATGCTGACGACGTCCCGGAATCTAGCCTACTGACTGTACCCCGATATTCTGAGGTCAAAATAATGTCTGATCTCAAAGTAATAATCAGCTTTCCCATAACTCTTGCTTTTTTTTTGTCGCTGGCTCCCAAGTAGTATATTTCATCGACTTAAATTCCGCAAATGAATCCGGACATCCTAACGTTTTTACGTAAACCACTACGCTTTGGACACGACCGAGCCATCCCCTTTTTATCGAGACAGCCCCTTTTTATCGAGCCAGCCCCTTTTTTAAATCGACAGACACGCTCCGGAAAAATGTAAACTGGTAACATACATACCTATTAATGACGAGTCCGGGTCATAACATCTAAAGCGCAGAGCTTCTAAAATCGAAACGCACGCATTTTAGATACTCTGGCCCGTAAACCGCGATAATATCGGATGACGTGCAGAACATCTAAATTAGATGCTCTGGCCTTTAGATGTACTGAGCCCCCTTCGGAATGAAATAAATACATCGATTTCATTTAACAGGTCAGAACATCTAAAAAATCACGACTGTGACATAGCTCCTGCTACTTTTTACGGTTAAATGATATTTGATAAATAGCAGTCATAGATGGATGTTGTGTTACCAGGCGTATCGGAAAGTTTTCCGATATCTTATCTGATGTTAGGTTTCCGAAACTATGAAAACTATCGCAGAGTAGGCTCCTACATCGAAGGAAGGACCATACGTTAATTATAATTTAGTTTTTTAACGTCTCTCACCTTGAAAATTCAAGTATATTCCGTTGCAGGACAATAATGAATATTATATTTATATTTACGTATTATCTCAAAACAGAGGAAACCTGGCAACAATTGACTTTCCCTAAAGAGCTATTTTTCGGTAGCAGACAGACCGTTATAATTCACAGGTTGCTACATTTTAGATGTTCTGACCCTAGTTGCTACTTTAGATGTTCTGCCCGTTTTTACTGAAATGTAATTTATTATAACGGAGGGGCAGAATATCTAAAGCTCAGTGCGTCTAAAATTGCAAAGCACTGCATTTACTTCATTTTAGATGCTATGACCCGAAAACACGAAAATATCGTGTGAGGCTCAGATCGTATAATTTTAGATGTTCTGAGCTTTAGATGCTCTGACCTGGTCCGTTAATGACGAGCCACATAATCTCATAAAAATACTTTTTTCATTCGTTTAGAACTTTATATTAATAGCTTTCACCCAAAGATTCGATCTGGCTGATGTCCTAGACTTCAGCGAGCCGACTTTCATGTATTTTTTCAAAACAGGATATTTAGGTACCTATTTACTTGTTACTTTCAAAGGCAGATAGTGGTTTACGCCAAACGCATCATACTACTCAAATAGAGTAGTATTCATGGGTTGCGTGCAAAAACACGTGACGAAGTTATTTTTACTTTCAAATGTAAAATATGGTAGGTAAAATACTCGTATTAAAAAAATGTACGTTATTAAATACCACGCTTTCTAGCTTCAACTTTACCGCCCTACTTTTGGGATATTATTCAAAAAGTAGGCAAAAATCGTTGGCTTTTTTTCATTAGATTTCTCAATAATAATACCTGTTTACAAATGTTTCTGACATCTTGTTTACTGCTATAACATTTTTACACTCCAGTTATGATGAGATAAATAGATCCATTTATGATGCTGTTTTGCATCCTTTGCAAGTCAAAGGTTGTCAACATAAGATGTCGCCTAATAATTTTTGTAATAATCTATTGAATATTTTTTCAAATATATTTTGTATTGACTGTATTATATCAATTAACTCAATCTCGATAAATTCTGCAAACGTGGTAGCCAGCGATTGTTGGGTGTTCAACATGAACACAACACCTTACCTTAGGGCAATTTTCTATCACACTTTTTAGGTGAACTGCTAAATATTAAGAGAATCGTGAATTACACCTTTTATCAATTCCTTTCTCATACGAACCAATCACAAGATTGGGAGTCCACGGATAGGTATGGACCTCACTGCTATAAGGATATTTATTCATAATAAAACCATACAATTAGTAGGTAAACATTTTTATTACACTTTTTTTGTGTGATAAATTTTTAAACAAGGGATGCAAAGCCCCACATCGCAGTCAGGACAGTAATACCTTGTCTCTTTCATCACTTTTTTTCCTCTTTCATCCACTTTGGAGTAGCAAATAGCATAATACCTTGCAGCATTCAGTTTGCATGCGGGGAATTACATCAATCAAATGACTACCAGTTAGACGTAAAGGGTTTGGGGTGCTTGATGGTCTTCCCCCTCTGGATAAAAACTCTGCTGCATGGTAATTTAATCAATATTGAGGGATTACCTTTTCTCTAAATGTAGAGTTATTTTAAACTCCGCCCTTTTTTGTACGAAACAAATGCTTTCCAGAATGCTTGCTCCAATAAATGGAAAAACATTTTTTGTACTATTTTTCCCTTGTTTTCTGTTAACAGGGCGAATTGCCAAATGCTGGTCAACCCGATCTACTGCCCCCGCTGTAAAAGTATAGTCGTTTGCCCCAGATGGGCGCTGTTTATCCGATTCAGTTTGCACCATTGGCAGCTATGGACTGTAGAGAGAAAAAACATCTCTTTTATTTATCCATCTTATCACCATGATTTTCCCCTTTCTGTAGGTTTGGTGTATCCACGAGCAATCTTAGAAAAAGCAATATTTTGGGGTACTCCTTTCCGTATGATTCTAGTTTTCCATATGTGTCAGTTTTATTTATAACTAACAACTCTGCTAATTCTGATGACGAGTAAAAATTATCTGCTGTCAGGCAGAACCCCTTATTGAGCAATGGTCTCATTAGTGACATAACGACATGAGAGGAAACTGGAAGATGTTTGTAGCTCTGGCCAAAAAGAGTTTTTTTTCTTTATAAATAATTGTAGACCATATATGTATACCCCGAGGTCGATAAAATGTATGTCCACGCCGAATATATATGTATGTCCAAAATGTTGTGCACGATAATATATCTTTTGAGTGGCATGTACTGTATCCATCCTAGACATTCTTTGTATAACACCAGACTTTCATATATGGTTACATTTCTGTCGGGGATATACCCACGTTGAAATTTCTTTCGCAAGTATTGAAACACAGGCCATATTTTGTTCAGTTTGGGATTGGGATGGGTCGTCATTGTATTCGGCGTTATTGCTAAAATGCAAAATTTTCTTTAGCAATAAAACCCGCCTGTATGAAAGGGTGCGTGCAAAAAATGGAGTCTTAAATACCGGAATTTCGGACCAGTAGATGTTCTCTTCTGGTTTATTTTTGTTGATTGTTGTTGGATCCCACGAACTTATATATTGTCGAAGAATGTGGACTAGAAACGATATATCGCTCAGCAAATATTATGTTTTTTTGATCCACTATCAGTTGCATCAGTTCTTCATCTCAAAAGAGTTGAAGAGTTCAACATTTACAATTATTTACTGCTTCAGAAAAGCCGGATGTCGATGTAAATTCAAATGGTGGTTGCAAAACGTCTGTTTCAGAATTTGTACTCACCCACTCCTGAGAACTTGTAGGAGCATCTTCTTCTTCGCTTTCATCTTCATCTTGTGAAGTAGAAAAATACTCCCTTATTGTGGTCTCACTTCCGGAGGTGCTGATATTTTCATATTCACTCTTACTTGACATATTGGAGTACAAAAGACTGTTTTTAATAAAACACAAAGTACATAAACGATATAAAAAAGCTACTTAAACTTACATAAATACATAAAGCAGAAGTAGACAATAAATAAAATATTGCAGATTTATACAGAACCGATAAATGAAAAAAAATAATAAATAGTCATACACTCAAATAAAATTCACTAAAAAACACGTAACGTAATAATATATTGTTATAAAAACCGTCACTTGCGTTGACTACCACTGACTAGTGAAAAGATTTGTATGGGAGAAACGAAAAAACACAAACACAAACACATCGGTTAGCTGCGGCTGACATCGAAATGCTAAACAAGATGATGTACTAGACGATCAGATCGATGTAGATGGTTTCCTAGACGATCAAAATTGCTTGTCAAGCATTCGGGTGCTTGACAAGCAACGCTTGGCGCGTGGCTTATCAAGCATTTATATGCTCATTTGCCGGCGCAGCGCCGCGCGTCATGCGCTGAGTAAATAACGCGTGCTCGTCAAGCAGTTTTCACCGCATCAAGCTTCTTTTGTTTATTTCGCGCGCCGGGAGGGGATCACAAACCGCTGAAAATATGTAAATATATTTTTTTTAATATTTACCAAAAATGCCAAATTTTTCAGTTTTATAATAGGGGAGTCAATCAATCAATCGATCAATCAATTAATCAATCAATCAATCATCATCAATCGTCATCAAACAATCAATCAATCATTTTCATCAATTTACACCAATCATCATCAACTACCATCAATCATCATCAAACAATCAATTAATCAATCAAAAAATCAATCGATCAATCAATAATCATCCATTATAATCAATTATTATCAATCATCATCAATCATCATCAATAAATCAAGCAAGAAAGCCATTTTATCTGAATAAAAGTGTATAAAAGTGTAAAGTGTATAGTGTATAGCTTTTAGTATTATAAGAGATGCTTTTATTTACCCCCTTTGCCTATCGTATATTCAATGACAATCGCTTTTAAAGAGTATGTTTCAGTCGCGCGTCGGAGCTGACCCGCACATTTTTTTTAATCTAAAAAAAAACTTTTATCTAATTTTTAAATTTATTGTAGGTACTCTCGGTAATCGTGGTAAAATCGTTACATTTTGGTATTTCGGTAGGACAGACCCATATCAGTAGAAATACCGAAATATCGGAAAATTCGAGACCACTGGATGTGAGTTGCTCGAGAAGCATTTCCTATACGGTCAAGCAAAACTTGTCGAACTTTTCAAAACGTAAAATTTCATCAAGCATTGTCTACAGCTCGTAGTTTGTTTCTGAATCCATCAAGCTTAGTTTCTAGACGGTCAAAATTGATTGTTAAGCACGAAAAATTCAGGTGCTTGACAAGCAATTTTGATTGTCTCGAGATCCTTTTAGAATCGTAGGAACAATTTGACGACAATATCACGTAAATTTTGTGGGTTTTTAGAGTTTTTTTTACCTGAACGGGGGGGGGGGGGGGGGGGGTTGTAAAATGTAACAAACTTTTATTTGTGTACTACAGTTTAAATTATTTGGGAAATATCCCCCATTAAGAAGCGACTACGCGGAGAAAAGGCTTTTTCCCTACCGAAAATAAAGATCACTGAACATATTAGTTAAAAAAAAACGGGCGACAGTCATGGCGTTGCTGAAGTGACTTGTATTACATCTTGGCGCATAAAACAAACGAGAAACTTGCTTACTTCTAAGGGGTACTGTGAAGGGAGGAAATCAGTTCAGTTAAAGCTGGTCAGTCTACTATGTCGTGCAGAATGTAATAGAGAAAAGACATACATACAAAACCAAAGACGGACACGGTCTTCCTAATATAGAGTATTTTTGGGCATTGGCTTCCACAAAAAGAGCGTAAGTGTGGTGATTTGCTCATTCGCTTCTACGTAAAAGAACGAAGTGTGGTGAATGTGTTTATAGGCACATATGCGAGAAGTGTCAACACGTGTTTTTTCGTTATCTGGCGATCGATCACATCTCTCGCGTTATATCCCTTGGTTGCAATAAAGAAAATATATAAAGGGGGGTAAGTGCGAGTTTTTGCGTTTCTGCGTCTGCAACGATTGGGTACGCAAAAAACATAAGTGTTAGGAGTGTGTACTCGCGTTTCACATTCAAGAAAACAAAAAAGTGAAAGTGCGCAAACTAAGTACATAAAAAGATTGAAATATTATTTATTTTTGTACTTACATAATTATAAACGCAGGCTTCATACTGAATCTCGAAATAAGAAACAGTGCCGTTACTCCATTGCCATAATAATTTTAACGTCGAGTAAAAATTATAAGCACTATGTTGACGAGACAAGGAACCGTAGTAAATAAAATGCAGGGTAAAATTAATACTTAGGCAAAAACCAATCCAATTAAACATAAAGAAAAGAAAACAAATCGGATTTCGCAACATTTCAAACCTAAAATGTGGAAACCATATGGAAAAGATGACAACTGAACTTGAAAAGTATAAAACTGCCAATAAAAAGCTTTTACACGAACATGACGAAAATTATCTCGAATTTGAAAGAGTTTGTTAAGAAAATATTTATTCAAAAAATACAATTGCTGAGCTGTAACGAAGCCTCGATGAAGAAAAATTATTAAACAAAAATATTAATATTAAGCTATTAGAATATGAAGAAGAAAGAAACGAATATAAAAAATACGTGTGGCACTCGGGGACTGCCGCGGTAAAGCTATTGCATAGCATTTTTTAACAACTTATGCAATTATAATTATTTATTTATTTTATTTATGCAGTATGAAGAAATTTTATTCTGATATCAGATAACTGCGATCTGTCGGAAAACGTTGAAATTATTCCGAATCGATTCGGAATAATTTAAACGTCTTCCGATAGAGCGCACGAATTTTATTCGATAAAGCAAAAAACCGGATATTATTCTTTGACTATTCGACAAAAATCGTAGATAAAAAGATAGATAATTAAATTATCTTTAAAATGGTGCAGGTTTCATAATAATACGCCAGATAGTATTTGCGTAGTAGTCGTTTTTGTGTTCGGTTAGACCTAATTTCACAAATTAATTACACTATGTAATATAAACAAAATCTAAAATATTCAAAGCTAAGAATATTAGGAAAATGTTCTTGTTTAACATATATTTTTTCTGAATCGTAAGCAGTACTCGTTTAGACGTAATTATCAGTTTAAAATCATTAATTTTCGTTAAGAAATTTCTTCATTCGGTCGCCGCGCTGGCCTAGGCCCGCGATAAAAGCAATGCAATAGCTTAAAACCTTCATGACTATATATGCAAATTGGAAAAAAATAACTCAGAACTAGAGAAAAAGGGAGAGTCATACTGTTATTACGATGATATGACATATTCCGACAACACCTAAAGAACATTCCGGATGTAACACCGACACTGAAGATGTAATTCAAGCAGCTAGCGGAAGCGTTTCTAAGCGCCAATTCTCAACATGTGCAATATCGGGAAAAGAAAAATCTAAATCATGTAACCTAAATCCTAACTCTTTTACTGTGGACAGAAGCAGTAAGGATTATTATAAATCGTTGGACAAAATACTATGTCCTCAAGACGAAGTTGCAAATGCCGATATCTTAATTGACGTTTTTCAACACAATCAAGACAACAAAGAAAAATGCAAGTCAAAGAAAAGGTCAGAGGCAACGAAAAAGAAAAAGCAGGAAAAAGCAGATAAGACTGAATTCAAAATCCCACCAATAAATAAATCAGGAACACAAATAAGAGAGCGTAAAAAAAAGAAAGAAACAAAATCCAAAAAAAACAAGAATAGCAATGGAAGTAAACAAGTTATACTACTTTCTGACGAAAATGGAAAATCGTGTGCATCTAAATTAGATTCCATATTATCAAAATCTTACCGACCCTTTGGTATAGTAAAACCAGGCGCACCTCATCCTCTACTAAAGGATATCAAATTGGGCTCTATAGCTGCTCTCGATAAAAAAGACTTTTGCGTATTGACGGGTGGCATTCACTATAACTTTTTTCGTACCCCTGAATTGACCTCAGAGACTACAGAGAAAGTACAAACGAATTTGATCGCGCTGTTGAAATCATCATCACATACAAACACAATCATAACTTCAATTCCCTACAGACTCGATAATTCAAAGGCAAATTACTCTATACGATCATTAAATAAAATGCTACACAATATCACGATGACGTATCCTCATGCGAAATTTATCTGGTTAACTGACCATCTCATCGAGAATGATTATATTCAGAAAGGATCCTGTATAAACTCCAGTGGCAAATGGAAACTGTGCAGACTAATAAAAGATGCAATAATTGACAAAGCGCCTACCGTGACACACATTCAGTTTTTTCGAGAAAACGGACCCTCCCGATCTACATGTAAATAATAACGTGAGTAAGCTTATTATACAAAGAACATCGAATACAATCAGCACAGATAACATCCATAGTGGCACATCCAATAGAAGTAAAAGAACGCCAAATAAAAGTACCTTTAGTATATTTCACCTTAATGTGGAAGGCATTGATAAAAAGAGTCTTCAAATGGAAATCATTTCAGAAAAGTACGGAATAGACATAATCTGTTTAACAGAACACTGGTTGCATGATTACAATATCGATACATTACATATAAAAGATTTTAGACTTACGAGCTACTTCTGTCGACAAACACACATACGCGGTGGTTGCTGTATACTGAAAAAGGAAACAGTTGAAGCAAAAAGTAGACCAGATATTGTGGACTTATCGGTTGAAAAAATTATTGAAATATCATGCGTTGAGGTTAAAACAACTAGATACATCATTGTATGTAGGTATATATCGAAGCCCAAATAGCGATTTCAACATATTCTTATGCCAAATGGACAAGATCTTAAGTATCATTAGCAAGCGCAAGGATGAAGCATTTGTTATTACCGGGGACTTCAACGTGGATTTATTGAAGATATCATCGCAAGCAAACTCACTAAAAGATCTCTTTATGTATGGACTGCAGACGATGGTGGATATTCCCACCAGAATCAACAAAACAACGGGCAGTGCGACTTGCATTGACAATATCTTCACTAATGTTTCAACAGACCATTCTTATATTCATAATGTCGTTATTACTTTTTCTGATCACAATGCACAGATATTAGAGACTTTATGTATTAAAAAAATGTCATATAAAGGGCATGTTTGGAAACGGCAGATAACTGATACAAATAAGGCTATATTTTATAAGCAAGTAGCAAACGTGAAACTAAATTTAAACTCAGGGCCTGATAATGTTTTTACAAATTTCATTAGAAAATTCAATCTTATTTTTGAGTCAAGTTTTCCAAAACGCCTATGTACATCTAAACAATGCAAGAAACCATCTTGGATCATGTGGACTTCAAATATCACAAACTAAACTGCAGCTTCTACAAGATGTACTAAATCGCTACGAAAGCGGCTCCCTAAGATGCTACTACAATAAATATAAACAAGTTTACAGGATGACTGTTATATCCGCAAAGAGACTAACAATTAAAAATGAAATTCTTAATTCTAAAAACCAAAGTCGGACGACATGGGACATTATAAATAGAGAATGTAGGAACAAAACTACAAGAAACATCAAATCTATCGAATTGCTACACAATCAGATAAAATACACAAATCCACAGGAACTTACAAACATCTTAAATTACCACTTCATTAATACATGTAATATCATTATAGACACGGCGAAAAGTAATCAAAGTGTGAGTCTTCCGGATAGTTTGCCTGCCTTATTACACCTCTATCCGATCACAGAGGCTGAACTTAGTGCGTGTTTTAAATCATTAAAATCCAAGTCGACTACTGACACATGGGGCCACTCCATGAAATTAATCAAGGATATATCGCCAATAATTACGCCCATCCTATTACCGATTTTAAATAAATGCCTAAAGCAAGGCATTTTCCCCACTGCTATGAAAACAGCAAAGGTTTTACCGATATTTAAAAAAGGCAGTAAAACAGATATAAATAACTTTCGCCCTATATCTTTGTTGCCGTGTTTCTCAAAGCTCTTTGAGAAAATTATATTTAATAGAATAAATACTTTTTTAGATACTTTTAATGTTATTATAAGAAATCAATTCGGCTTCAGAAAGCGTAAGTCGCGATAGAATATGGTAAGTAAGCATAAGAATATGGCAATTAGCGAGTTAGTAAAGCAAATTTTAGAATCACTTGACACATCTCAAAACCCCATAGCTGTTTTTTGCGATCTATCGAAGGCCACTCTGTGAATCGCCAGATTATTCTAGATAAACTACATAGGTATGGTGTCCGCGGTAGAGCTCATAGCCTGATCACATCATATCTAAATAGGAGATACCAAATTGTGGAAATAAACAATGCTAGTAGTAGTAGTAGATGGAGTGGGGGGCTTGTTTCCAGCCCTTGATGTCACCTAGATCTGTAAGGTCTTTTGTAACTACCCACTGTGTGGTTAGGTCAATTGTCAGCTAGTAGCCCGGTACTTCTTACCAGACTAAGTAGGTCATTGACCTTCAAGTTGGGCAGATCGCTGGGTTCGAGAAAGGCTCGTCCCAGTAAACTGTGTCTTTTGGCGGCGAGCCCTGGACAGCGGCCAACAATGTGTATGCTGTCTTCAGGTTCCTCGCCACATATTCGGCAATCCTTGCTCTCAGTCAAGCCAAGGTTGAATAGATGAGCTCTAAGGGTCGTGTGTCCGGTGAGGAGACCGATAGTGGTTCTAAGGTTCTTCTTGCTCATGTCAAGTAGGGCCTTGGTTTTCTTCTGTAGTGGTTGCTCCATCATGGCTTTTGCCTGGCGACATCCCTGGCTCTGTTTCCAGGAAGCCCGATGTTCCTGCTCCAAGCAGTCCCTGATGATTTTCTTACCTGTAGCGAAGGGGACCCCTACAGCTGGCTCCACTGGGCAATCCAGTGTGCCCAGTTTTGCCAGTCTGTCGGCCTCTTCGTTTCCGGGTATGCCTTGGTGACCCGGTATCCATATTAGGGTGATTTTGTTGGATTTTCCCAATTTGTTGAGCTCCTGCATGCAGTCCCAGACCACAGAAGATTCTGTGGTGGCTTTAGCCAGAGCGTCCAGTGCTGCTCTGCTGTCAGAGCAGATGAGGATTTGTCTGTTTTTTACCTCAAGTCGACTTTGTAGTTTTATGCATTCCAATATGGCAAGTACCTCGGCTTGGAAAACCGTAGCGTATTGTCCAAGGGGGATGCTGATTCTGTGGTTGGTTTTGGGTCCGTACACGCCTGCCCCAAAACGTCCATTTGTTCCTGAGCCGTCGGTGAACCAGGCGTCTGCGTTGTGGCTTTGAAGCCACTGCGGATTTTTCCATTCTTCCCTGGTGGGAATTAGGATTTTATAGGATTTCTCTACCGAAATTTTTTTCCGTAGTCGATCCTGGGTCAGAGTGAATGGGCTTTTGTGGAGGAGGTTTAGCTCAGGATGATTGTGCCCTCCACGCTTCCACTCGCCCAAACACTTCAGTCTGTATGCTGTAAGTCTGGCGGAGTGGATGATGAGCTTGTCCAGAGGCGGGCAGCAGAGTGCCACCTCTAATCCCGCTGTTGGGGTGGTCTTCATGACGCCAGTTGCAGCCCTCAGGTAGTTACCTTGAAGGCTTTTAAGCATTTTTACTGTCTCAAGCTTTTTCACCCTGGACCACCAGACTATTGCAGCATAGGTTAGTCTAGGCAGCAGTACTGCCCTGTAGAGCCATAAGGCGACCCTGGGTTTGAACCCCCAGGTTTTTCCCATGACTCTTTTGCACGTCCACAACGAGGCATAGAAGGTTGTTCTCTTGCGCTCGAGGTGGTGCTTCCAATTGAGCTTTGGGTCTAGATAGACTCCAAGGTATTTAACTACTGTAGCGTATTCTATCTCCTTATCCCAGAGCTTGAGACACTCAACGGGTTCGGGTTTGTATTTTCTGGTGAAAATCATGGCCTTAGTCTTGCTTGGATTAGCGGATAGACCTCTGGCCTGGCACCAGTCTTGGGTGGTCTTAAGTGCTTTGTCCATGAGCTCCTTAAGTATTGATAGGAAGTTTCCTCTGACTACTATGGCCACGTCATCAGCGTAGCCGTAGACAGAGAGGCCTAGGTTTTGTAGATCTATTAGGAGTTCGTCTACAACGATGCTCCACAAGAGGGGGGAGATGACTCCACCCTGTGGACAGCCCTTAGCAGGGATTCCCGTGATGGAGGTGTCGCCTTGATAGACGGTCAGATTCCTATTTGATAGCATACTCAATGTCCAGTCAATAATGGTCTCTGGTATTCCTCGTCTGTGCATAGCGTTTTTTATAGTTGCATATGATGTGGTGTCAAATGCTCCTTCGATGTCCAGGAATACTCCCAGAGCGTAACCTTTCGCCGCTAACTGTGTCTCTATTGTGCTCACCAGGTGATGTAGGGCAGTGTCCGTAGATCTGCCCTCCCTATAGGCATACTGAGCATCAGCAAGCGGTTGAAGAGCTAGGTGGTTGTTTTTCAAGTAGCCGTCAACTAGTCTCTCCAGTGATTTCAGGAGAAAGGAGGTGAGGCTAATGGGTCTGTAGTCTTTGGCAAAGATGTGGCCGTTCCTGCCTGCCTTTGGAATGAACGTGACTCTTGCGCTGCTCCAGGCATGAGGGACGTGTCTGAGGGCTATGCTCGCTCTGAGTACCTTTGTTAGAGGGCCCAGCAGCTGGCTTAACCCTTTTTGTAGTAGGACTGGGTATATTCCATCCGGTCCAGGTGATTTGTAAGGGTCGAAGGTGCTCACGGCCCATTCTACTGCTTTTGGATTAACTATCTTGGCTGCAAGGGCCCACTCCCTGGGCTTGTGGAGCCTCTTGGAGTTCTCCCCTGCGGCAATTGGGTGTGAGGATTCCTGGAAGCCCGGAAAGTGTGTTTCCATTAGGAGCTTCAAGGTTTCCTTGGTGTCGCTTGTGTGTCCCCCCTCTGGTCGTTTAAGGCATCCCAGCTGGGGGCGGTTGTTAGAGCTGAGGATCTTGTTGAGCCTGGAGGCTTCGGAAGCTGTTTCCACGCTCTCACAAAAGTCCCTCCAGCTTCTTCGTTTGGCTTTAACAATGGCCTTGTTGTATTCGTTTCGGGCGTTTTTGTATTCCTCCCAAAGATGTTGCGAGTTAGTGTTGTGATTTCTCGCCCTATTGAAGCACCTTCTCAGCGTAAGCCTGAGCTTGGTCAGCTCTGGGTTCCACCATGGGACCTTTTTTGAGAGGTTTTTTTGTTTCAAAGGGCAATTCTGCTCGTAGGCGTCTATAACGGCATTAGACAGTGATAGTGCAGCTGTTTCTAGTTGCTCTTTGGTGTGGAATCGATTCGGAACCGTGGTGAGCTTGATAGCCAGGTCCCTATCGAATCCTTCCCAGTTGGTATTTCTAGGGTTGCGAGCCCACTGAATTTCCAATGAGTGCCGAAGCGTTAGATGGATCTGCCTATGGTCCGAGCCTGAGGGTTCATCTGAGACCCTCCAGTCTTGAACCAGGTCGGCCACTTCTTTTGTGCAGATCGTTATGTCCAGTACCTCCTGTCTTCTTGAGTCTATGAAGGTAGGTTCTGTTCCTCTGTTGAGGATGGTGAGTTCATTGCCTAGGATAAAGTCATGCAGGCTTACCCCCCTCGGGTTTATGTTGGAACTACCCCAGCACACGTGGTGGGAGTTCGCATCGCAACCCAGAAGGAGTTGGAGCCCGCGTTGTTTCGCATATGTCACTAGGTTGGTTATATCTTCTTGCGGTGGCAGGTCAGTGGAGTCATAAGGCATGTATGCTGACCCAATGAGTAGATCCACCGTTCTGTCTCCTGTCAAGTTGATTTTTGTTAAAACGACCGTTAGGTCATCGCCGCTGAGTTGTGGCAGAAAAGTGGCTGTGACGCCCTTAGTGACCACGCAGGTCCTGAGTTTCCGAGTCGGTTGGGCCTTATGAATGGTTCCGCAACCTCCTAATCCACTTATAGTATCCCTAACAATCCAAGGTTCTTGGATTAGTGCTATACTTGTCTGCGCCACAGCCATGCTCCTGGTTAATATCGCCGAGGCGCTTTTGCTGTGGTGCAAGTTGATCTGGATTATGGGGACTTTTAGGTGGTTCATTTTGCTGTACCTCCTTCCGTTCCCTCCACTGCGTCCGACTCCTTCCTAGGCTTATTATCGAGCAGCCTTACGGATGCCCGTGCTAGCCCACAGTAGGGTCGGAAGTTGCAGGCCCTGAGAGTGGCCAATGAGGAGTCGCTCACCAGACAGGCGAAGTGGACGCTCGAAACAATGCTAAGTCATTGCCAAAATTAATTGCACGCGGGGTACCTCAGGGCTCTATACTTGGACCACTACTATTTATTATTTTTATTAATGATATCGATAGGACAATTACGCCGCCAGTAAAGACGCTTCTATACGCCGATGACACCAGCTTCTTTTTTGAAAATAAAAACACCCAGGTCTTGGAAAAGCTGATAAACGAGCAGCTTCTTGTGGCTAACACTTGGTTTGGAAAAAATCAACTTTTCATAAACCCATCAAAAACGGTAGCGATGAAATTTTCAACTACTAAAAGGAGTGACAAAAATATTACGATTAAAATGGAATCAGAAAATATAAATATTGTCAGAAATACTAAATTCTTAGGGATCACTTTAGATAAAAATTTAAACTGGAATCAACATATCGATAATTTGTGTGCAACTTTGTCATCGGCAGTCTATGCTATAAGAAAGGTGAAATTTCTGGCTGGCGAACGTACAGCGATCAGTGTGTATCACTCCTGTTTCCATTCAAAGATGTCTTATGCGATACTACTATGGGGTAATGCAACCGATACCCATCGCGTTTTTGTGCTACAAAAGCAAGCCCTTAGGACAATTTTTGGTGTAAGCAGAGAAACACATTGCGCCCCTTTTTTTTATTAAAACTGGTATCCTTACCATGTCGTCCATGTACATATATCAGTGCCTTTTTTACGCCAAAGAGAATGTTTTAAATTGCGAGCTTCACTCCACTCGGCATAGCCATAATACGCGACATAAAAACAATGTGTTATTGCCTAAAGTACGCTTGACTAAATATCAAAAAACATTTTTATATATTATTTTTAAATTGTTCAATGCTTTGCCATCATCAACGAAAAGACTTGAGATGGCAGCATATAAAATCTGCTTGAAAAATCAGTTAGTCCAACAATACCTTTACAAACTGGACGACTTTTATGATATTGCGTCCACAATTGCTTGATTATAAATAACCATATTATGACTATACTTTCGAACTAAGTTTTAGATTTTATTGACATTGTTTTTAATTACGTATGTTTCAGAATTTTTCTTTATATGGTATTGATTATTATTTGTTTGATTATTGATTATATTGTAAATTTTACTATTTTTAAGTAATCACCTCTGATTACAATTATTTTTTTTCTTTTAATTAATCAAAGCGGTTTTATCATCCGGTAAATTATGATTGTATAATTTGACATGTTCCTCAGTATTTTGAAATGCTTTTATGGAATGAATAAATGATGATGATGATGATGATGATGAGAGCATTTCAACCCTAAAGAAATCCGCTCGTTGCTCGTATGTCTCAATGTTTGTGTGCTGGCATAGTTTCAGTTGGAAGTATTTTGTGGTACTATAGCGCCAGAGAAAGAGGGATAGTAAGTTTTGATAGCATAGCATAGCATTTTGTAATGAAAAGCAATTAAAACGCCATTTTTGAATATATACGCCAAATAAGCACAGATAAACTCTCACGCCATTTAAGAGATGGGCATAATTTAAAAGAGATATACAATTCTAGCGCAAGTAATCAAATAATAACGACAGTTTTCGACAAAAACCACCCGCCAGGATCTGTTACCAACCCATCAAAAGATGCTAACAGAAAATGTCTCCTTGCGCATGACTTGACTTTATGGAAATCCCTATTATTTGCAGATCATTATTATCATTCGATTCGGTATCCGTCGCGACGATGGTCGTTTTTTTCTAAAGTCTAATATAATTCTTGAAAAAGAAGACAGGCCTAGCAGAACTACTTTTTCCGTAAGGGCTTTAAATGATGCATATGAAAGCATGAACTCACATCAAAGTCTTATTTAAAAAAAGACAACCCCTCGGCGACAGACTTATGGGAGCTATGCTTTCAAGAGAAACAATTATTAAATGTTGACTTTACATCTTCTTAATGGCTGTCACGAATTTGAACGCTTTACTCTGTCTACTCAGTAATAGAACAAAAAATACCTGAGAAAATATCAAAGACCATGTACAGGAGCTACTGATATTATATGAACTTGCCAAGAAGGAAGCAGTAATGGTGTCGTTATCAAACAGGTGTCGTAATCGAACATTTGTTTCATGTAGAACACAAGACAGCGTTTAAAATACAACGTAAAATAGAGAAAATCGTTAAAAAATGCAAGTTAATTAAGAAGAATCTTCGATGTAAACTTCCTGGTCTTTAAAGATCCAGATGAGGGACAGAAACGTATATTGGGCCGGTATCGACGAAGCTAAAGAAATAATAATTATTCTTAGTTGTGCCGTTAATGAAGAAATTGAACAAAATGGTAATGAGGTGAATAGGTTTCGCGTAAGTTCAATAAAAACCGCTGCTCCGACTTGATGGCACAGGCTGGAACGCGAATGTGAACTAATATAATAGCAATCATATACTCTCCTTGGCTCCTTGTCAAATTGAATAAATCTGATTAAACCCTAGAAGCCTAATTTATTTTGAAGGTACATAAAGCCTTAACATACGTCTCAGAGGCGTACATATATAAATGACATCCTGTATGCTAAAATATACCTACTTATGTCCATTTTTTAAAGGAAATTTAAGATTAGAATGTAAACTAATAATAAAACACAGTCTTATCAACGAAAACTACATTTATTTATTACATCAAATTAGAAATAAAAATATTCGTCTATTCAAACATAAAATAAAAATCATTATCTTAGAAATCAACTGAAACTTATTTGTATTTTATTCAAATCTATTTTTTTTACATTAATTACTTATTCTTAAATAAAACATTAAAAGTAATCAGACTAAATTAATGTTATGACATTAAAAGTAATAGTAATGTAATGAAATTAAATTAATTAATGTAATGACATAAAAAGTAAAAGTAATGTCATAACAATTAATTAATGTAATGATATTAAAAGAAAAACATTAAAAGTAATGACTATTAATAATTTTAGAACAATCCACACTAACGTCAACTTTGCGCTCGCAACATACTGACTTTTTGCTCTTATAGCACGCTAATTTAGACATTTTCTTTTTTGTGTAGGAGCAAAAAGTGTAGTATTTACGTTATTTGGGCTCAGGTTTTCCTGCCTGATTACCCGAATCAGTAGGTTTTACGAAAATTTCGCCTATGTTTTCACTTGAAGATCTCTTCAAAGTCAAAGCTTCAAGTCTCGTCTCCATCCAAGACCAAGACCGTCATATATTGATAACTGGAACAATGCCAAAATATAGATAAAATGTACACAAGATTAACCCTTCCAATCGCGAAGTAAAAATTCAGCTGTCACTTACGCCGGCGACATTTTCGCTTGTAAATTCGGCGCAAGTAAATGAACTTGAGTAAAACGACTATAACTTGTAAACCACTATACGGATCATAAAAAGAATAACTGTAAAATGATCGCATTGAAATTTGAAATATAAAACATTGTAAGATTATCTCGTAAAATAATTAAGATAATAATGAATAAATATTACAAAGTTGGCGAACTGAAAAAAAGTCGCCTATTCAAATAATTTCGATGTTTTTTTTATCACAAAATACGTAAAATATGCAAAAATTGTAAATACAGTTATGTTCTTTATTAAATACTTTACCAAAATTTATATTTTCTTTTACTTATTTGCATACAAAAACATTTAGTTACTCAGCCAAGAAAAAATCGATGTATTCTCCGAATGTCCGATGTCCGATGTCAAATTAGAAATCAAGTTGAATTGAGCAAAATATAGCCAATTTTGTGATTATATACGATGTAAATCAAATAATAGCTGTTTCATAAGCGAATTAAACGAATATTACGTCATAATTCGCGATTTTTCGTCATAATTCGGGAAAACAAACGAAGATTTTTTGCAAAGCTAATGCCAAACTACCCGGCGGCTGAGCACCAACCGGGCGCGTCTCCAGGTGGCGGATAGGAGAACGCCCGAAGGGACCCCGGCTCGAGGGATGATACCCGAGGCCGGGTGCTCTTCGGGTAGTGGTGGCTAATACACTGTGTGTGGAAGGCCCCACCGCGGACCAACTCTCCAAGCCGAGGTGTAAGCTACCGTGCTAATGGCTGCATGGCGCAGGGAGTGTTGCGTCTCTTACGGTGCCTCCCGGATACCGGGCGTCCTCCGGGTAGTATAAGCCAAGCCCCGGTCATACGCGGCTCTGTCCGGGTGATATCGCACTACCGCGGAACTCGTGGGAACAAAATGGATCAAATAAACAGTACACCACCAAAAATAAACTTAATTGAAGCACTCCAGGGGGTGGCTTTGTCTCAAAGCGAACCACAGGAGGCACCCAACGCGGGGGCGGGCCCATCAAAAAGCCCACCCAAAACCCGCATTAGATATAACGGCGCCGCAAGGCGTCGCTACAAAAAACTGATGAGAGAGGGGCTAACTGCTAACCCCCGAGCCTCCAGTGCTAACTCTAAGCCGGAGGACGGGACTGCAGAGGCCCCTGGGGCTCCTAAACGCCCCAGACAAGGGCCAAACACCCCAAGCCCCTCCCATCAGGCGACAGGGAAAAGACCGAAAGTCTCCGACCAAGGTTCTTACGCCCAGGCCACAAAAGGACTCCTCAGGCTAGCCCTCATAATAAGGGGCTACCCTGACAAAAAACTTGAAGCCGGCGACATAGAAGCCATCCGGGACAAGATTGTGGACGCCATCATGGAAATTCCTGTTGGCACTAAAACACCATCCTTTACCGGCAGCTGGGAGAGGGACGGTGCAATCGTCTTCTCGTGCGCAGATGAGGAGACGGGGAACTGGCTCAGAAGCCTTTCCACGGACTTACTCGTCCAAGGTGAATCCGTGTGTGTGCTGCCGGTCGATGAGCTGCCCAAACGCCATCGAGTGGTGGTCCACGTGGAGGAGCCCAAGTACACTGTCGAGAAAGTACTTCTACTCCTCGACAGGCAAAACCCAGGTCTGAAGACCGATGGGTGGGCCGTCGCTAGGGGGAGCACGAAGAAGGATGCCTCGAGCGTCCACTTCGCCTGTCTGGTGAGCGACTCCTCATTGGCCACTCTCAGGGCCTGCAACTTCCGACCCTACTGTGGGCTAGCACGGGCATCCGTAAGGCTGCTCGATAATAAGCCTAGGAAGGAGTCGGACGCAGTGGAGGGAACGGAAGGAGGTACATCAAAATGAACCACCTAAAAGTCCCCATAATCCAGATCAACTTGCACCACAGCAAAAGCGCCTCGGCGATATTAACCAGGAGCATGGCTGTGGCGCAGACAAGTATAGCACTAATCCAAGAACCTTGGATTGTTAGGGATACTATAAGTGGATTAGGAGGTTGCGGAACCATTCATAAGGCCCAACCGACTCGGAAACTCAGGACCTGCGTGGTCACTAAGGGCGTCACAGCCACTTTTCTGCCACAACTCAGCGGCGATGACCTAACGGTCGTTTTAACAAAAATCAACTTGACAGGAGACAGAACGATGGATCAACTCATTGGGTCAGCATACATGCCTTATGACTCCACTGACCTGCCACCGCAAGAAGATATAACCAACCTAGTGACATATGCGAAACAACGCGGGCTCCAACTCCTTCTGGGTTGCGATGCGAACTCCCACCACGTGTGCTGGGGTAGTTCCAACATAAACCCGAGGGGGGTAAGCCTGCATGACTTTATCCTAGGCAATGAACTCACCATCCTCAACAGAGGAACAGAACCTACCTTCATAGACTCAAGAAGACAGGAGGTACTGGACATCACGATCTGCACAAAAGAAGTGGCCGACCTGGTTCAAGACTGGAGGGTCTCAGATGAACCCTCAGGCTCGGACCATAGGCAGATCCATCTAACGCTTCGGCACTCATTGGAAATTCAGTGGGCTCGCAACCCTAGAAATACCAACTGGGAAGGATTCGATAGGGACCTGGCTATCAAGCTCACCACGGTTCCGAATCGATTCCACACCAAAGAGCAACTAGAAACAGCTGCACTATCACTGTCTAATGCCGTTATAGACGCCTACGAGCAGAATTGCCCTTTGAAACAAAAAAACCTCTCAAAAAAGGTCCCATGGTGGAACCCAGAGCTGACCAAGCTCAGGCTTACGCTGAGAAGGTGTTTCAATAGGGCGAGAAATCACAACACTAACTCGCAACATCTTTGGGAGGAATACAAAAACGCCCGAAACGAATACAACAAGGCCATTGTTAAAGCCAAACGAAGAAGCTGGAGGGACTTTTGTGAGAGCGTGGAAACAGCTTCCGAAGCCTCCAGGCTCAACAAGATCCTCAGCTCTAACAACCGCCCCCAGCTGGGATGCCTTAAACGACCAGAGGGGGGAAACACAAGCGACACCAAGGAAACCTTGAAGCTCCTAATGGAAACACACTTTCCGGGCTTCCAGGAATCCTCACACCCAATTGCCGCAGGGGAGAACTCCAAGAGGCTCCACAAGCCCAGGGAGTGGGCCCTTGCAGCCAAGATAGTTAATCCAAAAGCAGTAGAATGGGCCGTGAGCACCTTCGACCCCTACAAATCACCTGGACCGGATGGAATATACCCAGTCCTACTACAAAAAGGGTTAAGCCAGCTGCTGGGCCCTCTAACAAAGGTACTCAGAGCGAGCATAGCCCTCAGACACGTCCCTCATGCCTGGAGCAGCGCAAGAGTCACGTTCATTCCAAAGGCAGGCAGGAACGGCCACATCTTTGCCAAAGACTACAGACCCATTAGCCTCACCTCCTTTCTCCTGAAATCACTGGAGAGACTAGTTGACGGCTACTTGAAAAACAACCACCTAGCTCTTCAACCGCTTGCTGATGCTCAGTATGCCTATAGGGAGGGCAGATCTACGGACACTGCCCTACATCACCTGGTGAGCACAATAGAGACATAGTTAGCGGCGAAAGGTTACGCTCTGGGAGTATTCCTGGACATCGAAGGAGCATTTGACACCACATCATATGCAACTATAAAAAACGCTATGCACAGACGAGGAATACCAGAGACCATTATTGACTGGACATTGAGTATGCTATCAAATAGGAATCTGACCGTCTATCAAGGCGACACCTCCATCACGGGAATCCCTGCTAAGGGCTGTCCACAGGGTGGAGTCATCTCCCCCCTCTTGTGGAGCATCGTTGTAGACGAACTCCTAATAGATCTACAAAACCTAGGCCTCTCTGTCTACGGCTACGCTGATGACGTGGCCATAGTAGTCAGAGGAAACTTCCTATCAATACTTAAGGAGCTCATGGACAAAGCACTTAAGACCACCCAAGACTGGTGCCAGGCCAGAGGTCTATCCGCTAATCCAAGCAAGACTAAGGCCATGATTTTCACCAGAAAATACAAACCCGAACCCGTTGAGTGTCTCAAGCTCTGGGATAAGGAGATAGAATACGCTACAGTAGTTAAATACCTTGGAGTCTATCTAGACCCAAAGCTCAATTGGAAGCACCACCTCGAGCGCAAGAGAACAACCTTCTATGCCTCGTTGTGGACGTGCAAAAGAGTCATGGGAAAAACCTGGGGGTTCAAACCCAGGGTCGCCTTATGGCTCTACAGGGCAGTACTGCTGCCTAGACTAACCTATGCTGCAATAGTCTGGTGGTCCAGGGTGAAAAAGCTTGAGACAGTAAAAATGCTTAAAAGCCTTCAAGGTAACTACCTGAGGGCTGCAACTGGCGTCATGAAGACCACCCCAACAGCGGGATTAGAGGTGGCACTCTGCTGCCCGCCTCTGGACAAGCTCATCATCCACTCCGCCAGACTTACAGCATACAGACTGAAGTGTTTGGGCGAGTGGAAGCGTGGAGGGCACAATCATCCTGAGCTAAACCTCCTCCACAAAAGCCCATTCACTCTGACCCAGGATCGACTACGGAAAAAAATTTCGGTAGAGAAATCCTATAAAATCCTAATCCCCACCAGGGAAGAATGGAAAAATCCGCAGTGGCTTCAAAGCCACAACGCAGACGCCTGGTTCACCGACGGCTCAGGAACAAATGGACGTTTTGGGGCAGGCGTGTACGGACCCAAAACCAACCACAGAATCAGCATCCCCCTTGGACAATACGCTACGGTTTTCCAAGCCGAGGTACTTGCCATATTGGAATGCATAAAACTACAAAGTCGACTTGAGGTAAAAAACAGACAAATCCTCATCTGCTCTGACAGCAGAGCAGCACTGGACGCTCTGGCTAAAGCCACCACAGAATCTTCTGTGGTCTGGGACTGCATGCAGGAGCTCAACAAATTGGGAAAATCCAACAAAATCACCCTAATGTGGATACCGGGTCACCAAGGCATACCCGGAAACGAAGAGGCCGATAGACTGGCAAAACTGGGCACACTGGATTGCCCAGTTGAGCCAGCTGTAGGGGTCCCCTTCGCTACAGGTAAGAAAATCATCAGTGACTGCTTGGAGCAGGAACATCGGGCTTCCTGGAAACAGAGTCAGGGATGTCGCCAGGCAAAAGCCATGATGGAGCAACCACTACAGAAGAAAACCAAGGCCCTACTTGACATGAGCAAGAAGAACCTTAGAACCACTATCGGTCTCCTCACCGGACACACGACCCTTAGAGCTCATCTATTCAACCTTGGCTTGACTGAGAGCAAGGATTGCCGAATATGTGGCGAGGAACCTGAAGACAGCATACACATTGTTGGCCGCTGTCCAGGGCTCGCCGCCAAAAGACACAGTTTACTGGGACGAGCCTTTCTCGAACCCAGCGATCTGCCCAACTTGAAGGTCAGTGACCTACTTAGTCTGGTAAGAAGTACCGGGCTACTAGCTGACAATTGACCTAACCACACAGTGGGTAGTTACAAAAGACCTTACAGATCTAGGTGACATCAAGGGCTGGAAACAAGCCCCCCACTCCATCTACTACTACTACTACTACTACTAATGTCAAACTATTTTACGCGATAAATCGTGAAAAAAGCAGATGAGCTGTCTCAAATTAGAAATTCTCTTTCGGAAATCTTCTTAAAATGCAAATCACTTACGGTTTTGCAGGAAATAGCACACTAATAACACGAAAATCACAAAATCACAGACACTTCGGGCGTTGGCGGCTCGGCGACTCGGCCGGACGGCGGCTCGCGGGCTCGCCGCGCGGGCGACGAAGCGAAACTGATTATTAAAAATAATTTATCGACTAACAGTCGTCGACTAGAGTTCGACCGTTCGACTTTTTCGATATCGCATACTTTATACGCGGATAGGATCGCAATTCGAGTAATAAATCGCATTTTACGCAGCGCGGAGCGCCCAAACCAAAATTGATTAGCTCAAATCTTAGCGTTTGTAAGCGTCTAACCAAAAATGGTTAACTCGTATAGGAAGGGTTAACGAAATTAATATGCATTGAAGGTGTACAAAAACTTACTAATTAAAAATCGCACAATCATAGGCAAAAGTCACACAAAGCCTAAACATACGTCTCGCAGGCAAGCAGTCAAAAATGGTGGGACTTATTTATTTACCGCAACGAGGGCACTATCGGCTAGCTCCTGTCGGCCACTGAGATTCCTAAAAAGCGCAAGGCGCTAACTTTACTCGTTCGAAAGAGACATAGAATTATCGACAGCGTGTACGCCTCGCAGGCGTAGATAAGGCTTTGGGTTAAAGGTGGAAGATAACGAGTAGAAGCTTCTTGGAGATTTGATTAAAGCCCGAAAGCTGTTAACGAGTATAACGTATAACGAGTACGTCAAAATTGCATATTTGATATCGCTGTTGTATTCAGATGCGAAATATAGAGGAACAATGAAATATATTAACGAAAACGAAGTTATTATAATGGGTCGAATGAAGAGAAACTTGTTAGTCACAGATTCCCAATAATATATGATGAGCTCTGAGGTCAAGTGATAAACGCGGCACCCACCAAACTTGAATTTACCCGTACAATGAAACGAAAATACGCCGGATTTCGGGGGTTTAAATCCCAAATACCCCCCCCCCCCCCCCACCTGGATATGTGCCTGACACTAGGTTCATACGTCGTGGATTCTTCCTGATTCTCAATTTGTTTCTCGACTTTTTTATTACTCAACACATTTCGGTGGGGAAGGGGGGGGGGGGGGGGGATGCGTCCCCTGTCCCCCATCCACTTCAGGCGTCCATTATCCTAATGTTTTTGTCGCCGGAAACATGATTCGTTATTGGCAAGAAAAGAAACACATTTATCCTTGATTGTGCAACTGCGTAAGAGCAGTTATATGCATTACTGCTACCAGCACAACAAGCGTACGAGAGTTCTCGGTCGCGGTACTTGCCATCACAGCCAAGGTTAAGTCCAGCTTGAGTGAATGAAATAATGTATGAGCTGCAAACGAAATGTTGATCCGAATAATTATTTTTCGTTTGTCCTTTGTTTGTGTTTTTTTTCTGTTTTATTACATTAAATTAAAAATGGCAGAAAAGCCCTTATTGTATCCAAAAGATTAAATAGAAAGTTAGATTTGAATGTTTCGTGTATTTTCACCGTCCACTTTGATTAAACCGATGTCGCCGCCGCCGCCGACAAATAGACGTCGGTTGCCACTGTCGATCGGTCAGGAAGACATCGGCGGACCCAACTAAGCTGAGACAAAACGGCAGTCACATGCTCGGCGTCGAAACGAGGTAATTTAATAAACCCTCCTGCTCAGAAGGGATTTAGTGAAACTAAATCCAGAAGAGGAGGAAACACTGTTTGAAGTATCGGACCGTTCAATGCGTAACTCAGTGGTTGATGAAGTAATGTAATTCAAGCGAACGAACGGGTATTTGAGGATGTTTGCGAAATTAAAAATAAATGGATTGAGGGTAGTTGGAGGAGGAGGATCCTTACAGGGTTGTATAAAATCGTCTGATTTTAGACCCATAAAAAGTTAATAAATAAACGTAAATATTATCAATATACTCTTGGTTTGCAAAATGTAACACTATTCTTGCAAAATCTTTTGATGGTTTCCAAAATCGACAACTAAAGGGGTGCACAACGGAGGTTGAGGATTCAGTACTCTGAACTTTTAAACGCGTATTCTTTAACGGCGCTGTCTTTAAGAGGAGGCTGCGAGGGGTTCAAAAATGCAGAACGCGGGAATACTGGCAACAACAGAAAAGTGGGAAGATTACTGCATTTCAGGGTTGGTCACACTCACGGGTCAACACGTATCGGACGGCCTCCACGCATGGAGTGCGAGCCTGGGTAGGACTCTGGTCCTATGGTCAGTTTCCCCTGGAAGTCAACCTTCTGGCGCTCCTGGACGGTCTGCGCACCGTGCGGCATAAGCCAATCGATTGCGCACTCTGACTAACGGTCGGGGGAGTCTGGAAGCAGTACTGTTTCCTATAGAGCGGGGGTGGTTGAGGACCTTACGGCGACTGCTCTTGAAACGACCATCAGCTACCCGATCCTGGGTGAACAGCCGGGCAAAGGATGCCGTGGTCCGCGATAGATTCGGTGTACACGGGTTTGTGGCGGAGCTAGACGGTGGACTGTTTTTGTCCTAAGTCTTCTGCGCTCACTCCAGGGAGGTGACGGGCTCGCCCGCTGTAGTCGAAAACTCTAGTTGCATTGGCCACTTAAACCTTGTCCAATAATGTAGAGCCGGTCTAATCTGCCCTAAATGGCCAGGCTTTATGTTAAACACCGTGCTTTTGCAAATACTTTCTCGAATCCAGCAATCTGCCCAATTTGAAGGTCAGTGCTCTGTATGGACTGGTAAGCGGTACCGGTGTCTTTCGGAACTGTCGGAACTGTGTATTTTTTCCGGCGAAGCCTGGACAGCGACCAACGATGTGTATGCCACATATTCGGCAGTCCTTGGTAGTCCTGTCTTCAGGTTCTGGAGCAGACCAGTCTTCAGGTTCTTCGCCACATATTCGGCAGTCCTTGCTCTCGGTCAAGCCAAGGTTGAATAGATATGCTCTAAGGTCGGGTGTCCGGTGAGGAGACCGATAATGGCTCTAAGGTTCTTCTTGCTCATGTCAAGTTGGCCCTTGGTTTTCTTAGGAAGTGGTTGCTCCATCATGGCCTTTGCCTGGCGACATCCTTGGCTCTGTTTCCAGGATGCTTGATATTCCTGCTCCCAGCAGTCCCTAATGATTTTGAAGCAGAAAATAAAGGTTTATTAAATATTTATTGTTGATTATTTGGTGATCTATGTATATTGTTGTAATAGGTTTTTGCCGTAATACTAAACAAGTATTGTGATAGTTCTAGCAAATAAAAAAATGTTTTTTAGACTTTTTTATATTTTTTTTAAGGAGAGCAGAAAAAACGGACCATGGGACTACCTTACTGCATTTTTATTTAAATTCCTAAATAAAATCATAAAAGCTTGATATGGCGATTAAAATTATACTTAGGTATATAAAACGCATGATGACTTCGTGAAATCAGTAGTAGAAATAATTGAGTCTTAAAAGTTTTAATAAGGAAATGAAAGAAACACAACATTTGTGTTTTAAATATTGTCAGTGTTTGTGTAAAGTTCATTACTAGAATTGTAAAGGTGATGAAGTATGAAACAAAACTAAACAAAGACTTTACAAAAAAACCTCCATTAATATTCATTATTTTATCTTATGTTGCTACCATTACCCCCCCCCCCCCATTAAAACTCTTGTAAATACGGTTATAACTTCTGAATCTGGAAAAAAATTGACTGATTTGATTTATAAAAATTAGCATATCAAGCCATTTTTAACCGAATTCTAAAAAAGGAGGTTATCAAACCTCAGAACTTTGTCATTTATGAACCAATTTGGAAAATTATTTTTTTATTCGAAAGAATATACTTACAGATTGGTCTCATTTTCATCAAAATCCTGTTCTGATGCTGAGATCCATGAGGAATTGAGGGAACTCCTCAAATATTATCATATGAAATTGAAAATTTAGATGTTGGTTCATTTCCGATGACAATTCATATATTTTTATGGTAAGCATGACCTGATTCTACACCCTGGGTTGGCAACGAGGAAACTTCTCAACGGTCAACAGCACAGACCCCAAATTTTGTATACTCATTCAGTTATGATAGCCCGTTCTAAGTTTTATCATGACATGGCTGCTGCACCCAGGGTTGCTCCCGACGAGGGAACTCCTCAACGGTCAACAGCACAGACACAACATTTTGTATATGTATTCAATTACGACAGCCCGTTCTAAGTTTCGCCATGGACTGCGGCACCCAGGGTTGGCTTCCAACGATGGAACTCCTCAACGGTCAATACCACATACATGAAATTTTGTATACGCATTCAATTATGATAGCCCGTTCTAAGTATCACTATTACATGGCTGCTGCACTTATAAAAAAAATGGAGTCGGTTTTTCTTTTTTTTTAAGTTGTGTCTATTATAGTAACAAACGCGTTAAATGTAGTTTTCATTCGTTTTCATACGATTTTACAGTTTTAAATTTTAATTTGATGGCTGGTTGATGATGAGCGCAGCATAATTTTATTATTTCTTTAAATAATGGATATATTAAAAAAAACTAAAATATCGAACTGCTGTACTATATTTTAGAAACAGCTTCCTGGAACATGTGCTTGGGCGTTTTAAAAAAAATCAAGTTAAATGGGGCGCTGAGTATTCGATGGATACTTGTATACTTTTATTATAAAAGGTATAATATAGATAATCGTATAATTGTATAATTTTATTCCAATTGTATACTTTTTTTCTGAAGGGTTATCAAGTCGAATTTTGGTATTCCATACAAATCTATCTGTCCCACACATGTTCAACATATCAAAATCTCGATCCCTCTTTACCCTCCCTTGCGGTTTCATATTATGTCGAATTCCCAAGATGGCGAATGTTAGTGCTAGGAGGGTAGCACAATTCCGAAATTTCGAATCTGAGTAGGTATTTTCGGTTGTGCAATAATGAGAGATTCAGCACTTCGACTTTCATATTATTGGATAATCCTTTGTAACGTTTTTATTTTAAATCCTAAAAAATATCCTCAAATACTCCGCATTCAAATCACACCTGAATATTTCTTATAACTTATGGCAAAAAAACGAAATTACACCGCTATTTCCAAGATGGCGACCGGAGCGCAGCACGGCTTTTCTAAGGAATTGATGTAAGACAGTAACCAACATTTTTCTCGAGATTGAGATTGTTTATAGTTGGAATCTGGGCAATTTCTTGTCGTACTAATTTTTAATAACTGCGAAAAATCTTTTACAAATGCGGAGAACGAAAAACTAGAGGTTGGATAAAGCAAGTAACTGCTTTTTTTATTGCATTTATTAATGAATAACAAAGAACATGACAAATTCATTTGAAGAATAAAGTAAATGAATATTGGTTACTTTGCTCACGAAATTATATTATCTTTCTTTCCCTTAGATTGACATTTTTGTTGACGAGGTTACATATATAAAATCGAAGACTATCGCGGTTGTTTGACATTATAAATAGGATAGAAAACGAATTTACCGCGTGAAATTTGTAGCACCCGACGTTTCGGTGACGTTGCAGCCGCCGTTGTCTAGGGTAGACTACCCTAGACAATGGCGGCTGCAAAGTCACCGAAACATCGGGTGCTACAAATTTCACGCGGTAAATTCGTTTTCTATCCTATTTATAGGTTACACAAGCTTATAATACAATACAATATAATACATGGTTGCAAAAATATCGAAAGGGCTCTCAATATATAATGGGCATGTTTATTTATGGCTTTGATGAATACTAACTATAAGATCATAATTGAAAAATGCAGCAAACAATTAAAATAAAAAAAGGTTGTCGTAAAGTTGACCTACTGCAGCGCCATCTAGTGGCAAGTTTCAACAACGTGGATAGCGCAAAAATATTATCCGTGCTCGGAGTCTATTAAGCTCGGACAGACAGATATACCAACATCACTTTTTTGACGTGACAACGTCTTATAATTCGATGCAGCCGGCTGCGCGCACGAAAAAACATGACTCATGCGGCGTTACCTCGCTCTGAGGCGTTCCATGTATTATATTTATTATTCAATGAAAAATGCTGCCATCTACCGTTTGCGACAAGAATTATTTACTAACCTCAGTCTAAAATAGTACGAATGAAAATCACTAGATTGATTTAACTTGACATAATTTTATATGTATTCTTGATATACGGAATGTTATTCCTGAACGGACAATTTTCTTGTGGGTACAACGAAGTGCAACAAAGTAAGCAACTTTTATTTTAAAAAATAATAAAAGTATGAAAAGCTATCATTACGATGCGCTATCTAGCGGTTGGTAAAATGTCGCCTGATATTGTTTATTTACGACGTATTACCTACCGCTAGATGGCGCAGCGTGCTCAAACGCTTCTCAAACCGTTATTTAACGGTTTGAGATTTCAAACTTTCAAATTAAAAAAAACAATAAACTTTAATCAATAAACAATTATACAATTATACTGCTATACAATAATACATTTACATGTTGTAGTCAAATCGGTGAGTATAAAAGCATATATTTTTGGGTGTTTGTAATAAACAATATCAGAATCTTAAATGAAACTGCTTCAAATGCAATCATTCCATCAGTATTTTCTTATGACGTTGTCACGTTCAACTATCGTCAATAAACCGACTTTACAGACAACCGATTTTTTAATCAAAGTTGCTTAGTTGCTCGTACTGATTCACCCCCTTGAAGGATGCCGGTTAATTAAAACTCAGCCTGTATAATATAGATAAACAGCGGGCAACCGAGGACGATGCCTTGCGGAATGCCATGCCGTGATCAGTTATTTCGATCGAACAGGTTCTACAATATTTTTATCGCTGTTAAAGAACTTAATTTTAACGCACTGCTCCCGATTAGTAAGGTAGGTAATGTAAGGTTTGTATGAGAGGAAATCCCTTATACATTAGGGGCATCCTACGTCTCTCCTGTCCGGAATTATCTTGTTCTTGGATTAACGAGGCTCGGGTTGCGGTTTTTATTAGCTCTGACTGACGTCATGACCTATAGTAATAATTGCGAAGGAGATCGAAGCTACATACATATGATTAATCAATGTTTTGCTTCTATTTAAACTAAAAAGACATATAATTTGTATACAATTGATTTACCATTATTGAGATGATGAAGAGGAAAACTGATAAGGTATAATGAGATAATCATCATGCAATTATGAAATTAAACAACATTCGTGCATATTGGTAGGCGTAACCAAACTTGTTGAATGACAAACAGTGAAGTGCGGTTTTAGTTTTATTTTTCTTACATTTTTTGTTTTCAATATTCTATTTCTTCTATCATAAACCACAGAAAATGTTAAATGTACATAAAAGTGATGCTACATTTTATACAGTAAGTGTGTTAAAGTATAGTCAGCTGAAAATATATTCATATTGGACGTTCTAATTTATATCTCCCTGGACCGGGTCGCTAAAAATCACATTTTAATTGAAGGGGCTAAGTATATCTATTGGTTTGTTTCACCCAAGCATATTACCCATCCATATATATACATGTATCTATATATATTATGAAACGAACTGTCCGTGTGTGTCAACATAGAAAACTCTCAGACTTTGTTTTTAAGCGATTACGTCAATTACGTCGTGCCCAATTGGCGGCTAAAAAACGCTCTTGGACTTGTTGACTAAAAACCGCGCTTGCGGTTGTCTCCATTTCTAATGGAGACAAGCTAATGGAAGCGCAGCATGTCTTCATTAGAAATGGAGACAAGCTGAATAAAATAAATGTTATCTATATATTTTTTTATTAGATTAATATTAAGGACATTCGTCATATTATTAAGGATTCATTCATTTTATTAAGGAAAGACATACAGCTGTTACAATAAATTTGGTACAAAATTATTAAGTTAAAAAATAAAGCTCATTACATGTTTCCACTTAAACATTCATGATTTAAACACAACAATATCATTTTTTTGAAGAATAAACACACATAGGGAGAGGTGGGAACTGGTATAGAAGGAGTCATAATAAGTAAATAACATTTTATGTAAATACACGTTCCATAATATAGTCATAAATATTATTTAAAGATATTCTTGAATAAATATTATTAATAATATATTTATATATTGCGATTACAATGATAAATCAACACCGTCATTAATAATTGCTTTCTTAAGAGCGAATGATGACGTATTAAATACGTCAATATCGCCGAGCTGAGTATTACAAATTTTACATACCCTATACATGAAACAGTTTTGTGCATAATTAGTGCTAACCTGCGGAAGGTGAAATAACTCCGTTTGGCGAGTAAGTCGCGATGGTACACGGAAAGATACCATTCCAAGGAGATCAGAACAATCAATGTAACCTGTCAATAATTTATGAAAAAACACCATGTCTGCGCATTTTCTTCTTTATTGTAAGGATTGAAGCCCATGAAAGGTAGCTGCTTCGTTGTAATTGGGAAAGGACAAGAAGGAGCGATAATTCAAATATTTCAGGAACACATTTTAAATACGTTCAATTCTCTTTACGTGAACATTATAGCTAGGAGACCATATTTGAGAAGCATATTCGAGGTGACTGCAGACAAAAGCGTAGTACAAGAGTAAGAGAGAATTTTTAACTGCCAAATGATTTGAAGTTCGAAGTACGAATCCTAACATACTATATGCTTTTTTCGTGATGTTATCTATGTGGGAGATATAATAACTTACTATCTTAAAGAATACCTAGATCCCGGATTGCATTTTTCTTGGTTATCAAGAAACCGTTGACAGTATAAATAAATGGCAGAATATTGATTTTCCGCGTAAAACTAACGGTAACACATTTCGAGGCATTCACGAATAAGCGATTCGAGGCGCAATAAAGAGATAGTCATCTAGATCATCCTGGACCAACTGACAGTCGTCAAGGGAATTAACAGATGCGTACATTTTCATATCGTCAGCAAAAAGTAGAAAAGTACAATATTTAAAACAGGTATTTATGTCATTGATATAGAATGTAAAAAGGAGGGGTCCTTAAAGGCTACCCTGTGGTACACCCGAGGATATACTTGTCCAGTCGGACTTAAATCCTCCAATAACCACACACTGGTAACGATTTTGTATGTACGATGCAAACCAACGTAGTAAATCACCGTGAATTCCAACGGCACTTAGTTTTAAGGTAAGATTAGTATAGTCCACCTTGTCAAAAGCTTTGCTGAAGTCAGTGTAAATAGCATCCACTTGATTGCGTTTACTCATTTGGAGCGATAGGAAACTCGTAAGCAAAGTAAGTATAGATACCGTAGTCCTGCCAGATCTAAATCCATGCTGTCGGGGTAGAATACAATGAGTAGTTGCCGCGTATAATTAATCGTAAACTAATTTTTCAAATAGATTACTGATGATTGAGAGTTTGGAAATAGGATGATAGTTAGTAACATCAATTTTCGAACCTGATTTGTATACCGGTGTAACAAAAGCTTGCTTCCACTGGGAAAGGTGCCATAACAAACCGACCTCTTGAAAAGTAAGGTAAGGGGCAAGGCCAAAGTATGAATGCAGCGAAATATAAACAAAGGTGGGATACCGTCTGGTCCAGCACTTTTATTGAGATCGAGCTTGCTAATATACTTCTTCACCAATTCTTCATTGACTTCAATAGACGAAGTATTACATTACTACCATGGCATTCGATATGAGCAGACGTACTAGGACTAGCGGAAATCGGTTCGAACACGGATTCAAAATACTTGCAAAACATATTACACACTTCCTTCCCTGATATATATACACATATAAGATCTTTTCAATTAAACGCCGCAAGTTCAGCATTGATTGCGATATAGTCAGCTTTATTAAACTACGTCACCTGCCTGCGCGAATCCTGAAGTGGTATCATGAGATCTAGGGAATATTCTATAACGAGAGCTCTGTGATACTTGTAATCCTCAGGAACTATAGGGGTGGTCGCTAGCATAAACATTAAGATTTTCATTGCATAGGACCAAATCTAACGTTTTCCCATAGTGTTGCGGATACCTTTATGTTGGCGAAGACCAGCAAAACACATAGTGTTCAGAGAAATCATGAGCAGATGATGAAAAGTTAGTAGGCGTTAAAAATGACCTTCGTGATCCCAATCGATTTCAGGCAGGTTGTAGTCAGCAACTAAAATAAATGCATCTTCAGGATGGCTGAGAACAATGTCGACTAGTCGAGACATAAATGTTTCAATATTTGTATTATAATTGAGTGTTCTAGGGAAGTACGCACAAGATATGTGAACTGAAAGTTTACACCCTTTTAAAGATGACGAAGGTATGGTGGCCCAAATGTCCTCAGCGCACGTACTCCCAAAAAGGCTGATAGTGAGCATTTCTCTCGTTTTTAACGACTAAGAGAACACCACCACCATATTCCTGGCCCGTAGACGCGTAGTTGCGGTCACGTCTCAATACCGTTTATTGGCCATCAATCAACTCGCTGCTCGATATTCCTTGGTGAAGCGTAATGTTCGTAAGATCCAAAAGTAATCGACCTATTTCGATAGCGCATATATAGTTTTTATAAATATAGCGTGAGTATTGCAATCCAATATGGGATAAACTAATTCAAAATTAATCCAGTGGCTCCAAAGTTATAGAGGAAAAACTGTTTTTTCTATAGCTAGTATGGATATACAAAGGAGTATAAAGGGTGACTGTTTCCTATCGTCAAGCAAAACTCGATTTTATGCGATTGGTATTTCCCAAGGACGAAACAATATAATTTTGTTAGTATTTATTTTTATAATTAATTAGATTAAGTTACCCATTCATTAATAATGAATGGTATCGTGTCATTTCTTTTTGCATATTGGAAAAAGGAGAGAAGGGACTGGTTTTTTCTTTCGTTCGTAGAATTGATCCATGTCACCTTCTCATCTGTTGAAATAAATCGTGTTAAAGTAAAATGGTACATGGTCACAAAAAAAACTTTGTTAACTTTCAAAGAGTAGAAATAAAACTCTACGTTATACAGGGTCTTGTTGATTGACTTTATCGCTGCCAGTCATACATTTCGCAATAGTTGTGTTTATGTATTCGTTATTCGTATGAAAAATTGTATAATTTTACAAATGCTGTCACTAGTTATAAATCTCGAATACAAAAAAAATATCCTTTAAATTTCCATTTACCATTTTTATCGGTTAGGCTGATGAAATACTATTTAAAAAAAAATCTTTTTTCAACTCTTTTAACGCTATTGCTGGCCGAGTAAAAATGAGATACAGTAGAGGGGTTACCTGTAATTACCTAACTGAATTTTATTGTGCCATTTTTTCCTGAAAAAAGGGAATTAGTATATCACGATTTTTTTAGTGTATTATTTTACACAAAAAATTGATTTAAAAATCATATACAACCTTTTATGTTGAGGCCTTTGTAATAAATAAGAAAAGGCTGCTGCAGGCCTATATATAAGGAACGCTTCGCTTTTCGATCGCTGGAGTTCGAGATGGTTTGGCTAGTCGCCGCTATGGGAGACTTAAAACTTACCGGTTTTCAATCGCTAATAGCGATACAATCGCGAGGGTATTTGTATTAAGGCTGCTTAGCTTTACATTTTCATATAGCCTTAATTTAAAAAAAAACTGGTGATCGAGACTTTTAGGCAAAAGAACTACCCAAACTTGGAGATTATAACATGATCACCTGTCATCATACCTGAATAAATGAAACGTTACTTTTTCGGAGGTAAGTACCATAACATTGTACATACTTTCCTGATTCGTAATTTTGAAGATTCTCAAAATGTATTATTTAACAGCAACAGCTAGCGAAAATATTAAGTTATTTCCATGAAGGTGGTAGATAAAGAAAGCAAGTAAATTTGTAGATAATGTAAAAGGATGCAGAAGATAGTCCATGAATATTTTTTTTTGGACAAATTTGACCAATAGTTTGTGGCGTCATACGAAGAGCTATTTTGAATAATACAAAGTAATTGTCGCAGTTATGGTCGCCAACTTTCGTTATTAGTCATTACACAAGAATAATGAATTAAAAAATAATAAATAAATAATGTCGACGCCACTGAAATAAACTGCTACAATTTCCTTAGCATATAAAGTAAATAAATCCCTCCATTCAAGGCAAACGCTTCTTTGCTGTTTTATTTGGAACAAACGTTACTTAAAACACTAAAAAGTAATAAAAAAATTGCAAAAATGAAATTAATATGGTTTGCATTTATTATTGTTTCTATGATTTATTCCGTTAAAGTAAGTGATCATATTATCATGTATATTATAAAAGTAGTATATTTCATACATATAATAATTTAATATAAAGCATGCCATCACTACCTTACAATTGATTGGTCAACCTATAACATTTTAGTCTCTTACGGAAGAACAATTGGAAATGAAAAGAGCTCTTCGGAACAACTGTATAGGTGAAAGTGGAGTTGACGTAGGTTTGTAGTCCAGATTACTATAATGATACACAACGGGATATTTTCCAGTATTTTTAATATTACTGTTTTTATAGCGATACTCGAGGCTGTAGATGGCGGCAGTCCTCTGACGCCAGATCCTAAACTAAAATGCTATTTAAAATGCACGTTCGAATCTATTGGCGTCGTAAGTATTTGTTGGTTATTATTTTAACGCATACTGGGGCTTGATTCCAGGCGTGACTTTGATATCATATATATATTTGTATATATATATATATATATATATATATATATATATATATATATATATATATATATATATATATATATATATATATATATATATATATATATATATATATATATATATATATATATATATATATATATATATATATATATATATATATATATATATATATATATATATATATATATATATATATATATATATATATATATATATATATATATATATATATATATATATATATATATATATATATATATATATATATATATATATATATATATATATATATATATATATATATATATATATATATATATATATATATATATATATATATATATATATATATATATATATATATATATATATATATATATATATATATATATATATATATATATGTATCTGGTCCTGTTGGACCAGAAACATTTTAACGAAAGTTAATGTCCTCTTTAAATACTTTGGGCAGCAGCACCTGTTTCCGCAATTGATAACTTAATGATATTTTTAGTTATTGCAGCCGAATTACTGTATGCCCTTGGATGTAATAAGTATGGAGGATGGTTTCTGTAACAGAAATGGATGTTAGTAACTGATTTTTGAAAAAAATATTTGACTGATAATATTTCGAAATTAGTCGTATTCATCTCGATGACATTTCCGATAGGACAATTTTTTTTTTCAAATTATAATTTAAAAAAAAAAACTGAACATAGAGAAATGGGTTAATAATATTTTGCAAGGTCGTATTAAATACACTATAACCGACAGTGAAAAACATTATTATATATGATTTTTAAATGAAAATTATTAATAAGCTTTTAATGAATATGTCTGAACAAATATAATTACTGTATTAATTTTGCCTATTCAGACCGAGACCCTTGCAAGCGCCTAAAATATTTATATATATGTTTCTGGTCCACCAGGACCCCAGATAAGTAGCTTTTCATGAAACTAATTTTATATATTATTGAAAATAATTTTTAAAAATTTACACTCTTAAAATGTCAATATATATATGTATATATATATATATATAAATATACATATATATATATATATATATATATATATATATATATATATATATATATATATATATATATATATATATATATATATATATATATATATATATATATATATATATATATATATATATATATATATATATATATATATATATATATATATATATATATATATATATATATATATATATATATACTAATAGGAAAGAACTGACTGCTTCCTTTCATTGATGTGAGGGCATGTCACGCATTTAGTTTTAATTTTTCAGCTGAATATTATTGATCGAAGCTTCTTTATAACGCTAGAAAATAACAAAAACGAAATTCGAAATTTTAAATTCTTCCATCTGTCAAGTAGCTCGTCTTGTCTGTTAGTTCCCTCAAAATAATAAGTATTCGAGTAATTTTACGTGTAAATAAGGATGATTGCTTAATTTTTGAGATAATTGGATGAAGGGTGAGCGTTACTAGTTGTAAAATGGGCCCAACTAAACCTACATCTCTTTCCGCAAGTGAGAGACATCTATCATTCTCGTTTGTTACACCAAAGCATTCCCGAATCCCACCAAGGGAGTCCTTCGTCACGATGTAAGTGGCTTTTATAACTATTTACTTTATAATCATCTATATATATATATATATATATATATATATATATGTATATATATATATATATATATATATATATATATATATATATATATATATATATATATATATATATATATATATATATATATATATATATATATATATATATATATATATATATATATATATATATATATATATATATATATATATGTATATATATATATATATATATATATATATTTATATATATATATATATATATATATATATATATATATATATATATATATATATATATATATATATATATATATATATATATATATATATATATATATATTATATATATATATATATATATATATATATATATATATATATATATATATATATATATATATATATATATATATATATATATGTATATATATATACGACGATTGATTGCGTAATAAGTTCGTGTGAACGATACAGGGCAATGCGCTAGAGCGGAATGTAAAATGAACGGTTGTCACTTTTTCGCATTAAAACTACCCACCAAAGAAAGAGCAGTCATCCATGCCGTAACTAACCAGGAAAATAGTGAAGTGGATATCGCTTGCTTTCGTTCAGTTTAAAAGTTTTCGCCCAAATTCATCTAAGAATGAAAGGTTAAATTATTACCTATCCATCTGACTTACGATGGGCTAAATAATTTAAACTGATACGAAATAATTTTGCCGAAGATCCCCTTCTCCTCATTAAATTATGACTGCATCAACAGTAATGAAGCTTACGACATTACTCTAGAGAAGAATTATTTGTACCTTATCATATAGAAACAAAGAAGATCATATTATATTTAAATCTCTGTTTAAAATTCTTATATGTTATTTAACAAATTAAGAGGTTACGTTTTCGTAGATAAATTATTGCCGAGAACACTTCGAGTGGGTTTCTTTTATATAGATTTCCTGAGTGTTTAATAGTCGGAAATTAAAATAATAGTAATATAAATGCCAATATCATAATGAATCATATTTATTCCAGTACGACGAGGGGTCAATAGATATGGCACCCACTCTTGAAATGATGCCAGAGAATTTGCGAGGAATTTTAGGACCAATTTTTGAAAAATGTGGAACTATAAGTACGTTACTCGATTTTTAAAATTAATGTTTTACTCATTTTAAAGTGAATTGATCCTATTTTTATGGATAATCCATCTTTTAAACAATTACCATGTAAAATGCCAACAATACAGAAAAAAATCTTTTTGTGTACACACATAGAGGAGAAGTGCAATAAAAGGGCCACAATGACTATAGCAGATCAAGAAAAATGCCGAAAGGAGTAATTGTTACATCGATTTTGATGAAATTGTTAAATTCTTAAATAGTTAAATTGGATTAAATATCGTGAATATTAGGATAAATTGTTTTTTTGTGACGTCTTTGTAGTGGGAATCAGTACGTTCAAGTAAGCAACTTTTGAAGTGGGTGAATCATTATGAGCAAGTACTCATTTTACCATTCCTCTCTCTTATCTATCTGCTATAGTTTAGGATTTTCCATTGCGGCCCTTTTATAGAATTCAGCTTGTATAATGTGAGGTGAACCTTAAATACCTAATACATCTAAGTTACAAATTACAGAGGGCGAAGATGACTGCGATACCGTTTACCTGACAAACAAATGCTATCAAGATGCTGATAGTAAAGTAAGTATATATACAGGATTTTCCAATAAGGGCAGATCGATATTAAAATAGAATAAAACAAGCTGTGTGTGAGGTACTACCAAAATTATGTATGGAATATGACATCGTTCAAACAACCGCCGCGGCTTTGCACGGTTGGACGGATCTAAGAGGTCCAATTTTCAAAGACTGTCGCATATATCCGGATAAATTTGAGAGTATTTCAGTTTATATTCAGTTTATATTGACTTTGAAGGTATAGATTGATTGCAGCGTATTGACATAGGCCTGCTACGTTAAACTGCTACATAGGTCTGCTACTTAAAGTTACACGTTCAGTCTGGCATCAGTTTAGTCCGTGACCTTGGTCAGACTGACAGGAGACAAATCGTATATCGCGTTAACTGATGGACTGAACTGATGGATTTTCATACAGTTTAATAATTTCCACCAGTCCATCAGTTAGTTCGCGGATCAAGGTCGCGGACTCAACTGATGCCAGACTGAACGTGTAACCCTCCGTCTTAGAAAACCCCACAAGAAAAAAACTAGCGGGGTCAAATCGCATCATCTTGGTGGCCAATTCACTTCACCTCCTCAATGGATATTTATGCTCTAACGAACATTCATTTCGATAATAAAAAGTTAAAGTGCTGCTTAATAGTATAACATACCATGGTAATTTGGCATCAGTGACTGAATAATAAACAACAGATTTGACAGACGCCGCCAAAATAACATGGCCGCCGCAGACTGTCAATATACATCCGCCATTATTAGAAAAACCCTTTAGATTTTTAAATATTTGGTTATCATTTGTAGTAATTTTGAGAAATGGAATCAAGTAAGAATGATTCTAAGAAACTGAAATTGAACTGAGTAAGTAAGTAAGAAAGAATGAGCATAGCGAAAAATTCAAAATACGAGTTTTGCTGTGAGATCCATTTCTCATAATTACAGCGAGTGAAATAAGTCTGTAACGTAAATAAACAACGGCGTAATTTAATTAATAACTTTTAGCACTATTAGTAAGGGATTTATTAAAGTTTAACAATATTGAAATCCAAATTTAGTACAGAAAACGCATAGGGCGTCTAATAATTTGGCCAGGAAGCGTATTTAAAATTTCAATGAGTTGGTGATTCAAGGCGAAATATTATGTTAATGTGAGAAAAAAAAGTAATAGCGAATTAGATTCCAAGTTTTTATTTTCATTTTTGTTCTTTTTTTCAGAATTTCTTCCTGATCTAAAGGTTACAAATGATACCTTTATATTGTCAACGATTACTGCATTCGACTTACCTGAAGACAAAGTATTAAATACATTTATTATATTTCATGACTTTGTATACACACGTTTAATAAAAAGTAAAGCAACAAAAACGTATATGTTCTTCTGGCTCATTAGTGGGCTGGTTACCCTTTCCTAGAATAATTTACCTTAATCGCATAAACAAATGTGGTACAGTAGTCCACTTAGTTTATTGCTAATATAAAGGAGTAAAACTAAGGTGTTTACAGTTATTGATTGCTACGGTGGTAATCTATTCTCCAGGAATCTCCAGGCTTTTTTTTACCCATATCAATGAGTTTCATTATCAAGAAAAATGTGTATGTAGTCTATAGTAGATAAAAAGGGCTAAATAGAGTACGCCACTCTTGGTTGGTAGGTTGAAATATTAATATTATAACGTTCGAAACAATACCACACAGCTGTTAGTCGCCTATCAAATGTACATCCGTGTGCTCCTTCAGTATGCAAGTGTGGAAGTAGTCTTAATCTCTTCGTTTGACCATGGAGAAACATAATTTTGATGGTGGAACTGTCAAAAATGGTGCGTTTGGGCGCTGCGGGCCAAAAACAAAATGGCCGCCATCAAAAAACACGTTTTCCTATTTATATCAGTAACCGTTGAAGATACGAAAAATGTTGTTGAATAAAAAATGTAGCCTGACAGATTTGTGCATAGAAAAGGTCCTTGCAACTTTCTTTGTATAACTAACCGTTTTCTCAAAAAAATTACTTTTGTAAAAAGAAATATTAAGAAATGAAAAAAATCGAAGTTTAGGGTTTTGCAAGCACATATTTAAAGTTTTTGAAATTTTTTACATGTTTCCTGATTTATTACAATAATAACTGTATTAAACTTTAATAATTAACAAATATACCATTTTTTATATTTTTTTTTTATGTAGGAATTGGAAAGAGGAAAGAGACATTTCTTGAAAAGCTCTAATTTGTAATAACAATACTGTTGAAGAAATACAATATTACATTTGTTAAATTTTCAAATACAATCAATATCACTGTCAATGCCAATTTCACTTAAACCTAGATCTTCATCATTGTCTTCCTCGCATTCTCCCGTATTGTCGCAATGGTCAGGATCACCTTCGCACTTGCACATTTCAGTACACCGGAGTCCATTTGACTGACACGTACATGGAGGACAGCAACGTCTTTTTGAGCATGAGCAGCGGCAAAGCTCCAAGATAAGCTTTGGTGCACAGGGGTTGGTACAAGCAACAGGCTCGTATGCACTACCTATTTTCTGCCATCCAAAATCTGAGGGTG
>OX155980.1:32116772-32399070 GCA_944548615.1 Micropterix aruncella
GCTAAAGAAATCACTTTACTCGAGGATAATATTATTCAAGTTTATTTCTGTAACAATCGTTTGACATACAGTAGTAAAAAAGTATTTACACTGCAATAATGTACTTTTTATTGTTGGTATTTCTCGCCGTGACAATGAACTACTCCGTTAATGTAAGTAGCATGTTATTTTGATGATTTTTGCTAATAAAGTGCGAAGTGTACCCATTTTTCGGTATTTATTTTTCTCCTAAATAAATAAGCGTAGATTTTACTTAGTGCGTATCGTTCTTTCAGGAATTACCTTCGGTTCAGAAAAAATAATACTGTTGTATTTATCGTAGAAATGTATAAAATTATTTGCATGATTACCTCCTGTTATTAATGTTTGGTTATAGAAAAGATGTTATGTTTAACCACTTCAGTGTTTTACGGAAGAGCAATTGGCAATGAAGAAAGCGCTTAGGGACAGCTGTGTCGAAGAATCCGGAGTTGATGTTGGTTAGTAGTTCTCTTAGTATACATATATTATAATAAGTTCCTTGAGGAGATATGGGCAAGTCTAAAAGAAGGTTGTGACTGACGTATTGATTCATCATCGCCGAGCCGAAACCTCTGAAGCTACAAATATGTTTTTTTTCCACAGAGTTTCCTTTTAGGTGGTAGGCGCCACTGAGAAGGGATTTGAAAAATTTATCTCTTAAGGAATCGAAGAGGAATGATGTTTTTTTGCGGTTTTCTTAATATATCTTAATCGCTATGAAATATTAGACCGATATTACTTAAAAACGATTCCCCGAATAAATGCCTAGAAATGAAATTCAATTTCTCCCTCAACATCTCTTGAAGGGAATAATCGGGATTGAAAAGGGCTAACATTTTTTCTGTCGGTTTTCTTAATATCTCTAAGTCAGATTAAATAGCAGATCGGTTTAACTCATGTTTGGGGTACCTTCCAAATAAATGTCTACAAATTATTTCTGCATATTTCCCTAAACATTAGGGAATAATCGGGAAATACTCGGGGTTGATGTGATCGAAACTGGCTGAAATGTTTTTTGCGGTTTTCCTAAAATCTCTTGAGTCTGAATAATTATACGTCAGTTTTACTCAAAAAACAATCTCTACATAAATGTCTCAAAATTGGATTCAGAATTTTTCTCTAAACACCCGTGGGAATAATCGGGGTTGTAGTGATCGAATAGGGTTTTTTTCACCGTTTTTTTAATATCCGTTAATCCCGGTTAAATATCAAATAAGTTTTACTCAAGAAAGGTTCCCACAGACACGCCTAGAAAGTAAATTCGGGATTGTTTCCACAAGATCTCTTGAAGGAATTAATCGAGGTTGAAGTTATCGAAAAGAGCTAAAATGGTATTTGTCATATTCCTAATATCTCTTCAGTTTGATTAAATATAAGATCGGTTGTATTTAAAAAGTTTCCCCAAATTAAAGCCTAGGTACCTACTCACAGCTATCCTCTTACTAACTAAAAATCTTCAAATGTATACGAAAATACATAATTTTTGTAAAATAATTTCTCTCTTTGTAAATATATAGGCAATTTGTGATTGTATAGGATCTTCATTTCAAAGCGCCTAAAGATTGGCATACAGGATTCAGTTCAATCTATTTTGTCAAAATTATTTTGATTGTTTTAAAAAAAAAATACATTTTTAAAAATCTGTTGCAATTATTGAAGTTACCACAGGAAATTATCCCATACGTGATATAGATATGACAAGATAACTTTGAAAATGGCTCCTTTGGAAGTTTGAACGTATGATTGAGATGACTTATTTAGTTGTATGTCATGGGTGAAAGGAATTGTATACGCGGATTTACAAACATGATCCTCGCAGACGTAAGTGGCAACACGCATTATTTAATTTGTGACATTTTCAACGAAATCGGAAAAACGAAAACGTGAAACCAAACCTAACGATTAGTCAGTGGTGACGTGTATTGAAAATATTTCCCAGAAATGTACCAGAAGTACGAGGAAAATCTCAGCAATACACACGTGGGTTTTGGAAATTCATTTCACACTATAGCTGACATCCTACGTGAAGAGAAAAATGTACCTAATGCTGCAGGGCGACATTCATGGTTCAAAAATTTGCATAACTGGTTTAGCTACAACACAACTTTATTTTTCCGAGCTGCTACGTCCAAGATTAAACATCTCCACCCAGAGTTAAAACATGCCCATCCAAATTTAAATATGCCCATCCATTGTTAAACAAACCAGGTTAAACACTCTGATGATGACCAGCCTCTTTAGGAGAGGAACTATGACAATAAAAAGATACTGAAACTTAACATCTGTATAAAATTTGGTCGATGCAAAATCAGCCAAGACGTGCCCAAAGCAAAGAGAACGAAAAACTCTTGAAAAACCCAGTCGTGGTAGCGATCCGCGCGACAGGGACCGCTTTTGAGGACTGGACCAATATGTCCAAAATTGATTCGAAGCTTCGATCATATATTCTCCTGTTTGTCGCCCCTAGTTTGTTGTGAGGAAGGGGGGGGGGGGCGATAATGTCAGTCCTCTGTGTGAATGTGCGGAACAAATCGCACGCACTTTTCTCATTGTTCTAGTTTCAGCCGAAGGATCCTCGTACCTGCTATGATAGCCAAGCGCTCACAAGGCAGATTATCGCATTGCCGTTAAACAAATTGACGGTCATAATGTGTGGCCATTCTAAATTAACAATTCCTTATCAATGCAGTAAATGCAAATTATCATACGCATGTCGATGATCATACGCATGTGACGTTCTATAGATGCTGTTAAACTGTATTTTGTTTAAAATATATCCTCATACACTTCTCAAAGCTGAGCAACCTGTTTTTTAATATAATCAGTATGGTTTTTTTTATAGCAATATTGGAAGCTGTAGACAAAGGAGCTCTTCTTACCCCAGATCCTAAATTAAAATGCTATTTAAAGTGCACATTCGAATCTTCTGGATGCGTAAGTATTTGTATCTTGATTTTATGAAAATAGCATACAAAAAAGACAGGGGTTCGGGTGCCGGCGAGGGCAGCCGTAATGGCCGGCCGGTGGTGTCGCCCGACACCAATTTGACTCGGCTGCCAGCATTTTAGAATATTGTCCACCGGTTGACGATTGCTATGCACACACAAGGCAGGTTATCGCATTTTTGTAATACAAATTAACGGACAAAACGTGTGGCCATCTTAAATTATCATTTGCTATGAATACAGTAAATGCAAATTAACACATGATCGATGATCGTACGCGTTGTGACGTATAGATGCTGGTGGATTTTTATCAAAATACACTGTGTATTTTGATAAAAATATCCTCATACACTTCTCAAAGCTGAGTAACCTGTTTTTTTATATACTCATTGTGATTTTTTATAGCATTCCGAGTTTTGATTTTAAGTTAGGGATAAGGATAAGGAAGTTATATCTGCCCTTTTTTATCTAAATAGACAGACAGTAAGTACCCAAAGTCGTATATATATCATTTCATGAAAAAAAAATCTTTTTCATTTTCTGCCCATGTAACTTGTTTTGTACTTGCGATTATTATTTATGTAAATAGTCAGTTTTTCTAAACTGTATTTTTTTTTATCTTCTTAGGTAATGTTATAAACATCTTATCCCGTTGAGTAATTATTATGAAACTAGTAAATACCTTAAAAAGAAAAAAACACTACTGCCGTTACAGAAAATGGACTGTTGTATTTATTATAATTGTTATTACGGTATTTTCATGAAATATTTGTGGTTTATATATGTATCTATATAGATACATATATATTTCAGGGATTAACATAAATATATCGTATTTAGTGTCAAATGAGATGTCTGATTGAGTACATTCCAGAAATATACGCCTATCTATATAGATAGGCGTCTATATAGATAGGCGTAGGTATATATATAGATAGGCGTATATATAGATAGGCGTCTATATAGATAGGCGTATATTTCCGGAATGTACTCAATCAGACCTCTCATTTGAAACTAAACACGATATATGTATGTTAATTTATGAAGATTTGGACTTTAAAACAACTTCTTACTTGATATGTAGACAGATAAGGTAGTCTATGACTTTCAGGAAGATATGACTTTTTACACACTTTTAAAACGGTTGAAATATTCAGAAATTATGCTTGAATAAAAAAACGAAAAACATACATAGATGAACCCTGAACACATTACAATTATTTTTCGTTGGGCAGTCGTGTAACAAGCAACAACTTTATGATCTTTTGTTTAAGACCGCGATCGCATGTGCACCCTAAAGTCGAAAAGTTAGATTTTTCATCAGTATATAAAAATCATTTCTAAATCAACTGCTGCAAGTCAAAGACGTTTTTAGTCCACTTTAATTTGCCTCAATGTTATAATTTATTTAAAATTTCTTTTATCTATTGTTATTGACGAATTGGCGTTTCCAGCTTTTTTACTCAAACTTTTAAAAATGTCACTCGAAAACTCTTTTGGTTACCTATAATGTCAGATACCTATTTATGGATATTCAAGTCCATAATATATCCATAAAATATATTGCGAGGCGGCGGCCGCATGTCCACCGCTAGCCGTTTGCAATATAGTTACCTATTTTGTCCAGGCGACCGCCGCGCGAGTATATAGCAGTTGGCACATATTTCTATTAACTACTTACTGCCGGCTTTCGTGAGATATTTTAAGAGCTGGCAACGGCACCTGAGCCTATTTAATAATGATATGACTGAAATCTGTCTGTAAGTGTGTGTGTCTGTGGGTGTGCATTCCTCCACGTTAGCGCCTAGAATCTTCATCCGATTGAGCTGAAATTTAGGATGCAGGCATCATTCGGTCATAACGAGAGTTGAAAAGATTGTAGTTGTGATCGGGACACCAGAGGGTGCGCTAAAAACGAAATATTGCAGTAAGAGACTTGAAATTAGGTACACAGATGCCTTGTTGGACCGAAATCACGTTGTGAAATTTCGGTTGAAAAACCTCGTATACAAGCGACGAAATGTTCGGAAAAATACCATTTTGATAACATGAAAATACTACAAAATAATAAACTCGGCTACTTTTGTTATCATAGTCACTTGACAAAATCACTGTCGGGTAAGGGGGGGGGGGGTGGAGATCGCTAAGTGGACGGGGGGAGGGTTGGGGGGGGGGGGGTTGAGAGGTTTGGTGAACGAGTGAGGGGGGGTTGTCTGCTTACCGCGAAAGTCTTGGGTGACACAACCGATTTTTTATTCTCACGTAATTGTGACCAATGAATAGATATTATGAAAGCTATCAGTGTTGTGCCATTCCATTTGCCTCATTATTATAGTCATAAATTTTAACAAATATGCGATAATTCTGACGGAGCTTGACGGGGTTGCATGATATCTTCTATGCTTCTCGATACTTCTTTTCTTCAGGTGTTATGCATATCCTGATATCGAACGTAGTCGTCCATGACTCTGTATCCCACTTCCCGCCATATTTGCTTTAGTTTAAAATCGCAGTCATCTATGAAGTACCTAAGAAAAAAAGGCATTCCAGTTTGAAACGTTTCACAATATTCAAAAGTGTAAACTTTATTTAGTACTTGTCTATCTGATACACAATGGTTTTAATATTTGGCCAGATACGGAATAATTTAGTTGAAGATCCCTCGTTCCAAACACAAAAGGGTCAGTAGTCTGACCCTAAATATATTTTTGGAGTCTTCTAGGCGAATAGTTTGAAATTTAAATTATACTAATATAAATATCATCACACTAATATATAATATTTATTCCAGTACAACGATGGCTTAGTAGACATGTCACCCATATTTGAAATGATGCCAGATGCGATGCGAAAGGCTATCGAACCAGTTGTTACAAAATGTGGAACAATAAGTACGTAACAAAAGTTTTTTATTATGACTTAGTTTAAATGTATATATATATATATATATATATATATATATATATATATATATATATATATATATATATATATATATATATATATATATATATATATATATATATATATATATATATATATATATATATATATATATAACTTTTAAGTTTATATTTAACTTTATAATTCCCAAATGTATAGACAATCCATCTTCGATCAATAGCCATTTGATCACAGATTTTTTTTGAACCAAAATAAATCAACCACTTTTGATGACCAAAAACCAATAGGAAATTTCCATTTAAATATACATATATAGCAGTAGTTTTAGCAGTAAAATTCATACATAGAGCATATTATTATGAAAAAAATGCCTAAAATTGTTAAATGGAAAACCTGCCCCAATAATTGAAACCAAAAAAAACGAAATTACATATTTGAAAAAATATATAACAATGGACTCAGGTTCCTATTAAGAACCAATGATCCAAAAGAACTATTTTATCTATTGCACCCATAAAATGTCTGAAATTGTTGTACCTACGTGTATTAGGTGTAATTGTAGGTACGTAGTAGATACATGCGTAGTAATTAATCATTATAAATTACAGAGGGCGAAGATGAGTGCGATACCCTTTACAAGACAAACAAATGCTATCAAGACAGTAATCCAGAAGTAAGTAACTATAGATTTCAAAAATTAAAAAAAATGTGTGGCGTAATTTTTTTCGTTTTATTTATTTCAGGTTTACTTCTTATAAAGCATCCATTGATTTTTCATTGGCAACGATGACTGCATTCGACTTACCTATTTGAAAGAACAAAACGAATTATTTTAATAAATTTAAGAATTTTTGTCACAAACGAAGAAATATTAAACACTTTTAAAATAATTGTATAGCAAAACCGAGTATATGCTTAATCGATGAATTTCGAGGGTCTAGTTATCCTATCCTAGATTAATTTAACCTCCTAAAAAAATAATGATAGTAATGGACTTCGTCAAGGTGGTAATCTGTTTTTCGAGATTCTTCAGAAGAATATAATCATATTATTGCATTTCATTATGTAGGGAAATTAATACTTTAGCATAGTACTGTGACTTAGATGCAATTGATAGATTGTGCAATTGATAGATTAAATAAGATATATTAAAATATTAAAGAAGCAGGACTGCCACTACAAAGAGTGAAGTATTATAGATTTATAATTAATACAAAGAATTAGTTCGAGCCTAAAAGCACATTTTTTGGAGAACAAAGTTCTTCATTGAATCAACATTCGTTAAAACAAAATCAATTCTTTATTGACTCAACTGAAGCTTCGCTACGGCTCCGTTGACGCATGTAATCTCTATCCAGTACATTTGCTGTTAAAGACGATTGCTCATTGTGTGTCCCATTGACCTTGTTTTCTGAGTATGGCGTCGTAGGCCTGCGCGCCCTGTGGCAGGTATTTGTGAGGATCGCGCGTCACTCGTGACTTCTTATACCTCCCTACTCCCCCCGACACCCCAGCCGTGGCAGCCGATGGCTCCTGAGTTAAATCCACTCAGGACCTCCTAAGTAATAGGTATGCCAAGTATGAACCTTAAAACACAAAAGGCAGGGTTCCCATGCAAAATATTGCACCAAGTCCCCAGTTTTATTGTCAATTGTCAGTTGACTAGGCTGTCTTCATACTGAAAATAGATGATATGAAAAAATGTAAATGACAGTTTTGTAGAGAATTTTATAAGATTTACTTTTTATATGAAGCATATTTCTGATTTCGCTAAAGCTAGCGATATATAAGCGAAAAACTGAAATGGGGCGCCATTTTTCCAAGATGGCGGCTCGAGCGCAACAAATAGAGTAGGGAACTTTTACTATGTTTAACAGTTACGCATCAAAGAACATCTATGCCAAGTTTTAAACTATTACCATTTATTTCTCCTAAAATTTCTTATTTGACTGGGCTATATATCGAACTAGGAAAATCATTTTAAATTGAAACAGTCAATAAAGATAATGATAGCCTCTGAGTTATATTTAGGACGTACATATAGTATTAAAAAACACGTTAAACAAAAACAGTTTAGATTGATTAACGCCATGCATATTTATCGGTTATGTCATCGTCTATTTTGTAATATGCCATTTATAAAGCGTCTTTATTACGACACTCAAATTGTTTCACCGGCGTGATTAAAGTTTCATAAGGAATGTTAGTACAAAGTGAATACACTGCCCTATAACAGAGGATTTCACTTTTGTAGTGGAAACTTTTGTAGGAAAATGACAACTCATGCAATTAATCGTATTTATATTGTAGCGATCACCTACAATATTGTCAACTGAGTTAGGTTTTTGCCATCATACACTATATTTACAAAAAATCGGTTGGGTCGCCCCAAGACTTTCCCGGCAAGCAGACAACACCCCCCCCCCCACTCCCCAGCACACCAAACCCCCAAACCCACTCCAACCACCCATACTTCTCGCCAACTCCTCCTTACCACCCCCCACCCGATAGTGATTGTGTCAAGTGACTATGATAGCTAAAGTAGCATATTTTAATATTTTGTAGTATTTCCGTGGTATTAAAATGGACTTTTTTTCAAAAATTATGTATTGTTTTATTAACTACAACGGATTTTGTTTGCGTCGCTTGCATACGAGATATTCTAGCCCGCATTTCACAACGTGATTTCGGTCCAACATGGCATCTGAGTACCAAATTTCAAGTCTCTAACTGCGTCATTTCGAGATTAAAGTATGACTATTGTGCCCTCTGGTGGACCGATTTCAACTAAAATCTCATTTAAAACTACACTAATAATATTTAAATTCCGTCATGTATTTTAATTAATTAGTAACACCGTCTCTTAGCGCTTTGCCGAGAAACGAACCATGCCACCCGCGGCAATTACAACGGAACCCAACCGTGTGGGTGCTCATCGGTTTTATTTTTTAAATTAATATTCGGATGAAATCAGACCTTGGCTAATTGCCGGGAAGGTCTTTGGGTGAAACAACCGTTTTTTTTTGTCCTGCTTTGATTCAGTGGTATTTTGTACTCGCGTTAGTAGAGCTGCATTTTTTCTATGGATTAAAAAATTGAACCCCGGTATTGTAAATGTGAATTCGGTGAATTTCAACCAATTTCAGGTTTTTATTTTTCTCTCAAAAACAACTACATGGAATTTCGAGCCAAGTTTAGGCTTTGAAATACAATAGGACATTTTGAAATAGTTCAACATTCTAGATGTAATTTGATTTCTAGGAAACTTTAGATTTCCCTATGCTCCTGATTCTTACGGAAAAGTGAAATAGGAATTTAGGGAATAGATTTTTGCCAGCAATTGGTATCGATTACCCTGTCTATTTATAATTACTTCGATTTCTATTTATATAAACAAATAGAATAGCATGTCCCCCAAAGTCCGCTTTAAACCTACCTGCCTCCAACTATTCACTCCCACTTTATGCAACAAAGACTCTGAACTCCCTCACTATATTCACCTTAAGGCCCAGTGGCAGGCAAAAGGTACTTTCCATGAGGGTGATATTAGCATTTTTACAAATGATTATGCTCTATATAATACATATGTATATAGATTGGTAGCAAAGAAATTATACCGCAATGTGTTGTAGGTAGCAAGAAAGTACATTGGATAAAATTTCTTTCGATTTCCTAATTTTGACTTCAAAAAAAGCCCTTAATTCTACTGAAAAACTAATGTATTTTAAAAGATCTCAACCTCTGTATAGGCTTTATCAACTTATTGGCATAAATTGACACTGGGATATGATTTATATAATCGGAATCTCAAAATCATTGCAGTGATTTTGGACTTCTTCCATCTATATTTCTCTGTGTATTTCTCAAATATATAGCAGTTTAGTAAATAAAACTTCAGTCATTCAAACTTTAAACCTTCATTTAACTATTCATATGGCAGTTATTGTTAAAACATTTGTAATTATACCTTTTATTTTGATGAACCGATGTAATGTTTAGGGTGCTACCTCTCCTTAAAATCTATTAACACGTACAACAGGGTTGATCGGAACGTCGTTGAAAAGCAGCGGCGTTCGTTGGTTTCTAAGGGAGATAAAACAATGGTATGCATTAATGGCGCCGCCCTGGCGGTGACACGAATAGGGTATTTGTTTAAATAATAGAGCTTAATCGAAAAATCAAAGGTAAAATCTAACAACAATATATAATAGCGGAAATTTTTAGATAAATTTAACTTTTGATCTATCGTACTAAATAAGTGAAAGAGGAACAATTGAGAAAGATAAACACATCCATTGGGTATTTATTCAAATTTGCGAAAATTAAAAGAATGTACGCTTATATTTTCTTAAATAAATAATCAAGGGTTTCTTAGGGTTATTACCATCTAGGCGTTGTTGACACAACGGGCGAACCCATCACGTCCGGAGTTTTAACAACATCAGGTCATTCTATAAAATCGTATAAAATCCGAAGTCTCAAACCTCCACCTAGAAATGTTGCATATAACACGAAATGGCCTAAAGCTGTCCATCTAAAGTCTGTAGATGAAAAGGTCGAATTGCTGAAAAAACTTATTATACAGCCTTTGACAAACACGCTCCAATTAAAAAGATTCGTGTACACCCGGGCTCTCCATGGATTAAGGATAAAATCAAGGAATTCATGGCAAAACGGGATAAGCCTAATTCTGAAACGGGATAAGCTAAATCTAAATTCCAAACTGCTCCCTACAATAAATTGGGGAATTTTTTTAAGTTGCTGAGGATTCAATCTAACAACTTGTGTCTTAATGCCAAAAGACACATTTGTCGCAATCTTGCAAATGCCGGCCCAAATAACACCTGGAAATTTCTTTATTCCTTCGGTGTGTGTAAAACCAAATTAAACTTAACAAAATCCAAATTGGACCTAAATGACTTCAACGCCCTTTTCGGCAAACCCCGTGTATTTTTGAGAATGGTTATAAAGCTACTACCATACAATCCATCCGTGATTTAATCACAAAAGGCAAGGTTCTCATACAAAATGTTGCACTAAATGCCCAGCTCGATTGTCAATTGTCAGTTGACTAGGCTGTCTTCATATTAATAATATATGATATTAAACAAATATATATATGAACATTCTATAGCGAATTTTATAAGCTTTAGTTTTTACATTAAGCCTAAATCCGATATCGCAAAAATTGGCGAGATATATCCGAAAAACTGAATTGAAGCGCCATTTTTTCAAGATTGCAGCTCTAGCACAACAGATAGAGTAGGGGACTTTTAGTCTGTTTAGTTTCAAGCTATTACCAATTATTTCTCCTAATATTCCTTATTTGACTGGCCTACATGTTATATTAAAGAAAGAGACCTTGATCAAACGTATTCTTTAATAAATATTCAATTACAAATAAAGGTTTACGAAGAGTACTACTAAACATTGCCCACAGATTTTGAATAAGTAAGTTTTACCAACAAACAACATCTGAAATGTCCAATTAACAGTCTCCAAAAAGTCTATACACTAAACCATATAAAAAGCTATAATTACAATGAATGCACACGCGAAATGAAAAGCAAAAATCGCCCACTTTCTTATTCGTTTCCCTGGACTAAAATTTCCCAAGATGGAGTGGACATTCTTGCCGGAAATTCTCGAGATTGGGAAATCGGGAGAGAAACACTACTCTCACTTCACTTAGAGGTAGGTTTCGAATAATATGAAAAGGAAACCTTTTGATCGGTCTCTACTAGGCAGTCGCTTGGTTGTCTGGGCGTCGGCGTCGGGCAAAGCATCAGACGACGCGTCGCGTGTTTGTGGCGAGCCCGAGGGTGCGGCAAATCGAGGAGTGTCTCGTTCTTTGCGTCGGATTTGTCACCCTCCGCGCCAGTCGTCACGGTCGCTCCACTTACATTAAACACGATGCCAATGGCTCTCTTCATAAAAATCTACGATTATGTGGAAGTAAAAAAAACGGTTGTGTCACTCCAAGACTTTCACGGCAAGTAGCCAGACCCTTATTTAATCTGAATATTGATATCTAAGATCTTTCTCTATGCATCGGAGACATGGACTATGAAGGCTCGGATACGCACCAAAATCGATGCACTGGAGATGTGGTGTTGCCTTAAAATGCTAGGAATCCCATGACAGCACGCCGCACCAACGAATCTGTCCTGGAAGAACTCGGCATCCAAGTGAGGCTCTCCACCGTATGCATGAGAAGGGTCCTGCAGTTCTTCGGTCATGTTGCCAGGAGAAATCCATAGAATCTGTAGAAAATGCTTTCCGTGGGCCAAGTGGAGGGGAGAAGAAGCAGAGGCAGATCACCGGCCAGATGGAACGACCTCATCAAAGAAGTTACAAAAGGGTCAATACAATCTGCGACCCGCCATGCAGAAGACAGGTCGAAGTGGAGGAGCCTCGTTGGCAAACTGTTGTCTAATGGCCACGATCCTCAGTAATGAGGGAACGACGGAGAAGAAGAAATAAAGTCGACGAGCAGTTGGAGAAATTTCCTGTCAATATACGACGCAACGGAAAATTTGAATTTAGAACGCGCGTCATTTCATTCGATTTATAAAACGAATTTCAAACCTCGAATTCGAATTTTCATCGCAAGCGTCATCGCTTTTCAGGGCCTTACTATTTAGTAAATGTATGCCAGATTTTAAATATTGTTTGTATAAATATACTTATTAATCAGGGTTATAAAATCAGAATCTAAAAATGATTGTAGTAATTTAGGCGTATTTCCATCTATATCTCTCTGTGTGTTTCTCATAATACAAATATATACCAGTTTTTTTAATGAAACTTTAGTTACTGAAACCGTAGATTTTCATCTAACTGTTCATATAACAGTTGCTTCTAAAATATTTGTGATTAAACCTTTTATTATTTGTGATTTTACCTATTATTTTATATAATGAAGCGATAAAATGGTCCAACCCCCCCCCCCCTTCCGTGCCACCCCCCCCTCCTTTCCTGCTTGCTGATAGTGAAAGTGTTAGATTAAAATCGAGAATGTATTTCTAGGGTTGTAGTAATTTAGTAGTAATTTTCGTATTTTCCGTGGAAATAAAATGTTATTTTTCCAGCATGATGTAATATTTTCTTAAATATGACGAAGTTTTTTTTTTATAAGAGATATTCCAACCAAAATTTATGCGGTTTTAGGCCAACATCTCTGTGCCGAATTTCAAGTCTCTAAGTTCAATATTTCGATATTGAAGTATGACTAGCGCGCCCGCTGGTGGACCGATTTCAACCATAATTTTCAACTTTTCCCAAGACCAAATAATGCCCGTGTGCCAAATTTCAGCTCAATCGGATGAAGCGCTTGGGCGCTATCGTGGAAGAATAAACACAGAGTCTCAAACGAACATGCGAATGCGAACATGTTACGAAATGTATCGAGCGCCCTCTCGCTTTCCTCTCGCTACTCAAATCATAGACTACAGAAACCCAACTGGTCAATCGGAGAGTCATTACGCTATTGGGACGCCAGGTCCAATTTTTGGTTCAATTTCCATCCGGCAGCCTCCTCGTATAGATACTACCCTGAAAGAGTTGTCTGCAGCTGTATCCTGCAGTTCTTGACAGTTTGGATCTAATGAGCCCTGGAGGAACACCTCGGCGGTTGTGCGCTGGCCGGATTGCTAGCCACGCCGCTCAACATGCTTATTGCCGGTGGGAGTCTAGAAACTTACGTTTCTTAAAAAGCGTTCAAACTTACTTCGCCTACTCCCAAAAACGACCCGTTGGCCACCCGATGTAAAGTTCGCCTCGGATTCGCGATAAATTCGATTACGAATTACCGCATAAAATCAGGTAGACTTTGAATCCGTAACCAGACTGGAGGATGGAGAAATTCGTCCAAATCTGGTAGTCAGGGGGTGAGGACAGCCCATTGGTTTACCAGTGCCATCGACGTTTGAGGTTGGACTCTGGCGGTATTTAAATTTTGAGATATTAGAACCTAAAAATTATCTTAGAATGAATTTGATATACATATGCGGTTCCTTTTGAAATCTATGGGCCCGATTGCGTTTCTTTGTGAACTAAAACTAAAATTAGTCCAAGCGAACGAGACAGAGCAATAAGTTATAGCGGAATATGAAACGAACGATCGTCGATAAATACTACTTGCCGAACGTACCTATACTCGTCAGAATAAATTCGAGCATATTTCGTGCGGTGTAAGATTTGACCTTGGCGGGCAGTTTTAATGCGAAAAAGTGACAACCGGTGATCTCACACTCCACTCTAGCGTATTGCCCTGTCCCGTTCACACGGACTAATTTCCGATTTTAGTTGACGAAGAAACGCAATCGAGCCCTATATATACACAAATTAAAATAATGTTATCAGCTGTAATCGTGGAAAGGAAATTACATCATGTTTACATAAGAAAGCCTCGTATCGTCAAATTTTCATTTACTTTTATGTAACGCCATTACTCCTTATGTTATAATAGTAACGGCAATCCACTGCATCCTAATGCTAGGTTTACACGGGCTTGAAGCTAATGCTTAGCACTTGTCATTTCCACTAATACCTGTCGTGCAAGCATGCTGATTCAGCTTGTTAGTGCTTAGAGTTAGTATTAGCGAAACTGCCAGTGCAAATAAATAGAAGCCGAACCAATTTACTAAGCAACAAGCGACTACCCCACCACAAATTACTAAGCACAATATGTCGCTTGCTGACTCGTGTGAACAGCCGCGGCAGGGGTTAGTGGCAAATTAAAACGGCAAGTGACGCACGTTTGTCTCTGTGTAAGTGACATTTGCTAAGTTTATTTTGTGAGTACGTGTGGGCTGCGAAAAAGTGGAATTCCGAAAGAACTATAAACTTCATCTAGGAATTTAAATCCTATAAAAAATAGGCAGCCGTTGGTGCTTTATTTCTAACGGATGTCGTGCCAATAATACATTTATTCTAATACCGATTTGTAAGCCCGTGTAATCCTAGCATATCGCATTGTAATGTGGCACTAATAACGATGTCACTGCAGGCCGAAATATCTGAATCAACCATTATGAGTAGTCCAGAAATACTGTTGTATCGTACGTGCTTCCTATACAGCGAAATGCAGCGAAGTCCAGACAGAACATAACTACATAATGATAAATATCGACGATTTAAACAATAGATAAAAACACGGCTCTACATTGGCAGAGCTTGAAGTTTTCTTGACAACTGACGGCTTTCGGCGTTTTAGTAGTCTGACCGCTTCAGGCATGCAGTGCGTATACAACTGCCAGAAACGCAAATTAGGCGTCGAGGTTTAGCTTGCAGGCTTTAAACCATTATGCTTCATACATTATCAAGCATGGCGTAGCGTCTTTATAAAACCTTGTCCTTTTTTGGCCATTTGTACATGTTTTTTGTTGTTTAAATAGTTAATGATGTATTCTACATATTTAATTAACGTGTAATCTGTATATTTGAATTATCGAATCATTGTAAAAATTATATAATTTAAACTTAATATTACTAGCAAGTAATATCATTTTTTGTTTGAATATCAATAAAGAAATTAAATTAAAATTAAATTACAATTTTCAATAAAGGTTTTGTTTATCCGTGGCATTCTTATAATTTTTAATTTGATTATAATTGGGAAAATCAATTATTTATAATAAATTGTTTCCACGCCATACCTCGTTAAAAAAAGTACAGCAAATAAATATACCCGTGTCCTTTACTCTTGCACTTAAAAATAGTTAATTAATCATATAACAAACATCTTCGACGTACTTAACCCTTTGTAGCCGAAGATCTTCAAACAAAAAATAATGTTGATAATGAGATAGGTTTAGGCAAATAAAAAACACGTATTTCTCAGAAATTCAAAAATATTTATTATTAATCATTTATTTGACCTTGAAATGTAAAATTACTGTAACATTGAGTTGAACGTATAAAAAAACATTTATGTTGTGTGGAAAAAATTTACACAATTATTTTGTTTATTATAGCATAATGCTACACTGCATTTTTCACAAATTGTTTGTGAAACGCCAGTGCACTTGGGAATCTTGCAACGTATCTGCCTTATCTATAACTGCCTTACTGCCAATGGAGGAACATGTTACGCAGGGCCCTTATGTTTTTTGGCTTGAATTTCGTCTTCTAAAGACCTTCGACTTTTGATGTTAGGCTTCAGGCCAAGCTCGCATAAGGTCTCGCCTATTTCAAGTCTAAATTCTGCTGAAGACATTTGTTTGCCGTTAAGATATTTTGCCTTCCTTAGTCTTTGGTATAATAACCAAGAATTTGCTATAGTCAGTTCCAGTAAATGTTAGAACATCCTAACTTGCCATCTTTTGCTTCGAAATTTTGAATGGATAAAATTATATTCTTACCTACTGGTTTCCACGAAAACCACACAATTGTATACTTTTTTTTGTATTTTTTATCAGTCATTCAACACCTGCCTTAGTTCTAATTTATCACTTTCATCAACGCGCAACATTTAAACTCACATAAGTCGCTTAGTTACGACGCTATCTATGATTTTTACTCGATACTAAGTGGTAGGGTACAGTAGTGCTAGACGGATTTAAATGAACTAAATGAATTTAGTGCCTTATTTAGGAGGATTTTAGGGTGATTAGTAGTTTGTTACAGAAATGTCACATGAAGGTATAAAGGGTTAATCGTCGAAAATTGTAATGTTTTAATTTTTGGAAATTATAACTTTTTCAAAACGTTAAAATACTAGGTTTTCTTTTGTTTTTATCTTCCCAATTTATTGAAAATTCGTTTCCGATTTTCGTAGAGATCCAATTTTAGACAAATTAAGTAGGGGCTTCCGCAGCGAGAGCCGTGGACATAAATATGTAGACCTGGCATTCAGTACGAATCGCAGGCAAAAACCAATACTGTTTTTCCACGACGAAGCGAATCAACGCTGCTGGAAGTGAGCGTAATAGCAATGCTGTGGTTGGATTTTTGAATCAATGAAGGAAATGTCATTCACGGGATGACATTTCCTTCAGTTGAAATATAATTTAAACAGATATAATAAAGACAAATTATAATTTTTGATTCGTTTTCAGGATTAAGATTAATCGTTAATATCCTATTGTGTTTTATCCTATCCTATTATATTTACAGTGTTTTGAGAATGTAATAAATAACGTTTAAGTCCGTTTTTCAGGTAGAATTATTTCATTCACAATCAAGTCTCTTAATATTGAAAAACATGTTTTTTCAGCAAAAAAATAAAATTAAAAAAATACGTGTGGCACTCGGGGACTGCCGCGGTAAAGCTATTGCATAGCATTTTTAACAACGTATGCAATTATAATTATTTGTTAGAAAACGTTGAAATTATTCCGAATCATTTGCGGCTGCGGTAGCAAATGATTCGGAATAATTTAAACGTCTTCCCATAAAGCGCCGCGCCCGAATTTTTTATTCGATTAAGCAAAAAAACCAAATTATTCGAAAAAAATCGTAGATAAAAAGATAGATAATCAAATTATTTTTAAAATGGTGCAGGTTTCATAATAATACGCCAGATAGTATTTGCGTAGTAGTCGTTTTTGTGTTCGGTTAGACCTAATTTCACAAATTAATTACACTATGTAATATAAACAAAATCTAAAATATTTAAAGCTAAGAATATTAGGAAAATGTTCTTGTTTAACATATATTTTTTTCAAATCGTAAGCAGTACTCGTTTAGACGTAATTATCAGTTTAAAATCATTAATTTTTGTTAGGAAATTTCTTCATTCAGTCGCCGCGCTGGCCTAGGCCCGCGATAAAAGCTATGCAATAGCTTAAAAATAAAAAAGCTTGCTTAGTTTCACATACAGAGTTAACCCTTAAAAGGAATTTCGAGCTGTCGCAAACAGGCTGTGCATCTGTCAAAGCGGAAAATGCGTACACTTCGGCTGCCGCACTAAATTCGTTTTTTTAAGAGGTTATTAAAATATATTGTGGGATAAGCGGCATACAGATTTCCCTTCCTTGACTATTTTCTAATATTCGTAAACAACCCTTCTGCATGGCGAACAACGAATCTTTCCCACGTGGTGGTATCATTTTTCCACTTAGTGCTTTTCTACATCAATCTCAGTTGGAATATTTGTAGCAGTATTAGTAGTATGGCGTGAGTGAGCTTTCGAATAGATATGAGTATACCGCAGGTGTTTGGGCGTCCTGCGTCTGTGTGGTAGCGGATTTCGACACGCGCTCGGACTGGCGGGTGATATTGGTGAAAAAGTCAGCGTGTGGTCACCGAGGCGACGAGACCGAGAGCCGAGATATTTGGCTAGGTAGGTCGGGTGGGTTAACATAGCCATGCTGAAAGTGGCAGCGCGAAGCACCCGTCGGGGTGTGGGCAAGAGGGGGGGAAGGTCGGTGGCGGCACGGGTCGCCGGGTGACGTGGACGTGGACGGGGGGGAGGGGGGTGGTCGGTGGCGGTCGGTGGGTCGGTCGCACGCCGCGCTTGTCATCAGCGCGGCGCGGCGCCGACGTGGCTGGCACGTGCCGCGTCCCGACGCCTCTCACACCGCCGCGACGCCCCCGCGCGGGCCCCCTCTCCGCCCACATCCAACCGCCACCTACACAGCCGTAGAGACGCACATATACGAACAATTCAACAGCCGATAACATTAATCCATTCATGGAAAAAAGTTTGAAATGTTATTGTGAAGCTTAGCAATAACCTTTGACCACGTACTTACATACTTATTTAACGAGCATAATTACACTTATTTTGTAGTAAAGGTAATACACTAATATCTACAGGGTGAGTTTTTAATTAGTGACACCTTGAATCGGGTGAATCTGAACAAGAAAAGAGGCAACTTTTAATTGAAAAACATGTAAAAAACCCTTTTATTTCGAAAGTAATATTTTTGAAAGATTCAAAAATGTAATATTTTAAAAACTAGTATAAAAGAGAGATCAGTAGGTACAATATCACTAATCTGGTTTATTCGCAACATTTTACCTATTGCTAGATGGCGCATAATCGTAAACATACTCGCAAACTAGTATAAAAGAGAGAGCAGTAGGTACAATATCACTAATCTTGTTTATTCGCAACATTTTACCTATTTCTAGATGGTGCCGCGCGCTCAACGCTTATCAACTCTTATTTATAAACCAAGATTTTTACGAAAAAGATTTTTTTTTGTTGTTTTTTCCAAATTATTTTAACAAAAATTTCTTACTTGCTAGTACCGATTAACCAATTTAAGGTGTCACAAATATAAACTCATCCTGTTTAATTTCGGTTCTTGAAGTTGAGTCAGTCCGCTGCCATAGTTGTCAGCGGCTAATATTCATTGCTAAGCCCGCGGTTAATGTAATTTGGAAAATAATGTCTTCTTAGTTTTAACTTATCTCCTACGTTATTTACCATAAAATATTTACTCACCTATTTTGAATATAAAGATGAAAGTTGGTTTGTTTGTTTTTTCAACCCTTTTTGTGCAATTTTACAATATGCGTTTATTTTGACAGTCTCTTACAGCAAACCCTACTATCAAGTGTTTAATAAGTGTATGCGTGTAACATATATGTAAGTATGTGTCTTGTTATTGTTTTCGATTCACCGAAAAAAATGTTCTTCGCTATTTCGTTTATATATCTTAATCATTAAATTGATATATGTCAAAAAAATATAAATACAAATAATAACTTTTTGCTCTAAATATAAAATAGGGCGAAATTGTTTTTTTTGAATAGGTACTTCATGCATTGTAAGATAGACTCTTTACACCTAATTTTAACATGACATACCTCATCCTTTTTAGCATTTACTTTATTCGTTTACTGAACATAACCATTTCACGATAGCCAAAATAGCCTCAAGCTAATCTCGGCGATTAATACCCTTTCATAGTTCAAACAAGTCAAACTAAAATGTTGTAATGGTTTAAATGGAACATAAATAGGAAGGGTTTCCGAATATCCAATTCTTAGTTTTTGGGTGTTTATAAAAAATGTATTCTGTAAAAAAAGTTCCTTACTTTTTACATTTACCAAACTTATATGAACGCTAAGATTAACGTCTGCTTTATATTATTACTGTGGCGTAGCATTTAAAGGAATTATTTGAATTGCTACAAATGCTAATTTTAAAAGTTTATATACATATGTGAAGATGAATAAAAATAATGAAATATATAACAAGTAAAAAAAAATAGAATAAAAGAATAATACAAATCTTATTGTATAAATAAAATTATAAGGAAAAGATAATTTATTAATTTCTTCTTATTATAGACTAAAGTAGGGCGGCGCAGTAAATATAAATTTACTGTGACGGTGTATTAAGATTACTTAATGCCATTTAAAATACAGCAGGACAGTTTCTCTACAACTTGTCGGAAAATCAACCTTTTACAAGCTTTTATTTACCTTGCAATGTTTGTCAGTTTGTTTAGGTTATGTTTAAGTTAAAATTGTACATGTTGGGTCAGTTTCAAAGACAATGCATTTTTATGGTAAGCATGACCCCATTCTACACCCAGGATTGGCTCCCTTCGAGGGGAGTCCTCAACGGTCAACAGCACAGACACGAAATTTTGTACACTCGCCCGGGGTATCATCATGACGAGGGGCTTCCCAACGGTTAACAGCACAGAAAGGAAATTTTGTAAACGCATTCAATTATGACATCCCGTTATAAGTATCATCATGACATGGCTGCTGAGCCCAGGGTTGGCTCCCGACGAGGGGACTCCTCAACGGTCAACGGCAGAGTCACGAAATTTAAAAAACGCATTTAATTATGAGAGCCCGTTCCAAGTTTCACAATGACATTGCTGCTGCGCCCAGGGTTGACCTCCGACGAGAAGACTCCTCAACGGTCAACAGCGCAGAGACGACATTTTGTATACGCATTCAATTATGATAGCCTTAGAAGTATACTGACCTAGAAGCAGAAAATTTCGGGGCAATCTATCATATAAAATTGTTTAATGTAAAAAAAAAATGGGTTTTTTTTACTATAAAGGTTATTTTCTTCTTTACAGAGCATTTTAATGAAAGCTGGTTTTTAAAAATGTTTTATAATAATTTATTTTATATGGTCCCGTTTTGCAGCGCGTGCTCGAAATTTTCGTAAATAACAAATATTTATATTCAATAATCGAATACAGGAATAAATCTAAAATAAATATATTTTTAGGTTTCCACAATTCAATCAATTGATTAAAATGTATCGGCACATGATATTAAACAGACTTTCATCTTAATATTCATAGTAATTTGGTAAATATTCGCTAAAATGTTTCAGTTATGTAAACCGTAACCAAATATATTTTTGCCAAAATCTATTTAAAAACCTTATAAATCTAAAACGAAGGAAAATAAACCCACAGTTAATAGGTTTTTGTCGATGAGTTTTGACTTATTTTATGCTGAAAGAGTTAGAATAGTTTTGGGAAAGAGCACACTGTATATGTATCAGCGCTGTATATTAAGAAAGCAGTTGAGTGCTTCAATATCAATGGTATCAGCCATGAGTATCAGACAAGATCCTGAAATCGTTTTAAGAAATCCGAAGAGAGGCCAATGTTGTCATGCTTAGGGATTTTAAATATACAATCACCTTAGGAATTTTAGACTGATATATGTACAATTACGGATTTTAATAAAAGAAACGGCTAGTGAGAATTTGTTCAGGGTGCATTGCAACCTTTCGTATTGTACAAGATTTTTTCTCTGATTAGTATTATCTTATTATAATTTCCTATATTTCCGTTTAAGTATTTATTTATCAAAGTCTTTTCGAAAGAAGAAATTTATCAAAGTGTTTTCGAAAGAATGAAAATATGTGTATGCTTTAAACTATCCTAAACACCACAACGAATAATAATAATATAAGGTATACTCAAAATTGCTTTAATTGCAAATTTTATAAGTGGGTATAGTACGTGGGTAAAGCTTCGGTTATATATATATATATATATATATATATAATAATAATAATTCTTTATTGTGAACTGTAAGTAGGTCGTACAAAATGGATAGGTACTATTATATGTGCTATACAGTTTACCAATCAGGCGTACAATATGTATTTTCTATAATTAAATATGTTCATTTCGCAGTGGAAGGAAAACAAATCCGAAAATATTACGTTTTAGACATAGGTATTAACAAAATAATAATTAAATCTACAAATTTAGTAAATTTCCATTACTATATATTAATCAAATGTCACTTTGTTTTTAAATTAAAATATCAATCTGGAATTATTAGGCTGTCTACTGTTTGTCAGATTTATAGCTAGAATTAAATATAAATGTTTAAAGTTAAAAATGTGGGATAATTACAATAAAAATATGTTATATTATTTATTTGTCATTATCGTTTAAAAAGTCATTCACGCTGTAATAGCATTTATTTTTGAGCCAGTGCTTTAATGTCTGTTTGAATCCTGGTTGTTGCATTGATTTGATGTTTTGTGGAATAGCGTTAAAATATTTAACACAACAGAACTCAGGTCCCTTTTTACACATTTCTGTCCTCACTGAGGGACAATTTATGAGGTTTCTATTCCTCGTAGCCATTGAATGTACATCTCTTCGTAAGGAGTAGATATCGGGATTGTTTTTAATGAATTCACAACATTCCAGTATATACAGAGAAGGCACAGTCAACATAGACATGCTAACGAAGAGCGGCCTACAGGGAGTGTCTGGCGCTACTCCGTTTAGAAGTCGAACACAGGACTTCTGTATTTTGAATATTCGTTGGACTTCTGTTGAGTTGCCCCACATTATAATGCCGTATTTTAGATGCGGATATACGTAGCCATAATATGTTGTTAGGCGAGTCTCTACTGATGTTATATGTTTTAAAATTTTAAGAATGTATATATATTTATTTAATTTTGAACATAAGTGTTGGACGTGCTGTTTCCAGTTAAGGTTTTCATCAGTGACGATCCCAAGAAATTTAGTCTCGCTCACAGTTTTTACTATTTTTCCATTAAGTCGATATTAAGATCTTGGGGCTGCAGTTGACTTGGTCGATATTGTATAATTTTCGTTTTTTCTGCATTTACGTACAAATTTAATGCACTCAGCCATTCTAATATAGTACCAAGAGAATCTTCAATTTGAGTTTTTGGTGAGGTTAATGGATTGTTTTGAAAAATAATGGAGGTATCGTCAGCAAATAAAACATATTTATCCTTTGTCAGGGTTGGCAGATTATTTACGTGGAGTAGAAAAAGAAGTGGCCCCAAAATACTCCCTTGTGGGACACCAGCTTTAATGACCCTCTCATTTGAGTACTGTTCAAAAATTTTGCGGTTTTTTATAGCATTAACTTTTACACTTTGTGGCCTGTTTGAGAGATAAGATTTAAACCACTCATTTGTGTGACCCCTTATCCCAACAGCATTGAGTAAATCTAATAGTTTATTATGGGATACGCTATCAAAAGCTTTGGATAGATCTAGAAATACAGCTATTGTTGTCTTTTTATGGTCGATTCCATGCAGTATTTCTGTAAAGAGGTCATATATTGCGCGTGTAGTTGACTTTCCCTTTCGAAATCCATTTTGTTCCTTGCATAAGATTTTGTGTTCATCAAGAAAGCTTAGAAGTCGGTTTGACATTGCTTTTTCGAAGATTTTTGAAATATTTGAAAGAAGAGAAATAGGCCTATAATTATTTATACTAGTCCGATCGCCCTTTTTAAATAAGCGCTTCACAATCGCTGATTTTAATATCTGAGGGTAGCACGCATTTGAAAACGATTGATTAATTAAGTAGGTAATTGGTATAGCAAGAATGCCCGCGCAATATTTTATTATATATATATATATATATATATATATATATATATATATATATATATATATATATATATATATATATATATATATATATATATATATATATATATATATATATATATATATATATATATATATATATATATATATATATATATATATATATATATATATATATATATATATATATATATATATATATATATATATATGTATGATAAGGTTTGTAAAGAAATCCGTTTATAGGATGATGTTTTTATTTAAAATAAAATTAGTAAAAGCTACTTAAAAAGTAGCGAAGGAAATCCCAGCTTGTATTGGGAAATGCTTATGTTTGAATGAGATATACTTACGGATGTGCACGACTTTCGACGGTGCAATGTAAGTTTAAAGGTCCTTTTGCAGTCGACTAACGATCACTATTCATCCATATATCTCATAAATAGGGCTTATCCTTATGCAACACAAAATGCCTTCAATTGAGACGAATTAAGCGAAAAAATAAAAAATTAAACTATTGATCACTTCGGCAAAGCCGTTTTCCAAATGAAAGTGACATTACCGAAATAATTCAAATTTCGAATGCTACCAACATTTAAAATATGATACAATTGGCTGAGTTTGTTATCAACGAGCCATTAAATCGAAATAAAAATAAAAAAACCTCCATATGCTCAATGAAATGAAAGAAGAAACTTCAATCTTAATTTCTGGCAGAGGAGTTTATAATTAAGATTGTATAATGTTATCAAAATAATAAAATAATTTTGATAACATTATACAGTTAGTTAGTAAGTATTATAAGTTCTTTTTATGGACCTCGATTAAAATTTTCAACAATATCCGGACCCCACTTGAAATTACTTGCCGACTCCTGGTCTGAAGATTCATGTGGCTAAAGTTTTATTAATTTATATTTTATATACCTACCATGAAAAATACGCAAAAATCTTCAATAGGGGTTAATAATCTTTCAAAATTAATTAATTTATTTAAGTGTTTTTAAACTTTTAGACTCGGAGATTTAACCCGCTCGCTCCGTAACATCCATTTCGGGACATTTAAAGTAAGAATTTTCATTTTATATGCTACAGCGATTATTGTGATCCTCACTGGTTTTTTTTAGATTTTTTACTAAAATTCGGTCATGAATTTCTCTCTTCATAGAACATAATGCTATATAAATACTTATTTCTATCCTACTTTTGCTCTTTGGCTCATTTATAACATATAGTAAACTTATTTCGAAGAATGCTGCTAGCACCCTCATTTGGAGTGCGTTTTGCTTTCACTAGTCTTAACCTACATTGGAACATTTTATTTAAGAATATGTATAATATATCTGTCTTGTATATGTAATTATGTAATACGAATTGACTTTATAGGATATGATACGGTTAATAAAATAATGTTATCGACATTCCGCTTGGGAATAATACCACCCTAACGTATCTGTCGGTCGGTTGCTCTGCTGCCGACCACGTCGTTCGTGAAGCTCCAGTTCGATTTTCTTATCGTGTCTCTCGCTACCACTAACTGTATAATCGATTCCACGATTATTTACGTAGCTGAGGTACGATATTGAAAAAGGCGTCAGCTGTTGGCCTCAATGTCTTCCATACGAACAAAGCCAGTCTTCTCTGTCTACATCCAGCGGATTTGGATTATCAAAATTCATATTTCTTTAGTACAAAATATTTCGAAAATATATACGTTATATAAGCGAAACCATAAACAATATGTATACTAAGTAAATAAATTAAAATAAATAGAAACACGACTGGCGAAAAGAAAGTTAACTATTGTATATAAAATATTTTTTTTAACGTTTTTTTGGTGGTTTGATATTTGGACAGTTAAGGTACCCTATGACACTCGGGATTCTAAAGATTCGAACAATATCACACACATTTAAATCGGTTGAAGCGTTTAGAATTTATAATGAAATAAAGAATCGGAAAACATACATAGATAAACCTTAAACACATTACACTCCTTTTTTGTTGGGCAGTTGTGCAAAAAGAAAGAAGATTTAAAATAAAAAAAAAATATCTAATAGAACTGAATTGTACTTTTCATAATCTATTGCTGTACAATTATAAATAAATATTTTAAAACGAATTTACCTAGTAAAGTTTTAAAGCACCCAATGTTGCAACATCGCCGAAACGTCGGGTGCTACAAAACTCCATGCGGTAAATTCGTTTTATTCTATTTGAAATGTCAAACAACCGCGATAGTAGTATTAATATAAATAGTAAATTTTAATTCAAAAAAAATATCCAAAATAAGTTAATGTTAAGTAACGATTTATTCTTCTTTTTGTTATTCTTCGTATTATTCGTCTTATTATTCTTCTTATTATTATTATAATGCGAAAGGCAAAGGGAAATCCACCGCATAACATCTTCCCAAAAAAATCATTATGGCTGATTACAATAAAACCATGGCTCTCAATCCCCGGCAGAGCGTAGATGGCCAAAGGGTGCGGAGAATCTCCGGGGGGTTAGCCATTAAGATTGCGACATGGAATGCTCAAAACATGTATGGTTCAACTCAAGCACCACCGAGTTGTTTTGCGCCGCAACATCACGGACCGAAGTGGCCATAATAACCGCCGACCTCCGATAGGAGATGGCACCTTAAGAAGAAGAAGATGACGTGATTTCTATGAAATTAGAAATGTGATTTCTATGGAATAAGGTAACAATTCAACAAATTTTAACGATGGATATTGAAGCCGCTCTTCATTAGTATTTTTTATATTTTGAATTAGGTCCATTTTGTGTGTAAATAATTTATATTTAAAAAAATGGAGTAATTTTATACCTCCCGCGAAATTGCTCCTAATAATGTGAGCGGTACGCGGAGCGGCTGGTTAAATATTATTTACGACTTTGTTACGTCTTTGTCATTGATATTGTTATGATACTGATATTAGTTGATACTGTTATGGGATGTGGTAAGTATAGGCTCGTCCATGGTAATGTCATCATCGATCCAAACAAGCAAACGCCATGCTCATCTGTCAGTTCTTATTCTCCCTATTTGTAACATTTTCCGGGATTCCATCAGTGGCGCGACATCATTTCATTATTTTTTCTTCGCTCACTTTCGCTTTATAATAAAGGGGGAAATTGACCTTTTTTCTTTGGAAATAATTACGAGTTTGGAAAGTGATTACGAGATCAGTTTCATATACAATGGTCACAGTGTCTTGTTCACTTACATGTTTAATTAGTTTAATCAACATAGTCACAACATCATCTTTGTTCATACTGCTGATTAGAATCGCGGAAAAGTAACGCAGTACGCAAAACGCAATAATAACTGATTCGCGTGGATATTAAGGATGGGTACTACCATAAACATTCCATAGCATCACGTCAAGAAAAATAAAAGATAAAATTACAAATATTTTAACTACAAAAGTTTTTTAAATAGGTATATAAAAATGTAAAGTGTAATGTCACTGAAGTTCCATTTGATTATCTTCTATAACTAATGAGGAATACGCAGAGAAATATTAATAAAAAGGAGCCAAAATAACTGTGTTCTTTCAGAATCCAACTTTTTAAACAACAATATCTTATCGTCATTTTATAAGTCAGTAGAAATCATTTAAAAGGGTTAAAAAACTTTAAAATTTCGCTGAATTTCTGGTAAAATTCATCAAAATTTTATTTTTTTTAAAAAGCTGCAAGAAAAGCAATCAAGTGATTTTTTGACGATTTTATGTAAAAAAGTAATAAACTAAAAGTTTTATTTTTTATTTTGAGCGTTTTTCAACTCTGAGATAATTGAAATGTTTTTTATTTTATATGTATCTCTTTGGGACTATTATGATTTCTCAGGGGTGCTTTTTGGGTATTTTTACCTGATTTTTACACGGATTTTTCGCTATGTAGAAGATTTGGCGGTATACATGTTTGTTTACATTGTACTTTTTGGCTACACATTCCTATATAATTAATAGCAGGAATCATCTGTAAGAATGATAATATCGCCCTCGCAAAAGTGCCGTTTGCCTGTCACTGGGACTTAACTCCGATAATATATGACTATATCATTTATTAAAAAAATATAAGTCTATTTTGTCGAGGATTTAATTACTTTAATTCCATATGTAGTACCTGGCTTACAAACTAACTCGGATGGCTTTATATTTAGCTGGTAATTTCGGTGCAGGAAAAGCGACGCTCCCTCATTTCATATTGTACTCAAACCCATTGTTTCCGATTTTAGTTCACGAATAAATGCACTCACTAATTTCACTCAGTGACCTAATTTCCGATTTTAGTTCGCGAATAAATTCAATCGGGCTTATTATATGCCTCATTTCCTTTTATGTGAGACTAAAATCCACAGTAAAATCGATTCAGTTATTGGATACTAAGAAGACACCACGTATGTACATGAAAAAAATATTAAAAAAAAAATGTTTTGGCTTTCATACAATCCACCGTATAAATAATAGTACGAAAATTATATAATCATTAATATTTTAATAACTGCAATTTCGTAAGTAGGTCATCTAAGTCAAATAGCTTCATTATTATAGAATAAAGATTTGAAGATTTAAATTTAAATAAAACCCCTAACGTAAATTACTGTATAGGTAACATACACAATTATGCATTAATTAAAACAGAAAAATTATTTTGATAGCGATGAAACTCTAGATTAAACTAACTAACAAGTACGTAATTTATTAGCATATTTTTTTTAATTTCATAAATTGCAATATTAGTTTTTTTTCAGAAATATTTTTATTGATTTAAAAAAAGTATATAACCTATTTTTTTTTTGCCAATAGATTTATATTGCAGCAATGAACCATATTGTAAATACTGAAAAAAAAGCATCGGAAAGTTTTCATTAAAAAGTCCACGTTTAGCTGCTGCGAAAAAGAAAAAGCTGTAATTGTTAGCAAAGTACCTATTTAGTTGTCGCTTAAAATTTTGGCGCAATCTGTCAACCAGTTTGTTAATAGCTGTCGATTAGGTTAGTCTGCTCTGCGATCACATCAAAAAGGTTTCTGAAGATAGGTTGCAGGACGTGGCAACTCAGGCTCTATTTTCCTGAAATGCATCATAGCGGGTGAACGTATGAGGGTTTATGTTTGTGACTTGCAAACCAGCCACAAGTTTCGGAATGGTGATTCAAATGCGAGGCGAATTTGAAAAAAATACCTCAAAGTCGCTTGAAAATCAAAATCATGTTCATTCTTTTCTTTGCTTATCGGTGTGTTGTCTACAGTAACTTCCTTCCTGAGTTAACTTCCTTCCTGAGAGGCAAACAGTCAACAAACATTTTTCTGGACACATTGGCACATTGGTGGGCAAAAAATGGAATACTGAGTGATAAAAAAAACAAAAGAAAATGGTTTATAAAACTTTTTATTATATAAAAAATTATCTCATTATGCGATTTGATCTAATGAGCCTAGTACTAAATTAAATAAACAGGTATGGTTATGCAATTATTTTAACCTTTGTTAAAATTTAAAAACCAATTATTATTTGTATTCAGGCATAAGCTAACAACATATTTTGTTGATTTTATTGTAGAGTACCATTTACACTCTGGGTATTTGAACTGCTAAAACTTCCTTGCATGTGGCCAATGACCAATATCATATTTTCCAGCATCTTTTGGTGGATGATCAAATGCGGGTCATTTCTTCCTCTTTGCCTGCAATTCATGTTCTAATGAACTGGTGCATTGACGTTCTCTTCTAACCTCTGTTCTGGAGCCTATGGTGCAGAGAACTTGAGCTAACTCATCACGAAATTGGACCATAGAAAGTATATCTTTTTTGGTATACTGCGATTCACGGTTTTTTTTGTAAATAACAACAATTAATTACCGTCTAATCAAAATAATTTAAGATTATACACATGCACCACTTTTTGAATTTCACAGCAATGTAAAACTTGCCCAAAAAGCTGTCCATAGGATTGACCCCTCCCATATTTTAAATTTATTCCTGGACTATATTCGGACATGAAATTTCCACTTTTTCGATTTATCATCATAACTATTGACATTAGATACTGGTGTTGATCCAACATTTGTATGTAGATACTACAGAAACCATTTTGTAATCCTTCCAGGTAACTTAAGCCATATCGATGCTATCTAATGTAGATGTTCCTTCTTCGTGACTTTCTCATGGTACTGTTTTTTCATCGAACCCTTTTTTCAGGCATTTTGGCGATGGGGGTTCGATTTTGTTCTATAGTGCTAAAAGAATGAATGCCTTGCTTGGTTAAGAAATGCACCAGAGGCAATGATGTGTAAAAGTTGTCAAAGGAGACTATGTGATTTTTATGTCTTGGCACACCCCTAAACAAACGAATGACAGCACCTTTTGGTCTTCCTGTTCTGCATATAGTTCAAATTTATGCGCATATCCTGATAAGTCACAGACAACATACAATTTAAATTCCATTTGTAGGGTTTAATATGCAGATATTGCTTGAGAAAGTGTGCTAATTTGGTTGCACACATCTGCTCATCCACTGGTAGTCTTTGTTTAATAGGCATGGAAGAAAATTTATTGTTCAGGTGTTTGATGACTAGACTTATTTTCATGGCCTATATTATAGGCTTGCGATCTTCATTGTTTTGACAATGCAATGAAAGCTAGATTCTTTCAAACTTGTTGACTGGCATTGTGGATATAATTGGACCATATCCAAAAACAGGCGACCAATAGGCTCTGTTACCAGCTTTGTACAGACATAATTAACAATACCCCGAAAAACTTTTTCAAATCTGGTGCTGTATAAATTGTACTGTTATTAGAATCCTTTTGCATGCAATGTAAATTGGTTTGTACTACAATTTCATTGATAGAATCATCGTCAAAAAAATAATTAAAACATTGGTATAGGGTTTCCAAACTGAATTATTTCAGAAGAAAAAGCGAAACAGCCCATGATAGTAATTTTGCCGTCGTCAAATTCCATAAACCTATTTTTCAAAATAAGCTTTCTTTTATCAAATAGTGTGTTTGTTATATTATCACAGGAAACTCGGTCCAGGCTTTCTTGTTCTTCTATATATTCAATAGGAGGAGGGTGGTCTTCACTTTCTTCTTGATCACACTCATTTTTGTCTTATAATAAATAGAATTAGAAGTTCCTCTCTAGTTTATTGTGAATCATGTGGGCCATCATTATCAGGATCTTCTGCTTCCAGTCCATCTTCTAAGAACCACCCATTTACCAGGTCTGCTAGTCTGCTAGGTATCGTTCTATATCTCTTTCATTAACCTTATCCTGAAACAGTCAAAAAATATATAAAAAGTGAAATTTCATAAACTTGAATTTCTTTATAGTAGAAGAAGAGTATTACTGCATAATTATTTCAATATACATGATACCGTATTGACTAATTTTATGCAAAATAATTATGTTTTCGACATTAATTTTAGCAGTCCTCACAATAGTAACCTTTTTTTTATTCATTGTATTTCTTCACCGGCTTCTTTACACAAATATTTTAAACTCTTAATATTTTTGCGCCGTAAACCGTAAGTACAAACTTACTTCCGAAAACACGTGAATGACATTTTTAATGACATGTGACATATGACTTTTTGTTGATTGAATGTGTTCCGTTTTATTCATTAGTCTTTTAGAAAGTTGCCAGACACAAAAAAAATGCTTTAACTTATTTTATGCAATTTTCGATTTTGAATAATTTGATGGAAGTTTCACGACGCACGTAAAGGTTAATATGATAATGCGTCACCCGTCCTGACATCAAACATCCTGCGCGATTTTTTTTCAAAAAACTCAATTAATATCGGCGACCAAACTCAATATTTTTTTTATTTTTTTTTTTTTATTTTTTTTTCAATTTCAATTTATTTCCAAAAAAATCTTAACAGATTGTAGAAACTTAATATTTAGGTACATTTAAATTACAGTATATTAGTTCGTTTTTACAATATTTAAATTTATCACCACGTACATACAGTTACTTCATTATTGCTTTTAGGGCATCCAAATCATTTTTAAGATTTATTTACTAAAACCACAAATTAAAATAATTGATAAAAATAATCAAGAAACTAAAATCAGAAAAAGTCAGAATAATTAAAAAATGCTACTTAAAATTGTCAAGAAAATGACCAAAAAATTTGAAAAATTATTTAAAATTAACAAACTCATCGATCGAGTAAAAAGCTTTGTCTAATAAGAATTTTTTAAGTAACTTTTTGAATAAGCTTTCTACTTGAATAGTTTTTAAACTTTCTGGTAGCCTGTTAAAGTAATATGGCCCTGAGTATTTTGTGTCTTGCCTTGCTGTGTTTAGTTTAATACATGGTATAAAAATGTTTAATTTATTTCTCGTATTTTTAGTATGTGTATCTGAAAACTTTTTATAATGTGTTTCTTTATATTCATATTCACCAGATGTGACCCAGGTGATAACGATATATATTTAGCACCTTAGCCTTTGGCTTCGTCATTTAGGAGCATATTTTTTCTTGGGTTTGAGTCCTAAACTGGAGGATGTGAACGAAAAAAATATATGTACCACATCTTCATTGATTGGCTTCCGCTTCATTCTCGTGAACTTCCTTTAATGAAGTCCCGCTTTTCGGGAAATATGGCGCGATCGGCTACCCTGGTCAACGCAGGACTGATAAGAACGGCTTTCAATAAATTGAATTAGCGAAGTATTTCTTAAGGTATTCTGAAAACATTAAACATAATACTTGTAACAAGCGCTAAAGACCCTTAAATCGCGGTAATCTGCCGAATTACAGCATTAAACATTTAATATTGGCCAAATCGACAAGAATCAGCAGCCGAAAGTCGTAAACTCAGATAGATAAGGGGATATAACAATCAAAATTATAGCCCTACTGGTGGTAATTGTCTATTCCAAAATGACTGGAATTTTAAAAATGGTATTATTTTGCTCAGTTGTTCACTTTTTTTCAAAAATTTGATTGGAAAGCATTATACGATTTCGGTAACGCAAACGATTGCGTTAATTATTTCTATAGTGTCATCTACGATTGCTTCGATAGCTACATTCAATAGAAGTCGTATCATCACAAGTGCTGGAAGCGGACCGGTTCTCAATTTCATAGGGAGCTTTACGAAACTTTAGGGTATAGAGTTTAACATAAAATAAAAGACTCTTTTAATTTGTACATGCACAATATTGAGACGTCTAGCCAGGAAGATAGTTCATGGTTTTGGGAATATGTTCGTAGTCAGCGAACTGCTGGTGGGGTACCCCAGAATGTGGTCTATAATGAGGCTACATATACAGGGGCAGAAGTCGCTGATGTATTTGCGGATAACTTCTTATCAGTGTTTCTACCGAACGTACCGGCTTTAGACGCCGTCGTTGCTGAAGCGACTATTATGTCGGGCGACGCAAATTCTTCATGCATCAACGTCCGCAATGTAACTGAAGAGAATATTCGGTTGGCAATACGCAAGCTGTAATCAGTCTGCACTATTGGACCTGATGGAATTCCTCTTTATGTTATCAAAGCATGTTGTTGTGAATCTTTTATACAACCTCTTATGCATATATTTAACAGATCGTTGGAATCGGCAACATACCCCTATAAGTGGAAGATATCTAGAGTAACTCCAGTACCAAAAAGTAGCGATAAGGTGCAGCTTGATAATAACAGGCCGATTGCAGTGTTATTAATTTTTTTTAAGCTTTTCGAGACGATTCTCCACCGAGAAATTTATACAAAACTATGCGGTGCTCTATCGGATGCCTAACACGGGTTCCGTCCTAATCGTTCCACAACTTACAACCTAATCGTTTTTACGTAGGTATTATGTTACTGGTGAGTTGGATAGCACCTCAAGGGGACAAGTGAATATCGTGTATTTGGATTTCAAGAAGACATTTGACAGAGGCGATAACGATGCGTTACTCCGAGAACTGGCTGATGCCGGATTCTCAAGTAAACTGTGGTAATTTTATGCAGATTACTTGGGGGGCCGCCAGCAATTCGTTAAATTTGGCGATTTTGATTCCAAATTGTACAACATTCAATCGGGGGTTAGCCAAGGATTAAACTTGGGCCCTTTGTTATTCAACTTATTTGTTAATAATCTGAGTAAAGTTGTCACATCAGCACGTTGTCTAATGTTTATTGATGACGTCAAATTATTTTTATCTACTGGAAGGGCTGAGGCCTGCAAGATCTTCTAACGTGATATTAATGCAGTTAATGCATGAAGCCAACCTCGTAACCTGCACTTCAATATTAACAAATGTTCAGTTATGGCATACACAAGATCGCCTGCTCATCTGATGTATGATTACTCCATCGCTGGATGTGTACTTTCCAGAGTGACTGAAGTCAAGGACTTGGGAGTTTTTTCGATCCCCAGTTAAACTCTAAGGAATACATAAGGCAACTACCTACAACTTCTTTCAAGCTTCTGGGGTTTGCGATACGGCAATCCAAACACTTTAATAATATTCGGGTTATGCGCACGTTGTACAACTCGATTGTTAAAAGTCGCATGGAAACGAATGCAGCTATTTGGAATCCGAATGAAGATAACCTATACACTCATGCTGGAAAAGGTACAGAAGTGTTTTTTGCGATTTTTGTACTTCAAGCAGTACGGATATTATTCATTATTGTATCCGACAGCATTTATCACGGCATGGTTGGCTACAATTCTCTCTGTCTCAGAAGAAGAATGTTGACCATGTCCTATGTTTAGAATCTAATTCGTGGTAAAAGTGATAACACTAGCTTACTAGCCAAGGTGAGTCTTTTCGTATCAAATAATTATCTTTATGCTTGATCGCACCATCTTTTCGCGGAGCCGTTCTCGCGCACTAACCTTACGAGGTGGAACTTGTTGGTGCGAACCTTGCGGCGCTTAAATAAAATTAACTAGATTGCACCAGATTTTGATATTTTTTCTCGCCAACCCGTTATTATTTAAATTGCAGGCTAATAATTACTTATTCTTATATGATAGTTAGTATTCTAAGTGTCATTCTATTTGTATACTTACGTTGATATTTCTATTAATTTTACTTTTTAATGCCTTGGTTTTACTGTAATGTTGATTAGTAATAAGCGAATAATAAACAAATAAATAAATAAATAAATATAGATATGGAGCAGTGATAGCAATCAGAGGTTGGATATCGATGGAGTATTTCTCTAGATCTCTGAAATCTCCTTTTATTTTATTATTATAAAAAAGTGGATACTTTAGACCGCAATAAAGAGGTATTGGATTAAAAAAGTTAAATAAGAAAGATGATAGTTAAAACACAAAAAAAAATCTATTTAATTCCCTATCGCAAATTCTGTAACTCAGGATGAGCCACAGAGAAGCGTGGCAGGGTTTAGCTAGTATGAAATAAAATATCGATATTATTTATCTAGACATTATTTAGCTATCCTATAAGAGATACATAGACTTGTGTTTAGTGATATTATTATGTACTAGGTAGGTAAATACTCTGCAGATTTTATGCGCCATGCGTGTTATGTCGTAGGTTCCCTTTTGTCGATATTTCCGAAGTATTTTTTTATTATCATTTTAAAATAACGTTTATTCAAGTGCAATTATTATATATTCGGTTATATTAATTGTATTTCATGAGCCAGTATAACGCATCTGTTCGTGGTCGTAATTCTCAGTTATAGGGAGATATACTTTAAAGAAAGGATACTATAGAGGAGATATACTTTATAGAAGCGATATACTTTATAGAAAATTTCGACTCTCTTTTTAAAAATGAATATTGTGGTAATCTACATCTGTATACGTGTGATGTTGCTGATGGACATGTTGCTGTTGGGGGCGATTACTCGATGATGCGGTTGAAGGTTGAAGCATTTGGAGATGCTTTGAAAATGCGAAGGATGCGTCGGTTCTGTGGTCACCAGTTAGGTATATAAACTAGTAGTGAGATGAAATGTACAAGTATGTTACAAAACGCCAGCGCTCAGATCGATTTGTATATGGCAGCTCCCTGCGTCGGAGGCTTAGGGCTCCGAAGTTGGACGCAGCAACATCTAATCGGCTCATCTTGAATAATAATCGCTATGGCCTACGTTTTCAAGCTGATCCGGGGTAGAGTTGATAATCCTAGCATGCTAGCGAAGGTTTGTCTCTTTGTTCCGGACAATTATAATCGTGCTCGCACTCATAATCTATTTGCGGAGCCGTCCTCGCGCACCAACCTAAGTCGATGGAGTATGCTTACCCGTGCTTTGTGTCATATAAATGCACTATGTTCGACAGCGTCAGACTTTGATATTTTTACAGCGAGCACGCATCTCTTCAAGGTGTTGGCATTGCGCTACTTGTTTATGTCAGAATAAAATAAATTGTTTTCACCCTTTATGTACCGTAAGTTTGTAAGTTTTTTAAAAATTATTATTAATGCCTGTATTTGTATTTAATGCTTATTTAAACATGTTGTGTAAGTACTTGTAAGAATTCTATTATGTTTCATATTTATGTGTATATTGCATATCAACGGATTGGTATAAACTGTTAAGTTGATTTGCTAATGAAATAAATAAATAAATAAATAAAATATTAAACTAATTGGCATTAAAAACGATAATTCGTTGAAAAGCTATGGCCCTTTAGGTCAATCAGACTCAAATTTTGTAACTTAAGGACGCTCAGTCCAATTAAAAACAAAATCTTTTTATAATATTCTTTTCGTATTGTGGTGTCTAATAAGTCCGTTGGTATGGTAGCTCCCATGTCTATTTCAGGCACGGAACCCTAAAACTAATTAGCTTTTCCCATCAATAAATAATACTGATTAACGAACGAATTTTCGGAATTTGCACCGCGTTCTGGAGTTATGGGCTCTTAAGCCATTGTATCTCAAGAAAGAACATTCCGATTTCAAAAAATTCTTAGATATTTGTTTATCTTTTCAATGCGGAGATATAATAAAATGTTAGTTACCGTATAGCAGAACCCTGACTTAGTTAATGGATTACCACCAAAATCTAACATGCGTCTTCCATTGATGAATAAAACAGATTGGTGAAAGAAAAAAAAATGCCTCTTAAGCCATTTAGGCCATTGTAACTCATGAGCGCATGGCCCGATTTCTAAAATATTTGTTATAATCCGTTTTTAACCGAGTTCCAAAAAAGGAGGAATTTATGAATTTGGTTGTATTTTTTTTAAATGTTTGTTACCTCAGAACTCTGTAATTTATAAACCGATTTGGAAAATTCCTTTTTTTCGAAGGAATAAACTCCTAGATTGGATCCATGAGGAATTGAGAAAACTCCTCAAATATATGAAGTTGAAAATTAACATGTTGGTTCAGCTCCGATGACAATCCATTTTTTATGGTAAGCATGACCTGATTCTACGTCCAGGGTAGGGTCCCGACGAGGGGACACCTCAACGGTCAACAGTACAGACACGGAATGTTGTATACTTTCTTAATTTAAATAGCCCGTTCTAAGTTTCATGGCATGGCAGTTGCACCTAGGGTTGGTTCCCGACGAGGGGACTCCTCAGCGGTTAATAGCACAGACACGACATGTTGTATATGCATTCAATTACGACAGCCCGTTTTAAGTTTCCCCAAGACAGGATTGGCTTCCAACGAGGGAACTCCTCAACGGTCAGCAGCACAGACACGAAATTTTGTATATGCTTTCAATTATGATAGCCCGTACCTAAGATGATATGGCTTCTGCACTTATTAAAAAATAGGAGTCGATTTTCTTTTGTTGAAATTTTGTATTATCGTTTTAATTCCGAGACCTAATAAAATGTTTGTGAGCGTATAGCTGATAATGTGGTTTTTCAGTCCTCAGTTTGGATGTAAGCAACCTAACGTAGTTTTTGGATGATCGCCAATATCAAATTAACTCTTACCGTTGATGAATAAAACAGAATAGTGAAAAAGTTTTTATTGGGCTGCAATCGCACAACGCGGTTTTGAGATATCGATGAGAAAAATCAATACATCCATCCGGACAAATTTTTCCTTTCTGGTTCTAAATGTTCTAAAACTAATCCAAGAGACAGCGACAAAAAAGCAAGAGTTTTGTAAAAGCTGATACTTTCAGATCACAAAGTATGTTGGCCATAGAATGCTGGGGTAGAGTCAGCCGGCCAGACTTCGGGACACCTGGCGCTGGCGTGCAGTAGGAAAGATGTAATTTAATTAGTACCCCCAAAGTGTTTTGGAAAAGCTGAAAATTCATCAGTTGGCAGTGGATGCAATACAGAACTCGAACTAAATGGTTAGACTGCTCAAAAGTGTAATGCGTGGCGTCAGCATTACTCCATACATGTCACAAAAAAAAAGTCCATTAAATTGCGTATTACGAGTTACTGATGAATTTTTAGCTTTTTCAAAACACTCTGGGGGTAGTAATTAATATTAAAAACTTTGCTAGTACGCCAGTGCCAGGTGTCCCGGAATCTGGCCTGCTGAGTCTAGCCCGGCATTCTATGGTCAAAATACTGTCTGATCAGAAAGTATCAGCTTATACAAAACTCTGCTACTTTTTTGACTGTTGCACTTCAACTGTTTTTTGAACAAATATATTGTTTTGCTATTGCAGCGATTTCAATACGATGCGCATCAGCCTGCTGGCTGACGCTGGCGTAATAGGACTCCGAGTTGCCATTGCTTGACACCTGCAACAACCACGGTTTTATCCGATATTGCCACCTTACCATGCTAGTTAAATTATGAATGTATGTACCTCGTTAAAAAAAAATATTATCAAACCGATATTTCCGACAAGTGACAGAAAAACTAATTTGAAAACTATACTTACGTAAACGTGTAAACGTACCCAGCCTTTACAATTCTCCCGGAACACTTGTATGGCTTCATGAGTCTGCGCTTTATTGTATTATTTGTTTGTCGGAGGTAGCACTGTAATTACTTTCCTAACTAGTACCTTTATATCGGTCGCGACACTGTTTTCAATATTCAAAATGTTGTTCATGATTATTTCGACATCGTTAGAAACGTTTATAAAACGCGTTCACCTCATTTAGAACGTTTCGATGAAACATTGTATCTATTGTTGCCCCACTAGGACTTGTTAGATAAATATTTTTGATATATCTATGTTTTTTTTTGTATCTTGTATACGTTTGGTGTTATTTCAATGATTTTTATCTTATTGTATCACAATAAAGTGACAAAGAGGTCACAGCGACACTGATGCTCAGTAATTTAACGATAATGTGGTGATTTTGATTCTTTTACATCATAATTCAAACTTGTGGAACTATTCACTGAGTTTGCCTGAGAAATAAACAAATAACAAATTCCAACATTTATGACTATTATGACTACGCTATTTATGACTAATCTGCAATGAGAACTTTTTGTCATAAATAGTTTAATGTCACGTACGCTTGCAATTTTATTCATATATTATCCGTACGAGTATATTCGTAGTGGTTTTTAATGCCACCATCGATTTTTAAGTATTTAACTATTTAAAAATATTATAGTTATGAAATATTTTTGAACATCAATACACAATTAATTATTTGCGATTACTAATACTCAACCGATTTACAACTCAAAATGATCGCGATATATGTTATATAGGGTAAGTTCAGGAGAGATGGACCACTTTTTTTTGGCAGCCTCGTATTATTTCTCTGAATAATTAAAACTTACGCTTAGAGTGTTACATCAATATACATTTATTAATGAACCATTTATACAATTTATATGGCAAAGCGACGGTTTCATAAAGGTAAAATTTGTGATCAAACAAAAGATAGCATTGGTCCAACTCTCCCACACTGTATGGGTGAGTTGGGCTACCCACTAAGGAGAGATGGACCTAAACTTTTTAAATTATATTTTCCAAATTTGGCATATTACAAAAATCAAAATGTTAAAATAACAATAACTAAAAATAAAATGACAATAATTAAAAATTCTAAATATCAATAACTACTCTTCTTTTGCTTCTCTATTTATTCTTTTCCTGATTTATGTTCTTCTTTGATACTCATTTCGTCTCTTATTTCTAGTCATTTTTTTCATTTTAGTTATAGGTAGGTACTTCCTTTCTAGAACGCCTTGCTTTCAAATTTAATATATTTCAAGTCGAGTTCAATATTTGAGCTTGTTTTGTGGCCCTGCGACGAACACTTGCAGTATTTTCTATGCTGGGGATTGGACAAACTATACTCCAATACCTTACCTGACGTTGCCTTTTCGGTATAATATTTTTACCAGTTTCTTCTTTTGGTATACTACTTGTGGGTTGTGTGGTAGTCGACTGAATGCCGGTGAAAGGTTGATCTCTAAAATTATATTTCTGGACGTTTATTAGTCTTGTATTTTTGTTGATTGTAATAACTTTTGATTGATTGTAATAACGTGTCATTACTGGTATTGTCCGATATCAAGAAATAGCATTTCACAGTCTGAAATAGCATTTTTATTAATTGGTATGATTCCAGTTGCCGAGAAACCCGATTCTCTATTGCTCAATGAAGCTAATTTATTCCAAGCTGATGCCAAAACTTTTCCACAGTGTAATCGTGTCAATTTTATTGATGGATTACTTGTTATAAACTTATTGCATTCATCGTAATACAATGACTTCAGGGATTTAACGAAGGTTTTATTGAATGTCTGAATTAAGTGTTTTGCATAACTGGGAATAAAATCAGGATTATTTCGTTTTCCTCAGCAAACTCCAACATTTCTCCTTTGCTGCAATGCGATGAACGTCCATCCAGAAATATCATAAATTGACCAGGCGGCTTACAGGACAAGAAATGATTTCGTAACCAGTCCAAAAATAAAGCAGAACTGACATATGGAGATTATTGTGATGTTGCTACAACAGAGCCAGGTGGCATACCGTCTTGAAATTCGGGTTTCTTATTTTTTCCTTTCAATATACAATAGGGTGGGAGTTTTTTTTTTCTTTATAATAAAACAAGTGATAACCGAAATAGTTCCTCCCTTTTCGCCTACGGTGATTGTAGGCACGCTCTTTGAGCCTTTTATAGAAACTACATTCCCTGGTTTATTATTCAATTGCAGAACTGTTTCGTCCATATTAAATATGAGCCCTGGTTTATTGAATACGCTATTTTTCGTTAAGACGTCTTCTGTTAATGAAAATTGATTGCCTACACAATCTTTGTTTAAGCGTTTTCCTGAGCTACAGACACGGCTTCTTACCTCCACCCGTAACCCGCCATTTATTTCTTGGGAAAATTTTTGCTTGAGAACCAGTTGCACTGTGAAACTATATGCCATTTTCCAAACTGGGTATCTTGAGAGTTTTTTTTTCTGAAGATTTTATATGGGTGAAAAAGTCTTCTCCTCATTCTCAGGTGTCAATACACAACTCGTTCCAAGAACATCTGTTTTGATTTTTTTAATTCTGTAACCTCCTCTTAAACGTTGTTTTCGGTATTCCAAACATTCTTGAAGCTTTATTGATTCCCATTCCACCAGCACATGCCTTAACAGCATTCGTTTGATCAACCTCAGTCCATTTTCTTCTACAAACCCCTGTTTGTCTCACATATGTTGAAAACATTTCTAGAAATGCAACAATAGAACGTCATTATACACAAAAACCTCATATCACGTATCAGAACCTCATACCTCAGACCTCATACCTTATATCACAGTCCGATACACTAAAATCTAAAAAAGGCGAATTTTTATTGGCCCATCTCACCCGTAAAAACTCTGGTGCATCTCTCCTAAATCGAGAGGTGAGACGGACCACCCCCTCACACTATATGTATACACATTTATCGATACATTTGTGGTTATATTGACGCTTTGAGAACAGACAAGTACAGTGGTGCCAATTTTTATCAAACAAATTCAATATTCGCTACGTGCCTTCGCTATGACTACAAGCATAAAAAAACCGACACACCGTAAATCATTTTCATAGTTTTTCTTAATAACCAAAATAAACTTTTGCCGCCTTGTCGCATACACTTTGCAACTAGTTTGATAGGAACACTTCAGGGTTGCCAGATTAGGAAAAATATTTGTAGTTTAGGAGAAATTGCGATGGTCCGTCTCACCCGCTGGTCCATCTCTCCTGAAATTACCCTATTAGGTGTAAGATCTTCTTACATGGAGCAGAAAGTTCTTGTAGATATGTCATTTTAAAACAATTATTCATCTTTTTAGCATTTAAGAAGAGATTTTTTTATTATGTAACTGGTAATATGAGTCTTGCACAGTACGTTTTTACATCATTTGAGTGATAATGAAGGTCCAATTATGATAACGCGTGAAATTTGTAGAACCCCACGTTTCGGGGATGTTAAAAACACATCCAGAGTTGACTGCAGGGCTGTCAATCGTCATACGTTGCTGTTATACGGGTAGACGGCAAACTGCCGCTACTACACAGATTATAACAATAGTGGAGTAGCGGGGTCGGCGCGCGCGAATTTCAAAAATCCGATGTGCACACAACACTCACTGTATCTTAAGTCGCGCCCTTACACTCGGCGATGGTTTTAGAAAAGGTTTCTACGCAGTAGAGAGTTTAGAATCCTCGTCTCTATTGAAGTTCGGGGGTTTTTTTATATCAATGGATCCCGGATCATAAGGGGAATGTAACATTGTTCTTTATACAGCACAATGGGATTACTTTGTTTTCACCATGTTTGAACAAATGAAATATAATTGACAAAATTAAAAAAATAACAAAACGACTCCTACTTTTTTATAAGTGCAGCAGCCATGTCATGGTAAACCTTAAGACGGGCTAACATAATTGAATACGTAAACAAAATTTCTTGTTTGTGCTGTTGACCGTTGAGGAGTTCCCTCATTGGAAGCCAACCCTGGGTGCCGCACTCCCGCCATGGTGAAACATAGAACGGGCTGTCGTAATTGAATGCATATACAAAATTTTGTGTCTGTGTTACAAAAAAATACAACCAAACTGATAACCTCCTCCTTCTTTTGAAGTCGGTTAAAAATGGAATGAAATGGCCACATAGAAAATCATTTATATTTCATTGAGACATATTTCATAGGATGATGTCTTCAAACTATATACTGCGTGAAACGCTGTTCTGAAATGTTTTCAACGCCAGTTGCTAAACGGAAATGACACCAGCGCTAATGGCAATGGTAAAGACGATACTACTATCCTCCAATGTGTAATTTAATGTTGACCTACGAGAGATTACCGGACCTAAAATAAATACCTCTCACAGTGATATTAACGCGGACGGAGCCGCGGATAACAGTTCGTTTTATTATAAATGCCAGCCTACCCGCGGGGCATTTCCAGGCAACACGCGCACTTATACGGTAAATGGAGGCGCATTTGGACCGAAAATAGGATAACACGTTACGGTTATCCTATTACGCATCGGCATTACTTGCATTCGCCTTTGACATTTAACCCTTCATTAGTCTCGTTAGATAAATGTATCTATATTATCACAGCGTAATAATACTGATGAGTAAATAATAATGTTAAATGCCAAGTAAGTAACCACATCACATAGTAAGTAACCACAAGTAAGTAACCACATCACATTAGATCGTCTACGTTGGAGTTTGGGCTTTGGAGTTTGTACCTTCGTGTGCTAAAATTTAATTTCCCAGTCTTGTATCCTATAAAAACTCCAGTATCTGTGAGGGGATGATTTCTTTGATCTCACATGGGTACCAAACATCCTTGTCGCCTCCTTGACTGCTTTAGCTGTTCACACTCAAATACAAACTGGAATGATGTCTTCGCTTCTTCAAAGCAGTACCTGAATAGGTCGGTCTCAGGTAGTCCCATTCGATGTAGATGCCTATCCAAAAACATACGTTTCGTGCCGTTGTGGGCTATAGACGTGTCACGAGCTGCAATATTTTCTCCTTTTTTTTTATAATGGAGGAAGTTCAAATTGCAGACGAATTGAGTGAACTAAAAAAAGTTGTGAGTGATGTATGTGCTCAAGTGTTCGCGCAGACGCACATTATAAAGGATCTTCACTCGAAAATCGACACGCTGACCTTCGCCGCAGGGGGCTGCCCCGGCACGGATAACACTTCCGCTAGGCAACCAGCTGTGGTGCAAGCGTCGGTTGTTGCAGGCGCAATAATTACACCAACTGCAAGCAATGCTTCAGAAAGGAAAAAAGCGACAAAAGCGGTGAGTGTCGATAATAAAAACAAACGATGGATGAGATCGTCCACATCCGCGAGGGTCGCCGCGAATGCTACCGTTGCCACTGCCGCAGCGCTTCCGCTGTCGCGCCAAGTGACGCCAACGAAGGATGCAGTGTCCATCGATGCTGGCGTGGATGCCGACCTGGTACCAGCTGAAGGTGGCATTACCTAAAGATAAATTAAAGATAAATTAAATTACCTAAAGAAAAGGGATTCTGTAATACCATTCACAGTAAAAACAGTGATAAAGGCGAAAGGTAACTACAATTCGTTTATCGTGGGTGTTCCAGAATCTCTTTTCACCACATATATGGATCCCACTTTTTGGCCTGCAAGTGCGATGTTTAACGAGTGGTCCTTTCGGAGTGGAAAACGCACTGCCAATCCGAAAAAGAATCGTCTTTCCGTGCAACACTAGTGACATAAATATATCCTATCAAAATGTGCGGGGTCTGAAAACTAAGCTGCGCCAATTTTCTGAAAACGCACATTTAATTGATAGTGATATAATTATTGTAACCGAGTCATGGCTAGACGATTCTGTAACCGATGCGGAGGTTTGCTCGACTGCAAATTTTACTCTTTACCGTAAAGATAGACAAACTTTTGCAGGCGGGGTATTCCTCGCCGTGAGGAACTCCATCTTATCGTATCGCATACCTAGCTATGAAACTGATGGTGAAGTATTGTGTGTGAAAGTTATATATAGAAATGTACCTGTATTCTTTTTTGTAGTTTACTTTCCCCCTAAAACCGCTGATGAAGTATATATGTCTTTTTTAAATAAAGTAGAAGAACTTTTTGTTGCAGATAGGTTAAAAAATATTTGTATTATTGGCGATTTTAATCTGTTTTCTGCGTGGCAACATGTAAAAAATATTTTGATTACTTTTTATCTTTATGTAACTTTAAGCAACATAATAATATTTTAAATTCTAATAATCGATGTCTAGATCTGGTGCTCACGAATTTCCAACCTGATACCTCTACGGTATCCAGAGCCTCGATAGAGTTGGTGCGAGCTGACAGCTATCATCCGCCGATTGATGTGAGCATTGTACTGCGCCCAGCGCGTACGCATATTCAGCCGAGCGACAATCAAAAGTATAGCCCTACTGGTGGTAATTGTCTATTCCGGAATGACTGGAACTTTAAAAATTGTAATTTTACTCAGTTGTACAGTTTTTTTGATTTTTTGATTTGATTGCGTTAATTATCTCTATAGTGTCATCTACAATTGCGGTACACTATCGGATGCCCAACACGGGTTCCGTCCTACCAACCTATCCGTTTTTACAGATTATGTTACTGTGAGTTGGATAGCACCTCAAGGGGATAAGTGGATGTCGTGTATTTGGTTTTCAAGAAGGCCTTTGACAGAGTCGACAACGATGCGTTACTCCGAGAACTGGCTGCTGCTGGATTCTCAAGTAAACTGTTGAAATTTTTCGCAGATTACTTGGGGGGCCGCCAGCAATTCGTTAAATTTCGCAATTTTGAATCCAAACTATGTAACACTCAATCGGGGGTTAGCCAAGGATCAAACTTGGGGCCTTTGTTATTCAACTTATTTGTTAATAATCTGGGTAAAGTCACATCTGCACATTGTCTAATGTTTGCTGATGACGTCAAATTGTTTTTATCAACTGGAAGTTCTGAGGCCTGCGAGCTCTTCCAGCGTGATATTGATGCAGTTTATGCATGGAGCCAAGCTCGTAACCTTCACTTCACGACATACACAAGATCGCCTGCTCATCTGATGTATGATTACTCCATCGCTGGATGTGTGCTTCCCAGAGTTAGTGAAGTCAAGGACTTGGGAGTTTTTTTCGACCCCAAGTTAAACTTCAAGGAACATATTAGACAACTATCTACAACTTCTTTCAAGCTTCTAGGGTTTGTGATACGGCAATCCAAACACTTCAATAATATTCGGGTTATGCGCACGTTGTACAACTCGATTGTTAGAAGTCGCATGGAAACGAATGCAGCTATTTGGAATCCACATGAAGATACTTATACCCTCATGCTGGAAAAGGTACAGAAGTGTTTTTTGATATTTCTGTACTTCAAGCAGTACGGATATTATCCATTTTTGTATCCGACTGCATTTATCACAGGCATGGTTGGCTATAATTCTCTCTGTCTCAGAAGAGAAATGCTGACCATGTCCTATGTTTTCAATCTAATTCGTGGTAAAACTGATAACCCTAGCTTACTAGCAAAGGTGGATCTATTCATACCAAATAATTATCTTCGTTCTCGATCGCACCATCTTTTCGCGGAGCCGTTCTCGCGCACTAACCTTACGAGGTGGAACTTGTTAGCGCGTGCTTTGCGGCGCTTAAATGAAATTCACTAGATGGCACCAGATTTCGATATTTTTACCGCCAACCCTCACTTGTTTAAATTGCAAGCTATTAAATATTTATTTTTACATGATAGCTAGTATTATAAGTGTCATTCTATTTGTATAGTTATGGTAATATCTTCATTAATTTTACTTTTCAATGCCTTGGTTTTACTGTTATGTTGATTAGTAATAAATGAATAAACAAAAATAATTTTAAAAAAAATACAGTGTTAGCCGAAACATATAGGATATAATTGCTACATGAAAACTTCAATATAATTTTAGAAAAAGAAATCGTATGATTTTTTTTACAATGAACCAATAAAGCAACGGGTGTATCAGAAAATAGCGTGATGATAAATAACGACTAAAATCGTTGTCAAACCATTTAGCCAAAAGCCTAAATTGTAGATAATATACTTTGTCCAAATCGGTTAACATTGTTGCCATAGGAAAGCTCGCCTTTTCTTACGAATAAAGCGTTTTATTATTATTAATAATAATAATCGCAACTATTAACTTATAGATTCTTTTTCTTTCTTCGTTTTTCTGCTGCTAGAAAAGGTCTGCTTAAGTTGACGCATCTTTTGCCTCTTTCAGTGAGCCGATGATCTTATCTTAGATATTTTCGACAATTTCTTTTAATATTCTATTGCAATTAGGTAGACATTTTTTTTGAGTCCCTTGTTTACAAAATCTTTTAGTAAAACGTACTGATGTTTTGTAAGCGTAGCCTCAACTATCAATGATAACACTTGATCTGCCGGGAGAGGATTCCTTTTTGAAATAGAATCCACAGACTCATTTACTAATTCTAGTAATGTCGAGTCATCTATTTGTGAAAGCTCAGCTTTTATTCTCCGTTTCGTATGCTCCGAACTTTCTTCAAAGTCTTTGCTGTGGCGACCTCTATTTTCGCACTTGATCCATGTTCCGTTTGGCAATATGAATCCAAAACTGCACATACTAAAGCTTATGTTTCTTGCAACCATTTTGGATGTTTTTAATGTATACGCTTTGGTTCGAGCTACAAGCTCGCCAGTTGACTGATATTTTATACATACATTTTTGACTATTTTTTATAACGCTTCGAGGTCGAGATTTTAATTATTTTCTAACTCTGCAGATTAGATAATTTTTCATAAACTTGATATCATCTGTTCTCTCCAGTAGAAGATTTCCATATTTGAAACATATGATAACGCAAAAACGTGATTTTATAAGAAGATCATAAAAGAAAACAAAAAAAGTCTGTAACAGCAGATTGATATTGCGCATTTCGTAGACCGTGCTAGGTCGCTCTTCAAAAAGCGTAGACCTTACATTTCATAGACCGTGCTACGCCGCTCTTCAAAAAGCGTAGACCTTACATTTCAGGAAAATACGACAAAACTCGACAGTAATATTAACAGCATTGGCAGCTGATGAAATGATATTTAAAGCAATATAATTTTTATGACATACACACACATAAAAACACTTTGAAACTTTCACTGAACCTTCACTGAACGAAAAATAATAATAATAATTGTGTTAAGTAGCAACTACAGAAGTCATAAAATTGCGTTAATATTTATATATTTATTTGACAATTATATTGTGCTTACCTTGCTGTTCAACTTGCATTCTATTGCCACTTAATGTAAATAACCGGATTACCAGAAAAAAATACTCACTAACTACTTCACTAATTAGAGTAACTGATAACAATAACGGTCCCTAGATGTATTTATTTTGAGTTGTGTAAATACAATGAATTAGGTGGAATAATATTTTCATAACTATAGTTTCATTAACATTCTCTTATTAGCTCAAAGTACTACCAGGTTTCAAATAAAATCAAAGCAGTAAGTGTTTTTAATTTTGACATATGGTAGTGACCACGGTGCAGCGGTAGAAATGTCTGCAATTCAATACTCAAAAATATTATTACTATTGCATAATACATTTTTATTTTTTTAGTGATATTTAATTAGTGAAATTTCCTAAAAATAAAACATATTTTACGACCTTTCAAGATTTTTGTACAGCAGATTTTTGTTCTTAAACAACTGTCCTCCACATTTTTTTTTGATTAATGTCTTTGCAACTGAAAAAATCTGAATATCCAAAAGCTGGACATTTAAAACGGTTTTCCTGAGGAATTAAAATATGTAAATTGAAAATTAAAATAAATTAAAACTAGTTAGAAAGCTAAAAAAATAAAAAATAATAATTTAGAAAAGTAAATTTAAATCAGTAGTTTATTTAAAAAAGTTTGATGGTTTATTTTTTTATCATCAATTTATTTTTTTATGTTGAGCAATCTGCTAATCTTATCACATATCTTTTTTTTAAATTAAAAAAAAAAAAAAAAATAAAACAAGGTTTTTAGTTTTATGTATGTTTGGAGTTACCCCTAGGAAAGTTTGTCGCACCACGTATAATTATTTCGGACCTTTTAATGTTTTACCTCTCTATGGGCGAGAAAGTGACAGTTGAACATGATCTGGAATAGGAAAGTTGGTTCGTGTGGTTTATCTACTTTGCTAGGCTGCTTTATATATACAGAGTGAATATGACGAAATTTTATTTAGAGAAATATAAGATTGATGTTGTAAGTGTGGCGCAAGGCGAGGCGTGACAAGGCGCGAAGGGCGGGCGGGGGTGGTGGGGGGAGGGGGGGCGCGGTCGCGTCGGGCGCTCGAGGCGGGCGGCGGTCGGCCTCGAGGGTATGGGGGAGGGAGGAAGCGCGGTGGCAGCGCCACAGTTTCATCGGACAGTTCCGTGTACTCGCAACAGATACGACACAAACGAGAGGTCGACAGAACTGATGAAACAAAAAATCCAAGGTTTTTACCTTATGTTATGTGTAATTAAGTTGGCCACTGCTTAATTGGCCAGATAAATTGACAATATTTAACCAAACGGCTCGACTTGAATTAACTTTAACATATATTAGCAGCGAAAATTGAAAAACATCATGAAATAGAGATTTACCATCTCTTACAGGCCTGTAATTATATATTGAGCAGGTTGAATGCTTTAGCACGCACAAATAAATTGCATGATAGATATATGCCAATATAAATAAACAGCTTTGGACTATATAGAAATTGTACCAAAAGATACAAATAATATGATGCGGTCCCTTTTACCGATACGCGTGACTTCTTGCGAGTTGCGAGAGAAAGAGATAACATATCCTCATGGAACGGCGCTCAGTACTTTTTGAAATATAATGCATATTCATTCTTGTACTTACAGTGTTGGACAATTGGCTAGCCCAGAACTTCCTAACGGATGGGATGCGTTACCCTTATAGAGGGACGGGGGAGGTGTAGACATTGTTAGGGGGTCATGAAAGGGATAACCCCCCGAAATTTTTTGAGTGAAAAAAAAGTCGAGAAAATATTAAGAACCAGCGAGAATCCTTTACTTATGTACCTAGTATCAGGCAGGAATCCGGTGGGGATGGAGGGGGGGGGGGGGGTATTTTGGATTTAACCCCTGGCAATCCGGTGTATATTCGTTTCATTGTACGGGCAAATCAAAGTTTGGTGGGTGATGCGCGCGTTGTTTAAATGAATGCCCCCCCTCCCCGAATCTGAAGTCTGGATACATGCCTGGCATGAAGGCACGAAGACACAGGAAGGTATAACTTTCAATAACAAAGGCAAGAATATGTAGAATGCTTACTGCAAAAGCAAGTGGAAAAGTAGGTACCATCAAATAAGAATGAAATACTTTTATTTGTATGACTCTGAGCGTTGCAGGTGGTCGGCGCTTGATGTCTTTTTATTCAAATATTGGAAAACAGGGGATTACAATCGCGATGGGTCATTCCGGGTACACTTTTGCTCTGAGCCCCGCTCCTCTACTTGAAATAAATCCGCTTCCAACAAAATTATACTCTCCACTCCGGATTATTTTTATTGAAATAGAATACCATATTACCGTAATATACCGTATTTATTAGATTTTGAATTGTAATTTCGTTAATTAATAAACCTCTTATCCGTTATTATAAATCGGGAATATTCATAGTGTCCGCAACCGCTTGCACTCTCGCCCGGGCGCAGAATGAATTTAAAATAATCTGATTCCATGTTTACTGCAGAGAAACCGACGGAGAAAAGAAGCATTCGCGTCATTGGAATGAACAACTATCGGCTCGGCTCGGGGTGAGCGATGCTTCATTCTTGAAGCACCATAGTTCTCGAAGTGTAATGACGTATCGGCGCGGTGGAGTAGTGGAGCTAAGGCAAGCAGCATACTCTTCGGAATAGAATAGCCGTTCGGTAGAGTGGTGGAGCCCAAGTAGTAGCTGGCTCATTGGAACTCGGAACAGAATGGCAAGTCAGAGCAATATTTTTCGGGTTTAAATTCGACGTGGAACCCACTTTTCCAGATCTGCTCTTTGCTAATGGAATGGGCTCCCACTAAAAGCCAGAATGACAAATTGCTAGTTTAGAACATTTTTCTGATACTAAAATTTAACCCTTTGTTAGGTTTTATTTAATTTATTTATTAATAAATAAAATAAAACCTAACAAAGGGTTAAATTTTAGGAACAGAATGGCTAGTCAGAGCAATATTTTTCGGGTTAAATTCGACGTGGAACCCACTTTTTTCCAGATTTGCTCTTTGCTAATGGAATGGGCTCCCACTAAAAGCCAGAATGACAAATTGCTAGTTTAGAACATTTTTCTGAGACTAAAATTTAACCCTTTGTTAGGTTATGGTTCATTTTTTAGAAAGTAGAGTAGGTTAAAAAGACGTTTGTTCCGTACTTCGAAAATCTGAATACCATAATATTATTGGCTAATTTGTTATTAAGTCGGTAATTAAATAGAAATCAGCGTGGCGTCCTTGTAGCCGCAATAATTGCATCCACGATTTGCAACCAATATTTCGGCTACGATATCCAGTTTTTGGTAGCGATTTACCCGTTTACGCCACATCTTTTATTTACGATATGTATAAATGTAAGCCGTAGTTTAGAAACATTGTATTTTTAATAAAAAATACTAAAAAAAACACTTTTTTTTAATTTTCCAGTACTGCTTTTTTACGTTTTTCAAAAAGAAATGTTTTAAATACCTCAAAGAAAGCAAAAGGTGATGAAAATATAAAAAAAATATAATGCGTTTCTTTGGCACAGGGTGGCGCAGAAAGTTATGTTGAGCTTTACGAGGGCCCAAATTGCAAATCGCAAATTGCAAAAGCCAAAACTATCGGCTAGACGATTTTTGAAGTGCCGTCGCCTATTCGACATATTCCCCTTGTTTATTTATTTGTATATATCCCCCCCTTGTATATTTAATTATTTTTTTTTTGTTTTGAGCATTTAAAAAAAATTATGTACAGTTTTATAAATAGTTTGCCTTGTTCAAATTACGCTTGCTGGTGAGCGAGTCTACGTTTTAAAAAGCCGTCAAAATTAATCGACCGGTAAATTCGAATGTCTAGAAATACTTAATTATATAAATTATATCAAATCACTATTTAACTAGATAAAATAACTTATTGCCAGATCATAATCACTTACACCTAAAATCGAATATTATGGCACTAAAAATCAACAATTTATATCAATATGTTTCATGGCGTAAAAAAGTTAGATACAAAGGCAGTTGCTATGTTTTATTTTTAATTAAAATATTTTTTGATGTGTCGCATTCGCGTATTAATGTAGAGTTGTGGTTGAACTGTGTTAGGGTTATGGCGCCCATTGAAAGGCAGCACGCGCCACCGAAAGCGAGGCGACGCCGGCGGCGATCGGCCGGCTGCGATCCCGCGAGGGCGGCGGTCGGCGCGGTCGGGCGGCGGCGGCGGGGCGGCAGCGGGGCGGGGGCGGGCGGCGGCGACACCGCACGCGACTGACCCGCCCGCCGCGCCGTCCCGCTCGCGCCCCCGCCACCAGACAGGGACGCAGCCATCTCGCCCATCTATCGCCTGTCAGAGGAGCGACGCGCCGCCAGGGGCGCCCACAAGCCTTTAGCCCCCGCTTTTTTCGCGCCCAAATTACCATTTCATCCACAACACTGTTCGATCGCGTTTTTTTCAAAACACAAGCTGACCCATATATATATATATATATATATATATATATATATATATATATATATATATATATATATATATATATATATATATATATATATATATATATATATATATATATATATATATATATATATATATATATATATATATATATTATATATATATATATATATATATATATATATATATATATATATATATACATATACATATATATATATATATATATATATATATATATATATATCTTAATATATATAAATTACGTGTCCACGTTGTTTGTCCGCGATGGACTCCTAAACTACTTAACCGATTTGAATCAAATTTGCACACAATGTTCGCAGTTTGATCCAACTTGAAAGATAGGATAGCTTACGTCTTAATTTATAGTCGCGATATTATTTTATTGCAATGTCTATTATTTGACATTCGCAATTATCTGTTAGTTCCAAACGATTTAAACAGATGGCGTTTATCTATTGAGTAATCCATAGATGGCGCTGCTATGTTAAACCTACAAACGTCATAGTCGGCCAAGCGTTATTCTAAATTCAAAATATTGTGAAGGTAATAGAGTGAAATTATTCCTGCTTTTTAATTATTTGTGCTTCATTGTTCAAAACTCTTTAATTAAAATAGATACATGTAAGTCTTATCACATAGTTATAAAAGTGGAATAACTGCAGTATCAGGAACCTCTCTCCATTTTTTTCATTTTAATGCTAAATCTGGAAGAAAATTGTGTCGGTCGCTATAAATAAGCGAGATATAGGCATTCAAAGTTTAAATTTTAAAAACAGGCCAAAATAATATAATATAAAAATGGATGTTGGTATATCTGTATGCCCGTCTGTCCGAGTTTAAAAGACTCCGAAACCGTTTGACCGATCACCATTAAAGTTGGCATATATATGTATTTTTTCATGGTTAAGGTTTTTATATATATCCGCTTTGTTGCAACTTTCAACTAGACGGCGCTGCAGCACACCAACTTCTATACTGCTCAACCGATCGCCATGAAAATTGGTATACATTGGTATTTGAGAACAGATATAACACGGGCAACGCCGGGTAATACCACTCGTATATATATATATATATATATATATATATATATATATATATATATATATATATATATATATATATATATATATATATATATATATATATATATATACATATACATATATATATATATAATATATATATATATATATATATATATATATATATATATATATATATATATATATATATATATATATATATATATATATATATATATATATATATATATATATATATATATATATATATATATATATATATATATATATATATATAAAGTAGATGACGTCTCATCAATTCTCGGGCCTGCACAATGTAACGTGGTGACAATCAGTATGAAAAAGGCCAACTGCTTTTGCTGAAATCATATTCACAACCATTTAACGTTTGGTCATTTCATTTTTAATAAAATAAGTCGTAGAATACTATTACTATATCTGGATTCACATTAGCGAGTTGTTTTAAAATAATCAACCATATTAGTGGCGGATCTGCCATATTTGTAAGATCAGGTGTATTCTTTAAAGTTCGTGATGATATTTGTAAACTGTCTGTTGAAACGAAAATAGAAATTAGTTGTATACAACTCCCTGCGTTCTCAGCATACATTCTCTGCTTCTATAGAACCCCACACTCAGACTTTCAAGCCTTTATTAATATCTTAGAATCAGCATTAGATAAACTAGCAAGGAGTACTTATATCATACTATTATGTGGTTATTTTAATACTAACTTTTCTGAGAAATGTAATCAGGGCGATGCTTTAATGAATGTTTGTCTGTTTTAATGATCTGATCAAAACCATCAATTTCCCAACAAGGACAACCGCTAGCAGTAGTGAATCTATTGATAACATTTTCAGTAACTCAGAAGATTTTTCCGTTACCACGGTCATAGCGGACAAATGATTACTCTAAAGTGTCACAATATGTAATAAAATATTGTACACACTTATTATAATAGAAAAGTAACAACAAAGAGCCTTGACGACTTTCAGGCAGCCTTGATTGAAAATAATTTTGTGGTATCTATAGACAACCCACACCAAGCATATCATGACTCTTTTAAATGGTATCTGTCGGCGCTGGATAGCTCAATTCTTATGAGCAGGGCAACACCGGGAATTAAGATATCCAGAGCGCGGATGTTGCATTTAAATGAAATCCAAAAAGAAACTAATGAAAGCTTTGTCCTTGATTATATTAAAACCTGTAAAAAAACTTACAAAAAGTTGTGTGGGTTGCCAAGCAGAAATACTTAAAAAATAGTATTGATAACTCTGATAACAAAATTAGGGCAGCCTGGAATATCATCAAGAAAGAATGTGGGCGCGATATGCCAGTCAATAACGGATTGCATCTCACAGTTGATGGTGAGCATTTAGACGATGCGGGAACAGTCGCAGAACAATGATTATTTTATTTATATACCTAGAAATTTAAGTTATTTAAACACAGCACACTGCACAGCTTTAAGTTTACTTTATAGCTATTGCAATGGAAACCCAATATCATTAGGGTTTTCTCCTATTACTTCAGAGGAAATAGTCAAAGTTGCGAAAGACATAAAATGTAAAAATTCAACTGATCTGTGGAATATCTCCACAAAAATCCTTAAGAGTTCTGTCACTAGCATCGCAGACGATTTGTCGGTTAATTTTAATCATTGTTTGGAATATGGATTCTTTCCCACGGAATTGAAAATGGCAAAAGTGATACTTATTTACAAAAAGGGATGTTGTGACAACATGGATAATTATCGCCCTATATCTCTTTTGCCAGTTTTTAGCAAGATTGTTGAAAAAAATATTCTCACGAGATTGACTAATTTCTGTTCAGAAAATAATATTCTCAGCATTAAACAATTTGGTTTCCAAAAAAATATTTCAACTCAAGATGCCATTGCTAATCTTTGAAAGAAAACACTACTAAGCCTTGACGATAGCAATAAAACAGTTGGCATTTTGTGTGGGACAAATGTCTAAGGCTTTTGATTGTGTCGAACATTCATTTCTACTAGAGAAACTAGAACGCTACGGGTTTAAGAATAGGGAATTAGCCCTCATACAGTCCTACTTACTTCCTCATACAGTCCTACGTCTTAAGTGCCTCGTTGGAGGCATTTAAGACGTGTTTGATTATTGGGCGTTCGGGGTAGGTATTCCTAGTGATGGCATTGCACATCGCCATCTCCTTATTTCCGGTGTTGCCATTGCACCTCGGCGATACCATTTCCTGCCGCCTTCGGGTGGAGTCTTCTTCCGGTCCTTTCCTTTTATAGTATTTTGAGTAGGTGGGTTTTGTGCATGTTTGTTGCTCCGCGACATGACTTTCCCCGTTTTGAAGACGATACGTCATCGTATTTAATTGTCGTGTGTGCCGTATGAGTCTTCCATATCTCGATACCGTTGTATTATTTTCTTTTTGTTGCGTTGTTGCCTGAGAGGTTTCGTCTTCCCTAGCCATGTAACAAGGCTTCAGTCTATCCAGAGAGACAGTGACTATTCTCCTGTTTTGTTCTATGTCGAACGTTTTTTCGCGTTTCTTCACCACTCTAAAGGGTCCTTTGTATGGAGCTTGTAATGGCCGTCGTACAGTGTCGTCTCTTATGAAGACGTGGGTTGCTTCCTTCAAGTCCGGGTGAACAAATATCCTTGTTGTGTTTTTCCGCTCCCTCTTCGGTCTTTGATGTTCGAATGTTTCCCTTAATTGTTGGAGGACTTCTGGTACTGTCGTTTTTTTCCATTTTCGAAAAATTCGCCTGGCAATCTTATGTTGGTTCCATATAACATTTCTGCTGGACTGGCGTCGATATCCTCCTTTAAGGCTGCTCTTAGTAGACCCATCATGACGGTTGGAATCTCGTTGGCCCACTCTTTCGTATTCATCCTTGCCATTAATGCCGCTTTTAAAGATCGATGCCATCTATCCACTAGTCCGTTCGCCTGTGGGTGAAATGGCGTGGTGTGAATCTTTTTTGCACCCAGTAGTTGTGCGAGTTTTGTAAAAAGTTCCGATTCGAATTGTCTCCCCTGGTCGGTCGTGATTCTTGCAGGAACGCCGAATCTTGCTATCCATCCCTCAAAAAATTTCTTTGCGATTGTCTCGGCTTGTATATCTCGTATAGGTATCGCTTCCGGCCATTTTGTACCTCTATCCAACATCGTTAATAGGTACCTATATCCGTTGGATATTTCGAGCGGACCCACGATATCGATGTGTACATGCTCTAATCTGTCGGCTTCCATGATCTTTCCTATTGGCGTACGCGTGTGTATGTCTACCTTTGCTCGTTGGCAAGGGATGCATGTTTTGGCGTAATCTGCGCTGTCTTTGTTCATGCGTGGCGAGAAAAAATTTTCAGCTGTCATCTTTCTTGTCGTTCGAATTCCCGGGTGACTAGGGTTGTGGATTATTTTTATCGCTGTTTGCCGTAGTGCCGCTGTTATGTATGGTCTTGGTCTGTTTGTCGTAGTTTCGCACCAGATTTCAGTTTCTTTGTTGCCTTGTTTGAGTAATTTGAATTTAAATTTTTCTTTCTGTTGTAGTGCTTTTAATTCCTCGACCATTTCTTGCTGTCTCGCCAGTTCATCGTAGTCGAAAGTCTCAGGGCATCCTACTTCCTCGATCCTGGATAAGGCGTCTGCAACCACGTTCTTCTTTCCCGGGAGATATTCGATTGCCGTTGCGAATTTATTTATTTATTATAAAAGGTACACAAACAATACTCTAATATTACATGGCTATCGCTAACATTTTTACTTTGTTTCTAATTAGGGTATAATATTATATGCGTACTCCGCATGCTTAATTTATAATTGCGTATGTGCCGTATCTCATGATTTACAAAATTATCAAAATTATCAAAATTATCAAAAATTATCAGTACAAAAATTAATATTCTTAAAAATTATCAAAACAAAAATTAAAAATTTTAGAAATAAGTTTACAGTGAATTCTGAAAAACAATTAAACAATGAAATGGTAAAAAATAGATCAAATATTGTCTGGAATAAAATAATAAAAACATAAAAATTATCAAAACAAAAATTAAAAATTTTAGAAATAAGTTTAGTGAATTCTGAAAAAAAGTTAAACAATTAAATGGTAAAAAAAAAAAAAATAGATCGAATAATGTCTGGAATAAAATAATAAAAACATACGGTAAATTATCAATTTGTTTCATAATACGTTATTTATAATGGACTTAACTACTAATGGTCCCAGGTTGAAGAAATCAATGTTATCGGTTATAGTGTTGTATAACCGGCATGTACGTGAGATAGGATTGTGGAAAGATTGATTTGTCTGCGAAGTGGGAAGGTGAAATGTTAAGTGCTGCCTCAGTCGCCTGGATGGTACGTTGAAATTTAACGCTTCTAATAAATCTGGTGAGTCTATCCCGCCGTTAAGAAGTTTATGCAGAAACATTAGACTTCCGCACTCTCTCCTCTTTCTAAGAGTAAAAATCTTAAAATAATTTAAACGCTTTTCATAAGAGTAGAGAGTGCGTGATAGGCCGGTTTTATAGGTTACCATACGCATATACTTCCTCTGCACAGACTCTATCGCTTCCGAATGCACCTCATAGTATGGATTCCAAATTATGGAACCAAACTCCAGTTGGCTGCGTACAAGAGAATTATAGAGCAAGTTAAAAGAGTTAATATTTTTAAACGGTTTAGTAACCCTATATATAAAACCCAGTGTTCGCTCGCTCTTACTTACTACATTGTTGATATGCTCTCTAAAAGTCAGGTGCTCGTCGTGAAGTATTCCTAGATCTCTTACACTTTTTGTAGATTTTAGTGTTGAATTGCCGATAGAGTAAGGGTAGTCTTTAATTTGCTTATTTCTAGTGAAACGAATAATTTGACATTTTTCAACATTCAGTTCCATTCTATTAGATTCACACCAATTTTTCAATTCGCAAAGATCTTTCTGTAGTGCATTGCAATCCTCCATTGTCAGTATTTCTTTGAATATTTTTAAATCATCTGCATACATTAAATGCCGACAGCGTAGACTCTTAGAGAGATCATCAATGAATATTAAAAATAGAAGTGGTCCGAGATTTGATCCCTGAGGCACACCAGATTTAACTAAGGCAGGGATCGATGTATATCCTTTCACACGAACAATTTGTGTCCTATTTGATAGGTACGACTTCATCCATCTAAGTAGGTTACCGTGAATGCCGTTATTTGCAAGTTTCATATGTAATATGTCATGATTAACTTTGTCAAACGCTTTAGCGAAGTCGGTATACACGGCATCCACCTGGTGTTTCCTATTAAACGCGGATGAAATGTACTGGTTGTACTCCAACAGGTTAGTTTCCACCGATCGGTTTTTGGTGAATCCATGCTGGTACGGACAGATTATATGTTTAAAATGTCGTGTAACATGATCACAGACAAGAGATTCGAATATCTTTCCGAAACAGGAGAGTATGCTTATTGGTCTGTAGTTAGATACTGAATTCCTGTCTCCGGATTTATGAATCGGTATGATATTAGCAATCTTCCACTGCGATGGAAATACTCCTATCTCAAGACATTTATTATATATAATGTGCAATGGCTGTACGATTTCTGTTGAACATTTTTTAATGAATAAGGGAGGGATTTCATCATGACCTGGACCTTTACTATCATCTAACATTTTTAACTTAGTTCTAATATCTATTTTATTAATAATAATATTGCATAGCGAGTAATTAGCACTCGAAACACACACACTTTGTTGAGTCAGCTGCACTGGGTTAGCATCAAAAACTGAGGAAAAGTATTCCGAGAACAACTCGCTTATTCCGGATCCATCGTTGGCAGTTTTGGATTGAAAATACATAGTATCCGGTATCGCTGGTTTTGCTTTTTTTGCTTTTACGAATGACCAGAATGGTTTACTTGTCTTATTTAGAGACTCTTCAATTGTCTTAATATAGTCATTATAGCTTTCTTTTATCATTTTTTTACCTCTTTTTCTCAGCAAAGAAAATGTTTCGTAGTCGACCGCGTTGCCGTACCTTTTTGCCTTTTTTCTGAATTTTTCTTTTTCCTTCAGCAACTTTATACAGGATGTATTTAACCATGCAGGATATTTTGAGGGTCTTTTGCTCTTGAATGGTATTGCTATTTTAATTATTTCCCACAGCTTGGAATAGAATGTTTCGACTAATAAATCTGGGTCATCACCCGTTAGGCATGTATACCAGTTAATTAGTGATAATAATTCAGTACATTTTTTGTAGTCGCCCTTAAAGAAATCATATCGAGCTGTTGCAGTATTTTGAACCAGCTCGACGTTATATGCGAGTTTCAGATATATGTCTAGCGGTGGATGATGAGCGTCGACTCGGCTTATTGCTGTGGAACTTTTAACACATATATTGTCTTTGTCAGACAATATTAAATCTAAAATTCGATCGAAAGGGTTCTTGATATAGTTAGATTGGGTGAGGTTACCGGTCGACATAAGTTCCTGTAGGGCTATGGATTTTTGCCCTGAAAAATGTATTTCGCCTATATCCCCTCCATTTTCACAGATTCTGTTCCAATTGATATGCGGTAGATTGAAATCTCCAATGATGACGTTTTGATTTTGTATTTCTGAGTTTATACAGATTTCTTGACATTTTGAAGTAAAACATTGAAATTTAATAATCGGGATGTTAGGTGGTAAATAGACTGTACATATATTTAGAACCTTCTTTTTAGAATTATTCGGCTCTATTTGTATCCATAGATCTTCGTTTTCCGTTTCCCATAATGGCATTCTTCTAGACTTGATTGTATTCAGTACAGCCACCAGAACTCCGCCCCCGTTGTTATATTCGGATGCACTGGATTCCCGATTGTGCGATGTACGATGAGTGTCTAATGCGTATCGGCGTTTCTGTTGGCGTATCGTTTAATTTTTTTAATGCGTGAATGAGCGGTTTGTGGTCTGTATATATTATCAGCTCTTTCCCTTCTACCATCTTCCGGAAGTGTCACACTGCCAGGTATATCGCCAGTAATTCTTTGTCGTATGCCGCCATATTGTTGTTGCGCGTGTGACAAGGCTTTTGAAAAAAATCCTAATGGCACCCATTTTTCTCCTTGTTTCTGCTGCAGTGCTGCACCCGCGCATGTATTTGACGCATCCGTCATTAGTGCCAACGGTGCATGTGCGATTGGATGCGCCAGTAGAACCGCTTCCTCTATGCTCTGTCTGCATTGGTTGAAGGCTTCGGTGCTCCCTTCTGTCCATTCTATTTTTGTGTGGTCGTTCTTTTTTGTCTCTTTCAGGAATATGTTTAGTTTGACTTGTCGATGTGCTGCTTCTGGGATGCTGTGCCTGTAGAAATTGACCATGCCCAGGAAGCGTCGAAGTTCCTGGACATCCTTTGGTTTCGTAAAGTTTTTTATTGCCTCCACCTTGTCGGCTTTTGGTCGTATTCCTGTTGAGTTGACTGTATATCCTAGGAAGTCGAGCTCTGGCTGTGCGATCTGACATTTCTGAAGGTTTATGGTGATGCCTTGTTTGTCCAGTCTCTCTAGTATCTCTGTGATGTGTTCCTTATGGGTCGTTTCGTCCTCTGACGCTATAAGGATATCGTCAATGTAGGCGTATGCGAAAGGTAGGCCCCGGAGCACCTGATCCATAAATCGTTGCATGGTTTGTGCTCCTTTGCGGAGTCCGAAGGACATACAGGTCATTTCAAATAATCCGAACGGGGTGGTAATGGCGGTCTTCTCAATATCTTCGGGCCTTACTGGTATTTGCGTGTATGCCTTCACCAGGTCCAGTGACGTGAATATCGTTTTTCCTTGTAGAGCGTGAGTGAAATCGTGTATTCTGGGAACAGTATAGCGGTCTGGCACTGTGATGCTGTTCAGCCGTCTGTAGTCTCCACATGGACGGAATTCAACGTTGCTTTTCTGTACCAGACGCAGTGGACTTGCCCATTGGCTTTTCGAAGGTCTACATACACCTGCCTCCATCATCTCATCGAAAACTTTCTTCGCTGCCGCGTATCTTTCCGGATTTAGTGGTCTCAGGCGCGCGAATACCGGTCTTCTTTCAGTTTCGATGTGGTCTACTATGTCGTGTTTAGGTTGTCTTGGTTGTGACGTGTTCGAGAGTATGTTGGGGAAGCTCTCGAAGATCTTCTTGAATTCTTGGTTGGGAATACCGCTGGTTGCGGTATGTGGTTTTTCTCGACGTATTTGTTGTCCTTCGTTTTCATTAGGAGCCTCTTTCGGTTGAGGTCCACCAGCAAGTGATGTTGGTGTAGAAAGTCCGCTCCTAGGATGTGTTGTTTGACATCAGCGATGATGAAGGTTGCTTGTAATTGTTGGTCGAATCCGAGGTCCAGCATGATGGTTCTCTTTCCGTATGTTGCTATATTTGAGCCGTTGGCTGCCAGTAAGAGAAGCTCTTCTTTTTGTTGTGCGTCGCATCTTCGTTTGGGTATGACGCTGACGTTTGCTCCTGTGTCGATCAGGAACCGTTGTTGCGTACTCCTGTCGTAGACGTATAGGCGGTTATTTGTTTCGGCGCCAAGTTGAGCTATTCTTGGCGCCTCTTGTAGTTTTCCTGGTTCTGCGGTGTCTGTTCGAAGTCGCACGGTTTCTGGCATGTTGGTGCTGTGTTTCCGAAACGCTTATGGAAGTAACAGGTGCTTTGTTCCTCCCGTATTCTGATGTTATGCGTGCTGGAGGTATTTTCTTCTGCTCTTCTCGCTTGTAGCCATTCGATCTGTTTTGCCAGTTCCTCTAGCTTCCTTTCAATCGCTGCCATGTTGCTTGTTGTCGCTTCGATTTTGTTGATCTCGCTTTTTTCGTTTGCTGTGACTTCCATCATTCGATTTGCAAGGTTCGCCATTTTGTCCAGTTCTTTTTCATCTGATGTTGCTAGTACCGCCCGTATCGTTGCGGGTAGATGCCCGAGCCACAATGTTTTTAGTGTACCGTCGGGTAATTTTCCCATGTTTAGCGTTCTCATCTTTCGTATTAGTTGCGAAGGTTTGTCGCTTCCCATTTCTGTTTGATATAGGAGTTTCTGCAGTCGTTGCGTCTCTGATTCCTCGTAGGTTGTGATCGGCCGTTCCTTCAATGCCTCGAATTTTTCTTGTTTGGGCGGTTGCAGCACCAGGTCGCTTACTTCCTGTAACGCTGTTCGGTCCAGTTGCGCGATTACGTATGAGAATCGGTCTTGATCGCTGCATTTCTGTGGTGCCAGGATCTGCTCGGCGAACGCGAACCAGAGGCGTGGTGCATGGTGCCAGAATGCAGGTATTCGCGAAGCGATGCTCAGTGGCGCGATGTCAGGGTTTGGCTGTGTTGATTCCGTTGTGTCGTGGAATGGTTCCATCTTGATTTTTTTGTGTCTGACTCGTTGGAAAAGACGTCCAAATTCGCTGGTTGTTGGTGGTCCGTGCCGTTGTCCGTTTTCTTGCCATGGTTGTGAGTTCTTCTGTGGGGTTACCAGTGTCGCGAGGGTTTCCGTCGTTCAGAATGAAACTCGCGATCGATGTTCAAATTGCAGTTGCCGTTTATTTTGCTCAAAATGCCGAGTACAGATTGATTCCATTCTCTTACATACTATCGCCTATATATATTATTCGTCGTGATCGCGGTCGCGTCGTCTCCCTCGCGCCTCGCGCCGCCTCTTTCACTCGCGTTCGGTCGCCTAGATATACACCGGTCCGGTGCGCGGTACGGCAGTCGCCCGCCGTCTGCGCTAGCTTGCTGACGTTCCTCGGGCGGCGCTTGAGCTTCAGTTGTGTCGTGTTTCGCACATTTAGTTTCGCACGTTTATCGCTTCTGGACACCACTGGTCGACCCCTCCCCCGACCTACTTCGAGTAGCCACCGGATGAAAGGCTCTGGACTGGAAAGTCGCCAGAAGTGATTCGTGTTTGCGCATTAGTTTTTTCGTGTTTTTTGAGTTTACACTGTGTTGCGGCGCCATCAGTTGTTACCTTCCCCTTCGCCACAAGTCTTCGGACTGCCGTGGTATAAGATGAAAAGCTCTCTGCTGAGAAGTCGCTGCGATGTGGTTTTCGTTGTTTGTTTTCTTCGTTACGTTTTGCGTGCGAAACACGGCGGATAGATTCGCGACGGTTTGTACTGTTCTCTTCCATTTATTTCGATGTTTGCTTTAGCTTCTCGTTGACGGCTTATTTTTGATAATAAAATAAACGCCTCGTTGGAGGCACTTAAGACGTGTTTGATTATTGGGCGTTCGGGGTAGGTATTAATAGTGATGGCTTTGCACATCGCCATCTCCTTATTTCCGGTGTTGCCATTGCACCTCGGCGATACCATTTCCTGCCGCCTTCGGGTGGAGTCTTCTTCCGGTCCTTTACTCTTATAGTATTTTGAGTAGGTGGGTTTTGTGCATGTTTGTTGCTCCGCGACAAGATTATTTTCTATTTATCAATGGTTTTTAAATCAATTATAAATTAATAAAATTAATTTATATTGTCGCAACTATACCATGATAGTTTTTATTCTATAATTAATTACATAACATAAAATTTTTGAGTCAAAGATGCATCCAAGTGGAGGAAAGCCTACCTACTGGAGCAGAACTAAATTGTATTGTATTGTAATATTTTGAATTATTTCTTTTTCCCAGAATTTACCTACAATTTTTTTATTTAAATTTAGCGTTTTTTCCCGTTTATTATTTTGTTTTGCACCCATTTTTGGGTAATGTTTACTGGAAACATAATGCACCTTGAAATATTTATATTATTTACTTTAGTACACAGGGATATGTAATTTTTTTTAAATTAATCTAAAAATCATAAACCCATTTAGGACCATTTTTATCGATATTTCTCCTCGTATTACGATTAAGATATAAGATTATCAAGTAAAACAATAATAACATTTTTTAGTTAGTATTCGAATAACATTTACTGTTGAAACATTTGTAATTATATTTTTCTTTTGTTTATGCAATGTGTTGTTTTGGTGTTTCGGCATATAGGTACCTTCAAATTTTTAAAGCAAATATTATGATATAGAGCAATATATTAGGAAATATGTGGACTTTGTCATTAAAAGGATTATTAAGTTTATTGAAAATTACTGAGAATAAAGAATAAAACATCCTTCAGATATTGAGTTTAGTTCCGTTGGTAAACCTGCGAAAAGCAAGTGTTTTCTGATATTTTCAATGTATCCCTAAGCAAAAACACACATACGATAAATACAAAGTTCAGGAAGGAAAGTATTTATATACATTTTCATATATCATATTTGCACTAGTGCGCGCGTAATCAAAAATCGAAAATACATATTAAATAGGAACCTGATGTTGCAGCTTGAATTTACTTTACCGACCCCACCAACTGACGAGGAGGTTATGGAGGAAGTATTGTGAACGCGATATTTTTTTTCTTTAAGATGAAGAAGGATATATTTTGAATTATTATTCCTCCATAATAGGATTGTGCTGAAATTTTTGCATCGTCCGTTGTCAGATTAAGCTGAAAGTTGGCATGTAGGCATAATTTGGTCATGCAAGAGTTAAAGAAATTGTGGTTGAACTCGGACTACCAGAGAGCGCGCTAGTTATACTTCTATCTCTAAATATTGGACTTAGAGACTTAAAATTCGGTACACATTATAAAAATATTATGAAACTTTTGTTGGAATATCGCAGATACAGGCGACACAAATGATATTTGAAGCCCGGCATACATTAAATAAATAGTAAGATTCACGGCGACCTGCGTTTGCAATTTAATTTTAAAATAGTATGAGATGACGGGCGTCCGAAATTCAAATTTGCATCGCGTTACGTCGCATATAAACATACATTGTTGCTAACTGCTCATCGACTTTATTTAGGAAATTAATATTCAGATGTAATAAGTCCCCGGCGACTCGCCGGGAAAGTCTTGGTGTGACACAACCATTTTTTTTACATTAGGTAATTAATTATTTTGAAGATCTGAAGAATTTTACTATGCAGAAAATTTACCTTATTATGCTAGGAGCATCTCTAGCAGTAGAGTTTATTCCCATTTTAAGAATGTCGCCGAACTTTGAAACCATGAAATTTGGGTCGACGCTATAAAACTTCGTACGTTTTAATAACTGAAACTATCTATGACAATAATAATAATCCGGCAGTAGCGTATAACACATAATATATTTATCTCTCTAGAGCATCCACGATCGTCATTATGCTAGAAAGAGAACCACATTAAATTAGTTTGCTAATAAATAAATAATTAAGGGAGAATACTCTTGTATTTTAGACGCACGTCGTTGTTGAGATCATCCGCATTTAAATTCATCGTATTTTTTACGATCCGTCCAAAAATAACTGATTTTGCGTGCCGAAAGAAAACCCCCGATTGTTGCTATTATATAGGGTGCTTGATTTTTATTCAATACTAGATAGATAGATAAAAATCTTTATTTTGCATAATTTTAAAAACTATGTACAAAGGCGGACTTATCATCGCTAAGACACTCGACAGTTGATACTTGTTTACTGATATTAGAGGAGATTTTCGTTATTTTATATGAAATCTGTATCTGTTTTGTAGTATTCACATTCACTTAATTTCAAGTAGCACTATCGCGTAACTTTATCCTATAACTAGCTGACCCGTGCCCAATTCGTTGGGCGGTAAAACTTTTTACTTGTGATGAAATTATGAGTGTGGTTTGGTTAGTACTGTGTGCTATGATTTATTTACTGACTGCCAAAAGAAGGTTTATATTTTTACTGCATATGTATGTATGTATTTGCATGCCAATTTGACTATATTACCGTTATTTGTGAGTGTCTTCTTGTGAGTGTCTTATTTGTGAGTGTCTTATCTCTTTAACCATTTATGCAGTAAAAGTGAAATTATATGCAGTAAAAGGGAAAAGTCTTTTGTTTTAAACACTTGAGACGATAAATTTACTTATTTTGATATGAATTCAAAATTGTTGATAATATGACCAATAAACATGACCTAACGATTTAAATTATTTAGGCGAGCTTTTTTTAATTTAATTAATTTAAATTAAACGAGCTTAGGTCACTAGTAAAAAAGTGAGATACAACAGATGTATTGATGGCTATATGTATATTTGTATTACAACTTTTCGAATTACTCTCCATCAGCTTCCTTACGCGAGTTTAATCGTCTAAGGTTCATTAGCAGAATTCTTTTTTGGGAACGTCAGCAGACAGAAAAGCATTTCGGGCACCCTCAGGGCTGTTAAGCCTAAACCTGTGGAATCACAGCTAGGTTATTAGAAAGAGGAAGACGTCACATAGAGCTAAGTTGCGGTTGTAAAGCGGATGCGATAGTTCTTGATTTTTTGTGATATTTTAACAATTATTGGTGACAATGGCTCTGTGAGATGGTACACCGTCTTCTAACGAAGATCATCAACAACAATTGATGATCTTCGAACGAAACTGTCACTAGACACTTGCAGAAAAAAATGTTGCCAACATTTTCTTGCCAATCTGCGTCCACTTTTGACTTTTCTCGGAGGATCTTCATTTGAAAACAACCAAACTGCAAACTGCAGTATAGTTTCTCGGTTAAAATTGATATACTCAGGTTTAATCACCCGTCATAGCGGCTCATTGCGGGATGCCAATCCAAGTCAAAATGATAGTCGAAGTGACAGCGTTTCTTGGTTATTTACTTACGCCGGAAAAAATATCCATAAAAAGAAACTATGGATATACACCCCTACATTGCCGATAGATGTAAGGGTGTATATCCATAGTTTCCGTTTATTTTAAAAAGTCATGACCCTTCTTAAAGATTTCCTAGTAAGTTTTTTAACTATGTAATTCAATGAAATAATAAAATCACGCAAAAATTATTTGTTAAAACAAGACACAATTCTACGAGAATCTTTAAGTCGAGAGGAGAAGTAGACGATGGTTTTCTCCAGATAAATCCACAATTTCCTGCCAGTTCTTTTTCTTCAATTTGGAAATCGAATAGTTTGAGAAGGAAGTATCCTAAAGTGATGGTCTACTTTGTATAGAAATACATCGAGATCGATGTAGAGACATTGAACCTTTCAGTGTCAAAATTGTTCACGTTGAATCGTTGTTGTCGACGCGCTTACGAGGCAACGGGGTTTGCCGGCACGACTGGTGGGATTTTCCATCGTGGCGTCTGTCGCTATATAGTTATATCGGTGCGCTGCTACCAGGCCACAGTAAAAATATATTTTTTTCTGTGACCAGGCTGACGGCGCTGCCAAATTGGTCGCGCCGTCAAGCCGTCGTTGCAAGTGGGATTCCCACCATTCACTCTAATACGTCTTGTTTGGCGGCGCTGATGGCGGCGCCGCCATCAGCGATAACTAAGTGAGATATCGCAAGTGAGATATAGTCATTATTCATTTGCACCACGTTTCAGGAGCTTGGTGATCGAATGGTCTCATATTAGCCAATTCAACGACCTAACGAGGAGAGCAAAGCTTGATGGTGACGACAAAGCTTAACGCGGAGATATCGATGCAGTATTTCAATGGCTGGTGGCAATTAATGCCTGGTGATTTAATCTTGAGATTCTTTTCGTTATATTTGTAATCAGAATTTTGATCATGAACTACCATTTTCTCACAACCTATGGTTTTTGCAGCTACTGAAGTCGCTGGACGTCCACTTTTCCCATCTTGTTTCAATGAAAATTCTTGGCGTCTGAATTAGTAAAATCAATAGTAATCTGTTGCTTGGGAAGAAGCCAGATCCTCAAATGCTTGATCACAAGTTGATTTCGACAGTCAACAACTCTTTGCCCGACTTTAAAATAATACAAAGTCATCTCACGAAAATGTTCAAATTCCATTTTCTTACGTCTATTTCTATTTTTATTGTCCTAAAATCAGACCGGTATTAATCCACATTATATATAAACTTTAGTATTTACAGTTTACATTTTGACAAATTTATTTATTTATTTGTTACAACTTGGTAGAGAGTTAATAGTGAGATCGTACAGATATGATTTGTAACTATTTATATAAGCAATAAGAAAATGAACACAACCCATACGATCATTCTAGACGAATGCCCAACTAGACCGAACAGCCTGTATCTGGGCATACGAAATAAAGCCTTTGTTTTTGAGTAGTACTGACGTTTGAGTGGTACTAACTAAATGAATAAAAATGCATACATGCTTTCCACTTATCATATTGTAATAGTAGGTGCAATTGTTACGTGGGGCATAAAAAAGTATCTGAAACTGGCCACTTAGCAAAAAAAACAAATAGAATCCCAATTACGAAATTTCAAATTTGAACTCTCTGGGAACATGTTACTTTTTGGCTTGCGAGATTGTCATCTGTTTTTCATTGTGGCGTCATTTTGAACATTGTGTGTCGGAATTACAATGAATTTATCTCGGGAAAATTTTCGCGCTATGATTTCTTGCGATTTTTGCTGCGGCTTAACTCAGTTAAAGAGTTGCCAGAGACCTATCTCGTACCTCAGTGAGTTTAGACGTAGACGTAATCAGCTCCACGACTATGCACGTTAAGATCAACCAGCGACTGTACGTCAATTAATTGAGACTGACAAAAAAAAATACTTATCAGCAATTTCGTACTGTATTAGGCATTGAAATTAGTCAAGTGCTTTGCACTCGAAGGATACCGACTGCGTGTGGAGTGGTGTAAAATGATAGCAAAGTTTGATGGCGGGTCATCATTGGCTGTATATAATATTGTGACGGGTGATGAAACCTGGGCTTATTGCTTTGAACCGGAAAGAAAAAGCTAATCGGCAGAATGGGTCTTTTCTTTTAAAGATTTGGGAACAGAAGTCAAAGTATTGGTAAGCAAATGGTTGCTTCTTTTTTCGGCGAATCGAGATATTACACAACATTGTCGCGTGAATACTAAAGGACAGTGACTGCAGATTAAAAAAAGTTATTGAAACATATTACAACAAAATTTTACTCCCCCCCCCCCCACTACCCCCTAATATTTTTATAATACTTAACAGACGCCGAATCAAACACAAAATATTTTACGTTACCTTGGCAACCAGAGACGATATAGCTTACCATGGCAACGAGAGGCACGAAAACAAGAAAAAAGAAAGGAAGGTCATTTGATTGACAGCAAAGTTCAATAGTTTTGGAAAAGCTGATACTTTCAGATCAGACAGTCTTTTGGCAGCATAACGCCGAGATACAGTCAGAGTGCCAGATTACGGGATACCTGGTGCTGGCGTACTAGGAAAGTTGTAACTTTAATTAGTACCCCGGAAGTGTTTTTGAAAAGCGGAAAATTTATCAGTAGACGGTGGATGCAATAAAGAACTTGAAATATATGGCCAGACTGCTTCATAATCTAACGCGTCAGCATCTCCATACTTGTCACCCATCGGTCTATGACACATCGCCCAACTGTGCCACGCAATATAATGGTCGCAATGGCGCAATATAAAATGAAAAAACAATTCTGTCAGACATTAACACACATACAAAAGCAGAAATATTTTTTTAGCAATCACGTCATTATACTTACCACCAATCTAACGAAAAGTACCGCCTCTTTCGCACACAGGGTATGTATTAGGTCCATATATATACAATTGGCGATTTCTCGAACTGGTCATTTTAAACTCAAATATCTGGCGTTTGGTTAGGAATTCCAAATTCAAATTTATGTTTATATATTTGTGTTTTGAATTTAGTGATGCATTGGTTTTCACGCCATTCCATTTATCTTTGACATCGTTTTGTTCACAATATGGAAAACTTAAAATATCGCCCCTAATTGACAATCAAGAATTAAATTGATCATGGAAGCGTGAGTGATAAAACGATTTAAATTCACTTGAAACAAATTGGAAAAGTGAAAAAGCTCGAAAAATGGGTACCGCATGATTTGAGTGAAGCTCACCAACAAACACCCGTCGAGTGCTGCGTTACATTACTCAACCGTCACAATAACGAGAAAATTTTGAATCATTGTTACTTGTGATAAAAAATGGATCCTGTACAATAATCGGAAACGCTCATCACAATGGTTTAACTGAAGAGAACCGGCCACATCCTATCCCAAGCGAAAGTTGAATCAGAAAAAGTTACTGGTGACCAGTGCTGGTGTCATCCACTACAACTTCTTACAATCTGGCCAGACGATTACGGCTGATCTGTATTGACAACAATTGCAAACCGTGATGGAAAATCTAGAAGTTAAACAACCAAGACTAGGCAATTGTTCTAGCCCACTGCTGCTTCAGGACAACGCTAGACCACACACTGCTCAAAAGACGGTCGCTAAATTAGAGGAGCTGGGATTGGAATGTCTCCGATATTTACCTTACTCCCCAGACCTTGTTTCAACAGACTACCACTTTTTCCGGAATTTGGACAATTTCTTGCAACGAAAAAATTCATTTCCGACCAGGCAATCCAAGCCGTCTTCAAACATTTTATTGATTCTCGCTCCCAAATTTTTTTAGCAACAGAATCAATGAATTACCTATATAATGGTGAGAGTGCATAGATAATTATGGTACATACTTCGATTAATTATTATAGTTTCTTCGTTTTAATTTTTTCATATAAAACGCTAATTTCATACGTAAACAATAATATTTGATCGTAAATTCGATTATCGGAAAAATGTTTGCTGAACCCGCTAATAGCAGGCAAGCTAACGTTCAAGCAGAACAACGTCTGTCCAGTCCCCTAGTCGTGATATAAAAGTCTTCATTAGCATTTTACTATCGTATTGGTCTGTAAAATATGTCCATGTAAGAGACAATGAAAATTCGACTTTATCTTTAATGAGATACATATATTCGCAACGGTCTAATAATAAAAATGTTTTAACAGAACTTTCGCATGAGTGTGTCGCCAAGAAGCAGTGATCGTGATAAGAAAGATTCCGAAGTTTCTATATTATGGGTTTATTTAGGATAGCTTTGCAAGAAATCTCTGGCAATAATAGGAGCTCTTGATGCAAAGCGGGGAAATTTTCAAAATAATTTCTTAAAAAAATATTGGTATATACATCATGGCACCTGTGATCAGTCACAGTGCCTTATTTTGTGCCACGTACATTTTTTAAAAGTGATGATTTTTAGCGTAAGCATAAAAAAAATAGTCGAAATGGCTTTAACTTTGCATTTAAAAGTAGTTAACAATTTTAATGTCCGCTTCGCTCACAGTACACGTCTAAGGTATTTACAATATATAAAGGGGTTTTTAGCTTTATATAACGTCGATTATATTTACATGAGCTATCGAATTTAGTTTATCATAAAATTTAGTCCAAGGAATTTTTTACTTTTACTTTCTTAATGTTGACCAGCCGTGTACAAAAAATGCACTATCCATGTCACTTTTTTCGGGTTAATCTATTTTCTTAGCATTTAACCGACAGTTAAGTGTACTTATCCACACTTCATCACTATCATCACTTATCAACAGGTTACTCTATTTTGAGTCGTCTTTGATACGGACAAAACAAATTATCGCTACTAACAGAAAAACGGCATTTACAGACTTATAGGTATGCAGCATTTCAAATTTAAAAAAATACGTGTGGCACTCGGGGACTGCCGCGGTAAAGCTATTGCGTAGCATTTTTGACAACTTATGCAATTATAATTATTTATTTATTTTATTTATTTTATTTTTTCTGATATCAGATAACTGCGCTCTATCGGAAAACGTTGAAAATATTCCGAATCATTTGCGGCTGTGGAAGCAAATAATTCGGAATAATAATTTAAACGTCTTCCGATAGAGCGTCGCGCACGAATTTTTTATTCGATAAAGCAAAAAAACGGATTATTCGAAAAAAACGTAGATAAAAAGATAGATAATTCAATTATCTTTAAAATGGTGCAGGTTTCATAATAATACGCCAGATAGTATTTGTGTAGTAGTCGTTTTTGTGTTCGGTTAGACCTAATTTCACAAATTAATTACACTATGTAATATAAAAAAAAAACTAAAATATTCAAAGCTGACAATATTAGGAAAATGTTCTTGTTTAACATATATTTTTTTCGAATCGTAAGCAGTACTCGTTTAGACGTAATTATCAGTTTAAAATCATTCATATTCGTTAAGAAATTTCTTCATTCGGTCGCCGCGCTACTAGGCCCGCGATAAAAGCTATGCAATAGCTTAAAAAATCGTTACTCGTAATGTACCCTAGTTCTACCGAGTACGCTAATTCAGTGTTAAATTTTAACATATTTAGGATTGTGTCACTTTTGGCGATTGGCGATTGGCAATATTAAAATAAAGTGCCGCCAACCATATTTATTAAGATTTTCCTATGTTTTCATACATTATCAAATATTTTCGTAATATTGCAGCCCGAAGATGCCACATTATGCTAAATGCAATAACTTTAACATCTGAATTTAGTATGATTTTGTTAATTTAAAAATTGTAGAGATATAAATAACCATTCATGAAGCCTTTCCATTTTCCTGAGGATGAATAATAAGAATGCGTTATTTTAGATTCTGCGCCAGTGTTATTTAATAATGTTTCTTGCGGTTCGACCCAAATGTGTAAGTTACTGTGAAGAATTACAAAGTAGCTCGTGAATTAACAGCCGAACCTGGTCAATCACTCTTCGCGACTGGTTCTGGTTTACTTATTGGGTTACTTACATGGGTCGAAAATGACGTCCGAAGAGGCAGCGAAAAACGCTTTCAAAGCATTCATTGATTCGCGTTCGCGAGGGTATAAGAGAGGTATTATCCAACTTCCAAATATGTATAAATGATAGAGGTCGAAATCGTACCGCCGCTTTAACAGTGACACAGCTCTAAAACGTCAATTTTTCCTTTTATTCCTTTGATAAAACGGCATTATATTATCCGTTCTTTTGGAATATAGACACCAATGATGTCACATTATATTTAGCTGTAGTACAATAGTAGTTCCACCATTATTAGACCATAAAAATGACATATTTTCAGTCGCGCTCAGACGATTTGGTCGTAAATAAGTATAATTTTGCTTTAATGCCACTTTTATAAAATTTATTTACTGGCTGCATTCTTTTAATTTTCAGATGTTATCAGTGCAAGAATAAGAATAATTTCTATAATAACCCTAAAATATGACACATTAATGATTGTGTTACTTTGACGATTAGAGTTTTTTTGTGTTTTGAATTGTGGCCTTTGAGATAGAATAATAAAATAATAAACTCATAACTTTCAACCTATCTTTAATTTAAAATTGATACATAATATGTTTAATGTGAAACTTTCTGGGAAATACTTTAAAATGAGAATTTTTGAAATAAAAGTAATATACGTACATTACCATTTACAGAGTACAAAACTAGAAAAAAATATATAGGAACAGTGATTTAAAATTATGTCCAAACTTAAAATAGCTCTCCTGGAAAATGTATGTACATCGAATTGCGTCTTTATTTTACCCAAAAGGCTGCTGTCTTTTTGTGGAAACCGCCTTATTGCCTATTGGCAAGATCTTCTAGGTGGGCATTTATAGAATCACGCAGTCAAACACTCAGGCGGTCACCCATCCAAGTACATATTGACCGCGCCCAACGCTGCTTAACTTCGGTAACAACGAGGAGAACCGGTGTCAACATGTCAACCGGTGTCAATATGTTTTTTTTAACAAATTGTTGGTGTTATTGCCCTTGCCGTCATATATTACCCAGTAAAATTTAAGTTTCGCTGTTTACTTTTACTAGTTGTTTATCACTGCGCTGCTCGAGCCTTGGCACTTAATATGGCGCCGCTGATAACTAGATTGGTCAATGTGTACAAAATTGCTGTAGATGTGGGGGTATATCATTAGGACGTGCGCCGAGGTACGCGCCCTGGCCAGCACATCAGCTAGCCTATCTACTTATATATACAACACAGTAGGATATCTAGCTGGCTAGGTATAATGTATGTAGGTATAGATAGCCCGCAGTGGGTCTGAGTCGGCCGTCGCGTCGGCAGCGCGCGGCGTCAAAACGCCCTTGGGAGCGCACGAAACCGACACCCTCACTAATATATCCAAGCGTAGCTTAGTGAGATCGCAAGATAAAAGAAAACGCGAGCCGTCACTTTTTTCATCCTTTATTTGTTTGTGATTTCCTTTGTGCTTCTCCCTGCCTTCTGCGATATTGCAGCCACAGAGAAATATTATAAATATTAAACCGTAAAATAGTTTTTCTTACCTCGTATAATATCTAATCTAACTAATAAACAATGAAATTCATAACTAATAGGAGATATGCGAACATAATACGATATATTGACAAAATGACTCCATTGTTTTAGAAAAACGCTTGGCGACGCCCGAAGTAAAATATTAACGTGTGAATGAAGTGCTGAGTGTGAATGAAGTATGAATGAAGTGTATAGGATTTTGCCAAAAAGGAGTAGCAAATTTTTTTTTTTCAAATCGCCGAATACATGTGAACTAAAAACTAGAGAGCTCGCTGCCCTGGAACAAGTCCTGGCACTAGTTGGGCAGCAGCAGTACATACCTGCTAATGCTCATATCGGCCGTGTTCAATTTTAATTTTCATTTTATTAATATTTTTTTTATTGATATGATTGTTAGTGAGACTTATGCATTGTAAATGAATAGTTAAATTAATAAAAATAAATATTTTTTTTTTTTGCAGAATATGCCTAGGCTTTGAGTATTTTTTTTGTAAAAATATGACTAATATTGTATGTCTCATGAATGGATTCAAGAAATCAGTTAATTCACTCCAAGTTTTTCCCTGCAAGTAGCCAAGGACTGATTTCTTATGAATATTAATTGTATAAATACGATCAATGAGCGCCCCTCTCGGTCGGCGGACGAACCCGGTTAGGTCCAACTTCGCGTTCCTTACGAAGCCTTAGGCGGCGCAGTTCGTTTCTCGGCTAAGGGCGGGTTTGGGCCAAGCGCCCACAGATGGCCTTAATATTTAATAAAATTATGGCGAAATTGAAATATCAATAGTGCAGCTTGTATATGAGATATTTCACCAAAAAATCACATTGTCATGTCGGCCTGTCTCTAACTCCAATATTGTTACACAAGCGCCCCTTGTTTGACCGATTTTAACCACAATATATTTGACTCTTGCCATAAACATATGATGGCTGCATACCAAATTTCAGCTGAATCGGATTAAGCGTTTGGGCTCTATCGTGGAGAAATACACATACACAGACATATGTACTTTAATGAAGGAACTTTGATAGCGAATTTTAGCGCTTTTACAATACTTTCCGTCCTGGTCAGTTGGTGGTCCAGGAAAGTAAGAGTACAAAACTACTACAGAGTTTTTATTTTGGTACCATGACATTTCTTTTTTAATTTACGTGTAATGTTCCAAAAACCACTAGGACACTAAGCATACACATTGCACGAAAAACTTGTCCATTCATTAATGAGGTATCCAAAATATTATGAATGCTTATTGAAAGATATGTATTTCTTAACAAAGGGCGCGTTTTACTTATTGCAAGTAGAGCGCAGCAAATTAAGGTCGTATTTATTTCGGAAAAAAACTAAAAATGGAATTTTCATAAATCTTATTCGACGACAGTCATTAGGTTTCGGATGCCCGAATAATCTTTCTCACTTCTCTTTTTGCCACCCTTGAAAGGAAAGTTGCCCTTATCTATTATAGCTTTTATCGCGGGCCTGCCAGCGCGGCGACCGAATGAAGAAATTTCTTAACGAAAATTAATGATTTTAAACTGATAATTACGTCTAAACGAGTACTGCTTACGATTTGAAAAAAAATATATATGTTAAACAAGAAAATTTTTCTAATATTCTTAGCTTTGAATATTTTAGATTTCGTTTATATTACATAGTGTAATTAATTTGTGAAATTAGGTCTAACCGAACACAAAAACTACTACTACGCAAATACTATCTGGCGTATTATTATGAAACCTGCAACATTTTAAAGATAATTTAGTTATATATCTTTTTATCTACGATTTTTTTGGAATAATCCGTATTTTTTGCTTTATCGAATAAAAAATTCGTGCGCGGCGCTCTATCGGAAGACGTTTAAATTATTCCGAATCATTTGCTACCGCAGCCGCAAATGATTCGGAATAATTTCAACGTTTTCCGATAGAGCGCAGTTATCTGATATCAGAAAAAAAATACGTGTGGCACTCGGGGACTGCCACGGTAAAGCTATTGCATAGCATTTTTAACAACTTATGCAATTATAATTATTTATTTATTAAGCTATTGCATAGCTTTTATCGCGGGCCTAGGCCAGCGCGGCGACCGAATGAAGAAATTTCTTAACGAAAATTAATGATTTTAAACTGATAATTACGTCTAAACGAATACTGCTTACAATTCGAAAAAAATATATGTTAAACAAGAACATTTTCCTAATATTCTTAGCTTTGAATATTTTAGATTTTGTTTATATTACATAGTGTAATAATTTGTGAAATTAGGTCTAACCGAACACAAAAACTACTACTACGCAAATACTATCTGGCGTATTATTACGAAACCTGCACCATTTTAAAGATAATTAAATTATCTATCTTTTTATCTACGATTTTTTTCGAATAATCCGATTTTTTTGCTTTAACGAATAAAAAATTCGTGCGCAGCGCTCTATCGGAAGACGTTTAAATTATTCCGAATCATTTGCTACCGCAGCCGCAAATGATTCGGAATAATTTCAACGTTTTCCGATAGAGCGCAGTTATCTGATATCAGAAAAATAAAATAAATAAAATAAATAAATAATTATAATTGCATAAGTTGTTAAAAATGCTATGCAATAGCTTTACTGCGACAGTCCCCGAGTGCCACACGTATTTTTTTTTATTTTTTCTGATATCAGATAACTGCGCTCTATCGGAAAACGTTGAAATTATTCCGAATCATTTGCGGCTGCGGAAGCAAATGATTCGGAATAATTTAAACGTCTTTCGATAGAGCGCCGCGCACGAATTTTTTATTCAATAAAGCAAAAAAACCGAATTATTCGAAAAAATTCGTAGATAAAAAGATAGATAATTAAATTATCTTTAAAATGGTGCAGGTTTCATAATAATACGCCAGATAGTATTTGCGTAGTAATCGTTTTTGTTTTCGGTTAGAACTAATTTCACAAATTAATTACACTGTGTAATATAAACAAAATCTAAAATATTCAAAGCTAAGAATATTAGGAAAATGTTCTTGTTTAACATATATTTTTTTCGAATCGTAAGCTGTACTCGTTTAGACGTAATTATCCGTTTAAAATCATTAATTTTCGTTAAGAAATTTCTTCATTCGGTCGCCGCGCTGGCCTAAGGCCCGCGATAAAAGCTATGCAATAGCTTAAAAATAATAATTATAATTGCATAAGTTGTTAAAAATGCTATGCAATAGTTTTACCGCGGCAGTCCCCGAATGCCAAACGTATTTTCTTATCCTATTTTATCCTTATTCGCTCTCGAAGTTTTTCGATCAAATGTTAGTAGACTTGTAATTTTTATGATTGTGTTAGCCTAGTTACGAAAAAACTAAAGCTGTTCAATAAGTATTCATCCATTCGGCCGGTTCTTTCGACGACCGAGATAGGGAATCATCGGTTTTATTTTTGACATTAATGTTCAGATGAAATCAGTCCTTGACTACTCGCCCGGAAGTCTAGGGATTACAAAACCGATTTTTTGTAATTGTGTTAGCTTAGGTAAAGTCGGCTAGGAAAATAAAAAATACGTGTGGCACTCGGGGACTGCCACGGTAAAGCTATTGCATAGCATTTTTTCTTTCTTTAGTCTTTATAAAAATCAATATGACTTGTACTGTGTTTATGATAATTTGTGTGAACTGGAATAGTACCATCAACAATAAAATAAATAATTTTTTCACCAATTCGATTTTCTCTATCAATCTCAATTTCATTTTCATGATTGTTATGGTTATCTTCGGTAGGATCTTCATTATAATTGTCACGCAATAGTTGAATATTGGCATCAACATGGGCTTTATTTTGGGTAGCGTCTTGTATTGTCTCCAATAAATCTGATACTTCATAAAAAGGTGTGAAATGTTGGTCACGAAGATGAAGATGAATCCAGTTTTGTGTATCATTCGCTTTAAAATGACTAAAGATAGTGTCTTGATTAGTTGTAGTTATGTTGTAAAAACAATAATGTACACAAACATTTTGATTGTACATTTTTGAAAATAAGTACAAACAATCCAAATCTCCGTAATCATTAGTGCTTGATAGAATGTTATATGCTTCTTGCGGATTGTGGCAGGAGTTTAAATAGGGTGAATCGCGTAACTGATTTCTCAAGTCACAAGTCTCAATTTGAAGTTGCAAAACACTTATGAGCGAGTGGAATAGACAATTACCATCGCCAGGAATTCCTGTGTTCCTGTATAGAATAACTTCGGGAGTAATGCATTCATTACGCTGTTCATAGTTGTTGGCTGTGAAATTGATTTTCTTGTAGCGTTACATTTTCTATATTTTCAACAGCTCTACATTGTACGACATTCTCTTCATTACTGTCCAATTTTTGTCTTTTCCTGTGAAAAAGAAGTAGAATGTCAAGTTCGAAATTCAAAGCACAATACAAAATTTCGAAATTTTAATTCGAATTCCGATATTATCGAAATTTAATCGAAATTCCGAATTTCAAATGTCAAAATGTCAAGTTCGAAATTTGAAGTAGAATGAATATTAAGTTCGAAATTTGAAGTTGAATGTCAAGTTCGAAATTCGAAGTAAAATGTCAAGTTCGAAATTCGACGTAGAATTGCAAGTTCGAAATTCGAAGTAAAATATCAAGTTCGAAATTCGAAGTAAAATGTCAAGTTCGAAATTCGACGTAGAATTTCAAGTTCGAAATTCGAAGTAAAATATCAAGTTCGAAATTCGAAGTAAAATGACAAGTTTGAAATTCGACGTAGAATTTCAAGTTCGAAATTCGAAGTAGAATGTCAAGTTCGAAATTCGAAGTAAATATCAAGTTCGAAATTCGATGTAAAATGTCAAGTTCAAAATTCAACGTAGAATTCAACGACTGAATATTAAGTTCGAAATTCGAAGTAGAATATCAAGTTCGAAATTCGTAGTAAAATGTCAAGTTCAAAATTCAACGTAGAATTTCAAGTTCGAAATTCGAAGTAGAATATCAAGTTCGAAATTCGAAGTAGAATGTCAAGTTCAAAATTCGAAGCACAATTTCAAGTTTGAAATTCGAAGTACAATTTCAAGTTCGAAATTCGAAATAGCATTCCAAGTTCGAAATTAGAAGTAGTAGAAATTAGAAAAGAAAAGAAGGTTTAAAAACTGACAAATTTAAAAAAAAGACTGTCTACCTACAGCGTTAGAGTCAGTCAGTGAGTCAGATATGCGCCTAACTATGTTATAAGTAAAATTATTATGATTACTACTAGATTTTTGGCTAAAAACCATAAAATGATCTTATTGCCACAAATAGGTACAACCCCCTCCAACCAAAGTATAATTTACGTCATACTATGAAAATCACGAATGAAATTTTGTCGCTTTATGAATGAATTTAGCAAATCGACGGTTCAACTTATACTTATGTGTAGGTACTTTTACCCGCAGGTTTCATATTGAAATCGATCCTAAATCGATTTTCAAAATCAATATTCAAGTTTGATCTAAACAGTAATCACGTCAGTTTATGACATAAATGACGTATTTTATTTTATAAGTGTTAATTAGTTAACTTGTTGCACGAAGTCACCCCAATGTGACGTCAGGCAAGGAACGTCAGAGCAGAGAAATGGTAATAATATACACGTAATAATACACGTTACTTACCTTAATAATCTATTTTTCTCCAGTGTACGGCGTTTATGTTGGAAACATTTTGATTTCCTGGCCATTTTGTTTTTTTAATAACGTAATTTATTTCGTCTTCTTTCGGAACACACTGTCAGAATCCTACCGTAACAGTGGCCGCGGTCATACTGTATTAATTCAATTTATTTCTGATATCAGATAACTGCGCTCTATCGGCAAACGTTGAAATTATTCCGAATCATATGGGGCTGGGGAATCAAATGATTCGGAATAATTCCGATAGAGCGCCGCGCACGAATGTTATTCAATAAAGCAACAAAACCGGATATTATTCTTTTATTCTTTGACTATTCGAAAAAAATCGTAGATAAAAAGATAGATAATTAAATTATCTTTAAAATGGTGCAGGTTTCATAATAATACGCCAGATAGTATTTGCGTAGTAGTCGTTTTTGTGTTCGGTTAGACCTAATTTCACAAATTAATTACACTATGTAATATAAACAAAATATAAAATATTCAAGGCTAAGAATATTAGGAAAATGTTCTTGTTTAACACATATTTTTTTCGAATCGTAAGCAGTACTCGTTTAGACGGAATTATCAGTTTAAAATCATTAATTTTCGTTAAGAAATTTCTTCATTCGGTCGCCGCGCTGGGCTAGGCCCGCGATAAAAGCTATGCAATAGCTTAAAAATATGAAACCTATAAGTAGATTATTTCAAGAATACGTCTCATGCTGCACGAAAGTTGGTCTGCTGGATTCGCTGGGGTTCTTGGTGAAGACATGCCTTGAACGCATTCAATTTATAGTATTTTTTTGTGGACTGCAAATGGAAAAATCCAGCAGCTTGGCGTCTGGTGGCCGCTGTTGCGTCAAACTGAACTGGAACAATCTCACTAAGATTTTTTTGATTTTCGAGGACTTTATGGAAAGCGCTAAGTCCTGCTGGAATGTCCATGTTCTCACTCAAAATTATTATTTTCCCGTGGTTTCCATATATTTTTTTAAACTTTTTTGAGATACACGCTCTTGTTTAACCTTGACACCCTGGTCGATAAAAACGAGTGAAGACCGACCTACAGTAGCCACTGCGGTCTAAACCATGACAGAACCGTACCATGCTTTCCGACTATTATTCTTTGCTCGAGATTATCTTTTATCTTCCTCTCTAATCAAACAAGATCATTTCGTTTGTTTGCGTACTGATGGACGGGGATATTTTATATATCCGAAAAAAATATGTTTGGCAAAGCCTCACTCTATGCTGGGCTTTACCCAAACGTACTTTTACTGCACTTACGTTAAGTCTTGCACTTTTTATATTTTGTTATGCTTGATTGAAGTGGGGTTCATTAGACGACCACTCCAGTCCGACACTTTCATATATATTGGTAATTTTCTTGCGCTCTGCTTTGTCGCACAATTCGGCCCTTCACTTTCTGAACCATTATCCGGGAAGTTTCTGTTCTTTTAGGGCCGCCATTGCTTCCTATTGCAATACTGCTTCCAGTAACACTGTAATGATTTATGGATACGAGACGCACACATTTTGTTAACATTAAAATGCTGCAGTTGACGAACGATAGCGGAAACCGATTTTCGTTTCGAAAATAATTTAAACGTCTTTCGATAGAGCGCCGCGCACGAATTTTTTATTCGATAAAGCAAAAAAAACGGATTATTCGAAAAAAATCGTAGATAAAAAGATAGATAATTAAATTATCTTTAAAATGGTGCAGGTTTCATAATAATACGCCAGATAGTATTTGCGTAGTAGTCGTTATTGTGTTCGGTTAGACCTAATTTCACAAATTAATTACACTATGTAATATAAACAAAATCTAAAATATTCAAAGCTAAGAAAATTAGTAAAATGTTCTTGTTAAACATATATTTTTTTCGAATCGTAAGCAGTACTCGTTTAGACGTAATTATCAGTTTAAAATCATTAATTTTCGTTAAGAAATTTCTTCATTCGGTCGCCGCGCTGGCCTAGGCCCGCGATAAAAGCTATGCAATAGCTTCAAAATAATCGTATGTCTTATAAGTTTACTAGTTTACGAATAATCAAGAATTGGAAATTATACAGACAAATGAACAAGCAAAAGATAACGCAAAAAAGACTAAATATGTATCCGTTATAGTATACAAAAAATATTACAGAATTGAGCCTTGAGCTGCCGTTACAGATTATTGCAATAGATAAAGCAAATATTGCATGTAAATATTACAAATATTGTTCATTACTGCAAACAATGATGGGAAGGTTTGTATTAAACGACCGAGGTAGTCTGCATAAAATCGCAAGGCCACACAGTTCACAGCAAACAGTTGCACAGTTGCAGGAGTTGCGACTGGAAGCACTTCGTCATCTACTGTACTTGTGAGGTTTTGCTCCGACAGATTTCCACTTTTTTCAGAATTTGGATATATTTTGAAGGGTTTAAAAAAACAACTGCGAAAACGTCTTCAAATTATTAATTGGTGCAAGGAGTGTTACGATAAAGGAATTAATCGACTCCCTTAAAATTTAAAAACTGTATGGAGAGAGGTCCATAATTCAATTTATTAATAAGAGGAACATTTCATGAATAATTTACATAAATATTTTTTACTTACACGTTTATCTATTTTTTCCAATATCTACGTCCTTTAGTCTCCCTCCTTCTCTTCTTTGTCCCCCTCTCTCTCTACGTCCTTTAGCCTCCCTACGAGTCTCCCTCCTTCTCTATGACTAAATCCCAACGTCTCGGAAGCCCTATTATTCCATCTAGGACACCGCTTCTGTTCATCTGTCCAATGGCTAGGGCAACGGTGGTAAAAAGCTCTCCCAGAGAAGAATAACGACTTCCACGCTTATGGTTCTTTCAACTTTGGGAACAAGTCGAAGTCTGGTGGACTTATGTACGAGCTGTAAGGAGGTGGTTTTTAGACTACAGGCGTTTGAGTTTCTTGCATCTTCTGCACAGGTTTTGCATAAGGTTACGGTAATATACTGCTGTGATACTTGTTCCAATTGGGATTCTATCTGTCATGGCGATCATGACAATTCCTTAGTGATTATAAGCAAAAATCATCATTTGCTTGAGCTTTCTTTAAGCGCGTCGATTTTTTTTTGGACGAGAAGAATCTAAAGCTCTCCACTCATTGGACTGTGATTTTAACCCCGATTCAAAGTCTCTAATTCACGTTTCATCAATACCGACAATTCGACAGAAAAATACTTGATGGTCATGGTCGAATCGTTGTTTAAGCAAGGCTGCAATGTCCAGGTGTTCCTGCTTCTCTTCAGCAGTCAAACAGTAGTAGAGTTGTCAACTAGAACGGGCGAACCCTTCACCTCAGGAAGTTTTAACGAAATAATCGTTCTATCTCCCGTGAAGTGAGCGCAGAAGATTTAGGACAAAGCAATCCACCATTAAGCTCCGCCAGATGCCCGTAAGAGGCCAACGCCTTATTCGCGAGATAGCAAGGAATGTTACCCAGCGGGCATACACTCACGCCCTTACTTCCAGTTGGGACCAGATTCCTCCGGTCTCTCGACTGTTTACGAGTACAACGTCGCTTACGCGACCTCTACCTGTTGTATTACAGCGGTAATTCAGTTTGAATTTATCGCGGACCTGGGCGCTCTTTGCCCGTAGTGCTACACGGGATCGAGTGGCCCAAGGTCATTTCAAGAGTGGCATGACAATAGGTGAACATCCACCCCCGCTGCTTAAGAAACAATGTATTTCCATAGTCTCCTGACCCCTTCAGAATGCACAACCGATTGACTTCGCCGACCGGTGCGCAAATCGTCTAGTGGCGCCGGGATGCAATCTCGCCGGGAGAAACCGGTCCACCAGCTCTGAGGCTTGAGACACGGCAGTCTTACCCAGGGTAGCCTTGCACTCGAGGAGGCTTCTGAATAGGAGCTGAATCGTGAGTTAAGCCGATCCGAGAACAAAATGGATCTTGTGGCCCAAGCTGCACGAAACCGTTCACCTGGGATCCATCTAGAAGATTTTTTTCTCTTCTGCAAATTACTTGTCAGAATGCGGGATACTAATATAGGGGAAATTCCCGTGGCTACAGAGAGTGCCCCATAAGTCGCACGGCTATTTTTTTTTTCAAGAACATCTGTTATATATGCCATATATCTCGTATAAAAGTTTCATTTGCTGTTGTTTTGTCTTAAATATACTTTGTGGAACGGCAACTTCATAGGCAGATACCTAGTAGCATTGGTAGATTATTATTTTTCAATCGTATTTATTTGTCATGTAGATGGCTCGCATAAATCACATAAGGAAATAGGGACAGGGTCAGCAAATTGCATAAATATACTCGTATAGCATTATTTGATACCCGTATCAATTACTGCACACGCGATAATATTTCTATTAGTTCCACTTAGTGATAAAATTCTATATGTTTAAATCAGCTTGAGTACCAACAGCACTAGTGCACATACGCGGGTATATTCACACAAAAAAATAACATTTAAAAAATGTTTTGTGGTATTTTTTGTGACACGGCCCAGTGGCATAGTGGTTTGGTCGCATTACCTTACATTGAAAGGTCCCGGGCTCAATTCCCGGTTGGGTCACCAATTTCGGTATTGCAAATTTAAAAAAAAAATGCACATACATATAAACACTTCATAGTAGGGTTGGTTGCAATTAATTGTCGTATGACAATTAACCCGCCCATTGGGAAAATTCACAATAAAGAGTAGAAACAAACATATTTAAGAATAAAACTCCAATTTAGGGTTGAAATAAAATTATAACTGTTATGAAATAACAGGGATTAAAGTTAAATTACATCCCACATCTGACTAAAAGATTTTCGTGTTGATTATAATCATAATTTTTCTCACTGACTGCTTCACAAATTCATTATATTCAGCTTATTTTTCATATCCTGCCTTTCATCCTACCAAACGCCATTTTGATATTATTTTTTTTTGTATTTTTGAATCTGATATAACAATGAAATACGTAACAATGCAATCTAAAAATAGAAATTAAATTACAATAGCAGCTCTATGAAATACGCGGATTATGATTCCGAATATATGAAAATAGCTTTATTATATAAAGGCAGCAAAGGTGGACCCAACATCACTAATTAATGACATGATTTAATAGGGTCAGTATTTTGATATAACTGAAATAAGCTTTATGAATTGATATATTTAGATCCCGTTGATTAATTTATTTATGCTTGATAATTATTATTTTAATTAATTTCAGGATTAATCTGGTATATATTACTCGACCACAGGATTGAAAATTTCGACAAAATATAGAAGCTTTGAAATTTTTAGGTTTTAAGAATAAATTTTCAAAATTCCTTTATTTAAGTGCTTTTATTGTAATTTACGTAACTTTTTTTAATTACGTATAATTTAATTTATTCAATTTATATAATAAATGATTAATTTTCTAAAAAATAAGAGGTATCATTTATTTGATATATTTTATTGAAGTTGAATGGAGGGTGATCGTTCACCGCCGCGCCGATAAAGGGCCAGTTACGCAACGCCTTCCTAAGAAATAAATTGCAGAGCATGCATGCCAATGTATCTACCTGTTGCAGTTCATTGAAAGTGTAAAAGGGTTCTGACATGTCTTACTACACTCATGCGGAATTAGAATATTTGTTTTTTTTAAATTTATTTATTTCTTACAGTAATATAGGTAGGAAAAATAATAAAAAAGGAAAAATATTCTGTCTAAAGGGAAAACGATGGGATAATGCAAGTCGTCGTGTGGCCGATAAAAGGCGCCACTACGGTCCTAGGCTCCGGCGCCTCTGTATGTCAAACTGACATTGCAAGTAAACTATGTCCCATATGGACGTCTGAATATAGATAGGGGCACAACAGAAGTATGATATGTCTGTTGTATACGTTTCTGTTACTGTGGTTAGCGCAGCGAAGCCAACGCGTGGTCGCGCGGACGACGCGCCTCGCGGACATTCAGGACGGGCGTGCGGCTGAAGCAATGAGGTCACTGCGGAAAATTAAATAGGTAATGTCACGCAATAATAATTGACGACGACTCAGTTTTGAATAGTCAAACTGACGCCCACACCTCGACGCCCCAGTGGCCCAGTGCTTGGTTTTATACAAGCTAGGTAGGTAAATCCTTCGTGTTCCCCACAAGAACCCCACTTGGGATAACTACTAGGTGGGGCACCTAGTACCTACACGGAAAACAATAAATGGAAAACAAACTAAAAGCTTTATAGTTCACTTTTGTAAAGTATCCTTAAATACAATGAGTGTATATTATTTATTATTCGCTCAACCAACTGTTGAAACAGTAATTCAATCCGAAGTTGCAGCTGTTAAAATGACCGCTTTGAACGTTTGTACACCTTATCATAACGTTTGTGCGGTGTGGTTCATTTCTCAGCTAAGGGCGGATTTTGGCCAAGCGCCAACAGATGGCGTTAATTTTTAATTAAATTGTATTGCGTAATTTAAATACTATTAGTGTATTTTGTATATAGATATTCCAACCAAAATTTCACAATGTGATTTCGGCCAAACAAGGCACCTGTGTACCTACCAAATTTCAAGTCTTTAAATGAAACATTTCGAGTATGATATATGACTAGTCCGCCCCCTAGTAGACCGATTTCAACCGCAATCTTTTCAACTCTTGCCATGTTCAATTGATGCCTGGATATCAAATTTAAGCTCAATCTGGTCAAGCGTTTGGGCGCTATCTAGGAGGAATATATACACACATACAGACACACACAAGCAAACTTCAAACTGCATATGGTCTTAATCGTCTCAAAGGGGCTCAAAATAGATATTTCCGACTTCATTTTTTTTGTGCTCTCACAATACTTTCCCCTATTGTCGGTTGGATAAGTGGGTATTGAATTTTAACAATGACAAATTATTATTAAGAAACCTTAGTTTTACGGCCTCTTCTCCGTGATTTTTCTTTCATTATTATATAATTGACCAGTTCCATTTGAAAAATATCCACTCGAAACCCTGGTAGGTGGGCCTGGATTGACGCGTAATTTATATATTGTCACATGATTCGGAATAATTTCAAAGTTTTCCGATAGAGCGCAGTTATCTGATATCAGAAAAAATAAAATAAATTAAAAAAATACGTGTGGCACTCGGGGACTGCCACGGTAAAGCTATTGCATAGCATTTTTAACAACTTATGCAATTATAATTATTTATTTATATTATTTATTTTATTTTTTCTGATATCAGATAACTGCGCTCTATCGGAAAACGTTGAAATTATTCCGAATCATCTGCGGAAGCAAATGATTCGGAATAATTTAAACGTCTTCCGATAGAGCGCCGCGCACGAATTTTTTATTCGATAAAGCAAAAAAACGGATTATTCGAAAAAAATCGTAGATGAAAAGATAGATAATTAAATTATCTTTAAAATGGTGCAGGTTTCATAATAATACGCCAGATAGTATTTGCGTAGTAGTCGTTTTTGTGTTCGGTTAGACCTAATTTCACAAATTAATTACACTATGTAATATAAATAAAATCTAAAATATTGAAAGCTAAGACTATTAGGAAAATGTTCTTGTTTAACATATATTTTTTTCGAATCGTAAGCAGTACTCGTTTAGACGTAATTATCAGTTTAAAATCACTAATTTTCGTTAGGAAATTTCTTCATTCGGTCGCCGCGCTGGCCTAGAGGCCCGCGATAAAAGCTATGCAATAGCTTAAAAATAAATAAATAATTATAATTGCATAAGTTGTTAAAAATGCTATGCAATAGCTTTACCGCTGCAGTGCCACACGTATTGTTTTTATGTAATTATTTCACAGGAACGTCATATCAATAACCCGCGGGAGTCAATAGAGCTAAGTGAAAAATAATTTCAAATGTGTAAAATCGTATTAATTTAATTTGTATGTTCATAATTATGGTATTAAAAAATTGGTTACTTTGATTTTACTTGTTGCAAATAATCCGTGTTTTTTTAATAATTTTCCTGCTACGAGTATTATTGTTCTTTTAATTCCATACTATTATTGTCAAATATTTTGTTCTCAATAAAAGCAGGCCCAAATTAACAAGAAGAGACGATTTTCTACTCAGTTTTTAGTGTAGAATAATCTTTTCTAATAAAAATATCCAAGATCGAATAAAAAAAAATGTACAAAAAATACGTGTGGCACTCGGGGACTGCCGCGGTAAAGCTATTGCATAGCATTTTTAATTAACAACTTAGGCAATTATAATTATTTATTTATTTATTTTTTTCTGATATCAGATAACTGCGCTCTATCGGAAAACGTTGAAATTATTCCGAATCATTTGCGGCTGCGGTAGCAAATGATTCGGAATAATGTAAACGTCTTCCGATAGAGCGCCGCGCACGAATTTTTTATGCGATAAAGCAAAAAAACGGATTATTCAAAAAAAATCGTAGATAAAAAGATAGATAATTAAATTATCTTTAAAATGGTGCAGGTTTCATAATAATACGCCAGACAGTATTTGCGTGGTAGTCGTTTTTGTGTTCGGTTAGACCTAATTTCACAAATTAATTACACTATGTAATATAAACAAAATCTAAAATATTCAAAGCTAAGAATATTAGGAAAATGTTCTTGTTTAACATATATTTTTTTCGAATCGTAAGCAGTACTCGTTTAGACGTAATTATCAGTTTAAAATCATTAATTTTCGTTAAGAAATTTCTTCATTCGGTCGCCGCGCTGGCCTAGGCCCGCGATAAAAGCTATGCAATGGCTTAAAAAGTATTCTTGTTTAGTTTTATGTACAGATTCACCCCTTTAAAAATGCCCGATCATCCCAAACACAGTGTGTAGTAGATAGGTATCGTCAAGTACTTTATTCAAAAGGCTTATAATAAGCGCTGCAGTCCATGCTGAGTTAAACCAATTGAACGGGTGACACTGTTAGTAATTAGCATTTTTCAATCCATCTACAAGTATGCTTTTTTAGTATGCATCTAAGATTTTCATGTGATCAGTAGCGGCTGTTAACAGCTTGTACATTTTACCCGAATGAAAAACAAGGTTTCGAGAAAATAAACTGCGATGGACAGATTTATTTTTTCGCAGAAGTGATGCCATATGACCGTTCGGTCCATATTCGTTCGGTTCGGACCATTAAAATAATTGAATTCTTTGATTCTGTTCCTGGGAAGCGCGCGGGCGATGAATGATCGATTGTAAGTCCGCCGTCCATCAAAAACAAAAGCATTTTCATATACATTGGAAGTAAAAATATCACACCACATCTCTTATTTTTATTATTGACTTGAAAACGTCTATTCGCTCGTTAATTCGGTCGAATTATGTTGTGTGACAAAGTACCCTCAGATTTGAATCACTAATAGCTACCAGGCTAATAGTGCGTGGGCAATGGTTGAGCCTACAATGAATAGTACGAGTATATCTCCAGGCTGCCGTACTTTGGGAGGATTTCTTGGCAAGGTGGACGATTTACCAGAAATAATTAAACGTGTCATTAAACATGGCAAAACGTGCTGTCATCGAACAGATTCTAAGACACGGTACAGACTTCCGGGGCTTTTATAGTCAGGGATTTTAAAAGGGAGAGGTTTTTACATAATGATGATTTGTTCACAGACCGTTTCGAGAAAATGAACTTGCGACTTTACGCCATGGGCCGACGATAATCTCGCCAAGAGCGCTACGCTCAATTTCACGATTTACGAATAGTATTGTCTATTTTTTTTCCAAATCACTCAATCTTCGCCACCCAAGTACTGCGTTTATTTTAAGGCGGAAATTTACACGCGCCATCCGCGATCTGTTGTCCATTCGTCGCGTGGCGTCACACACCCTGTCCTGAACGCCTCGATTACTTCATTTCCGGTTACGTCGCAATTTTTTCACGCCTAATTTATTAACGCCGACTTCCTCGATTTAAAACTTGTGCCGATTTCCTCCCGCAATATTTAATAGGCTACTTTGTGTGGCAAATTAGTATGTTCCTTTTTAGTGTGGCGACAATCACTTAAGCCTATAATTTTATTTTCCCGGCCAAAGAAAGTATTTCTAACGCACTTCTGTGTGTCTGTGTATCTGTATATATTCCTCCACGATAGCGCCCAAACGCTTCAACCGATTGAGCTGAAATTTGGCATGCAGCTATTGTGGATGAAATCAGTCCACCGGAGGCGCGCTAGTCATACTTCAATCTCGAAATATTGGAATTAAAGACTTGATATTTGGCAGACAGATGCGTCGTAGGGCCGAAACCAAATAGTTGCAATATCTCTTATAAAAGCGACACAAAAAAAGCCATATATTTTAACCGGTCGGACGCCAACAGTGCCTATAGGCATTTTGCGTCGTTTGACAGACCCGGTTTGACAGTTTCGGCCGGCCCCCATGTACATTATGTAAATATATAATATACATGACTAACAAAATTAATTACTAGGTAACAAGAGTGAATTAATGAAAAAACGATATTGTTAGTATTTATTTACAAAATCGACCAAAAATTTGCGGTACAGTTTTTTGCGCGCGAAGCCAGGCCCGAAGGCTAGCCGAAAAACGAACTGTATTGAAAAATAGTCCTTTTTAATACCACGGAAATACTACAAACATACTATACTAGGTTTCCTATCATAATCAATCACTATCGTGGGTGGCGTAAGGGGGGGAGGGGTGGTAGGGGGTGGAGTAGTTTACTTTCTGGGGTTGTCTTGTGTGTTGTAATTTTGGAAACTCGCTTGAATATCAGTATAATCTTTTTCTCGTTATTTCGTTACTCCTCGTAATTTACGATTTCTTTTAAAATTAGTGTAAGTACTAAATATTACCATGATTTGAATTATTATTTTATTAGAACATCTATACTACTTTACCGTGATATTTTAACCATCACAATATTACGAATGAAGTATTCGATGTGAAGGCGAAACCGAAGTAAAAATTGACGACTAACCTCCATCGAAATGGTAACTTACACACATCGACGATATAACAACGTGTGGCATGTTTTTGCTAGGCCAGGAAACTTTGAAATAGTTTGAAATTTCATACTCTCATAAAGTTTCAATAGTCTGAATAATCACTGAAGTAGTTCGACATCGGTCACGGGCAATGCAACGCCACATTAATAATTATTATTGGTACATTTTCAGTTACCTCTGTGTGACTGTCGGCCCAAACAAACCACACAGCATATCGTCGACGAAACTTCCAAACAATATCTGAGTCTCTAAAAGTTAGAGTGGCGACAGAATTAAGATTTAAAAATTTGACAAATAATTTATCATTGATTTTACTTTCCTGGCAGATGGAAAGTATTATGAACGCGCTAAAAACCTTTCCACAGACGATTGAGACCATTTCCAGACTGAAGTCTGTCTGTGAGTCTATGTGTCTGTGTGTGCGTGTTTCTCGACGATAACGCCCAAACGCTTCATCCGATTGTTCTAAAATTTGGCATGCAGGCATTATTCGGTCATGGCAAGAGTTCAACAGATTGTAGTTGAAAAGATCGGTTCACTAGAGGGCGCGCTAGTCATACTTCAATCTTGAAATATTGCAGTTAGAGACTTAAAATTAGGTACACAGATGCCTTGTTGGACAGAAATCTTTAGTTGGAATATCTCGTATACAAGCGACGCGGAAAAAATAATAATATCGCTGTATTTAATAAAATACTACATGATTTTTGGAAAAATACCATTTTAAAGCTACGGAAATACTAGATAATACTAAAATATACTACTTTTGCTATCCTAGTCACTCGACACAACCACTATCGTGTGGAAGGGGGGGGGGGGGGGGGATTTGGCGTGAAGACAGTTATCTGCTTGCCGGGAAAGTCTTAGGGTGACACAACCGATTTTTTAATTCTATTAATAATTTGTTTATCACTGTATTCCTGTTAAACATGTTTCAATGTACTCCGGAGCCTCTGTGATATATCTACTCGTCGACGAAGGTAAGGTCGAATAAAAAAATAAGCAAAATATACAAGAATAAGTATATAGATTTGATAACCATTTCTATAGATGGAAGATGATAAAATAACATAAAAGTGTTTTCTCGGTAATCTTATGTTGGGTATCGCTTTCATATTTTCTAAGAGAAATACCTATACAACGACTGACTGCTCCGTCCTTTGTTGCTAAAAGTTTATGTTACGAGGTTAGTCTAAGGATTTTTCCAGAGGACAGATTCGCTGTAACAGGTTGAATAAACACGCTACGGAAGGGGGAAAGAGGGTGAGGGAAGAGGTAGACCAAGATTTCTCGGAATTCATCCGTTTAGATACATCTTAGCTACAGAGAACTCATTCACCTTCGCCGCGGCGCCGCTCTTTCTTGCATTCATAGATTATGAGAAGATTTCATGTATTCACATCAGCTTCATTCAATTGATTTATTTAATTACATACAATTTATAACAATCTTTTCTTTATAGTTACATCGATGTATAAAGGCAAAACATGTAAAATTAACATCGAGTCGTATACCACTGCAGATCAGACAATCGGCAGTATCGTCTAAATAAGCCATAGCTTGTGCCTAAGCAGACAAATTGATGAGACACAATGTCATTTTAATGGTATCCGTACATACTTCAGATGTTTAAACATCATCCCCAAAAATACAGATATAGTCTAGTCAATGAATGCGTAAATAGGGGGGGGGGTAGAAGAAAAATGAAAGAACACATTTTTTGCCTTTGGGACTTTGTTTGGTCTTGTTATTAGGTATATTTACTAAAAGTCCCCACTAATAGGAAGTGAGGGGGAAGGGAGGGGAGGGGGGGAGGGGACAGGGGGGGGGGAGGAGAGCATGGTGATAAAATAATACTATAAAGTGATAATATAAGGTATAAAATATAATATAAGGTGATAAAATATACCACAAGATATACTATTTATTTTTATATCTCGCATAGTTCCCAAAATATCCGCGCTCCAATTTCGCTAATTTTGAAAAAAACAATAACATTCTGGAGGATTTTAGCCCACATAATTTGCCTAGCTAACTCTTCGGACCTTAATTCTGCAAAAAAGGGGTGAAAAAAGAAGTTGTAGAAGATAACATTTTATTCAAGAATACATGATATTTTGCTAATTTGTGTTTAACTCTTAAAAAGTTTGGTTTTGCAGAAAAATAACTTTAGTTTTTTTATTATTCTGCTGCTCTACCTCTAGATATAAGCCAATATATGCATACTTTTATGTATAAATAGTATGTACTATATGTATATACATATGCAGCAAAGAAAAATTGGAAAGCTCCATCATAAAGCACCCATACAGAAATACAAAGACTACGTAAGATGATTTTTGGTAATACTCAAAATTGATAATTTATCGAGGATCGCCGAATCTTTATTGTTTTTAGAAGCCATAATAACCCTCTGCGTAGGAAATAATACTTGTATTCAATACAATATAAATGCTTTGTTAAACGATGTTACATTTGTTTAATATTACATTTACACCTTATAGTACGAGTATCTAGTAATAATTACTATCAATTCAATACCCTCTTGGGGCGGGAGGGTCCTAGCTGGTCACGGTAACTTAGTCTTGGGATGAATTCTGCTTTGTTATCTTATGCATACGTTGAGAATGCAATAAATCAGCCAGGGGCAGAGGCAGAGGTTTGACGTCGAGTTCAATATCCTCATTGTCCAAGAGGGGGGGGGGGGGGGGCTATTAAGACAGTTCATCTTTCAGTTTAACAGGCAGGACAATACTTGGGAGATGTTTGGTGGTAGCACAATCCTTTATGAACCGTCAAAAAATCATTTTAAATATTCCTTCCGGTGCAGCCTGCTACTCACTGTGTACAAAGGTTAGAAATTGTTGGTAGTTAGCTCCCACGTATACATATGCGGAGGCAGCTCTTGTCCCATCCACATCTGGAGTTACTGATATGTCCTCAGAGAATGTTGTTTAGCTGCCCCCACGGTTGGTCGGAGGCATGAGATGTCCGGTTTGATATTGCCTGAGAACGTTCTGTCTCCGATGAGGTGAGCGTAGAAAACTTTAAAACGAAACAGTGCACTTTCTAGTAACGCCACTCACCCGTAAGAAGCCAACGCATTAATGCGAGACACTTGGGCTTGAACACAGCTGGCGGCCTCGCGCCCTTTGCTACCAGTTTCGGTTAGATTTCTCAGGCCTGCCGACTGGTTTCGGGTATAAGGTCGCTCGCGCGGTCCTCTCCCGTGCATAGCGGTGATTCGGTGTCTACCGAATTTATTGCGGACCATGGCGTCCATTGCCCGCCTGCCACTCGGGATAGGGTGGCCGAAATGGTCGTTTCAAGAGCGGTTGCCGTAAGGTTAACAACCACCCCCGCTCTATAGGAAACAAAGCCGAAGTCAATAAACTGCATTCGCAAACCATCCAGGAGCGCCCGAAGAGCGATTCCCAGGGGAACTGGCCCGCAGGCACAGAGTACTACCCAGGCTCGCTCTTCTACGTGGAGGCTACCGAACGGGTGCCGACCTTAACACATGGGTCATAATAGCCAAACTGCACTAGGCTCATTAAATCTATAATAAGGACCAATAGATAGTAGTTTAACGTATTTGACTCCGATTATTTAGTTCGTAAAAACAGATTCCTATTTTTACTTTCCCGGCCCATCAACCGACCAGAGGAAAAGTTTGGGGAAATATACATGTTGATTTACCCCCCCCCCCCCCGAGATGATTAGGGCCATTTTCAGATTAAAGTCTCTCTGTGTGTCTCTCTGTGTGTCTCTGTGTGTGTCTGTATGTGTGTGTCTGCTGTGTGTGTATTCTTCCACGATGACGTCCAAACGCTTTATCCGATTGTCCTGAAATGTGGCACGCAGGCATCATTTGGTCATAGCAAGAGTTGAAAATATTGTGTTTAAAATCTGTCCAGCAGAGGGCACGCTAGTCACACTTCTGTTTCGAAATATTCGACTTAGAGACATGAAATTCGGTACACAGTTGACTGGTTGGGCCGAAATCGCCCATAATTTGGTTCCAAAATTTAGTTGGACTATGTCATATACCTACAAGCGACACAAATAATATTTAAAGTCCGCCATACATTAAATTTATAGCAAGGCCCTTAAAAGCGGCGACGCTTGCGTTGCGTGGATCGTTAAAAATTCGAATTAGAATTAATTTTTAAATGAATGAGATGACGCGCGTTAGAAATTCAAATCTTCGTTGCGTTGAGTCGCATATTACCAGAAATTTTCGCCAACTGCTCATCGGCTTTATTTATGAAATGAATATTTAGCAGAAATAATTTCCTGGCTACTTGGCGGGTAAGTCTTGATGGACGACTGTTTTTTTATTATTATTTGATTTCACAGTCCTGTAGGCTCGTGCTGAAATAGAACTTCATTTGCTTGGATGCCACATGCTAAATTAAGAACTTTTCGTTAGGACTGTTGTGTCCCAAATGAATATATCATATCTGAATAGTTTATAGGTCTCGTCAGGTCGCATTCTTTTACAAGAATGGCTAATTCAGTCGCTTATGGTTTATAGTACTGCGAATATATTTTTCTAATTCCACGGAGTACCGAGACTGAACTTACCGCCATGATATTGGACGCAGGCAAATACAGAAATAAATCGGCTGTGTTATTCCAAGATTTTACCAGCAAGTAGACAAGGGCTGATTTTTTATAAAATTCATAAATAAAATCGCGAAAATAGATTACTATTTTTACCCCCATCAGGCGGACAAACCAGGTTGGGTTCCATTGCGAGGTTTCAGCCGGCGCGGTTCATTCACAACTAAGGACGGGGTTTGGCGAAGCGCCAACAGATGGCGTTTATATTTAATTCAAATGTATGACGGAATTTTAATATTATTGGTATACTTTGTATATGAGATATCCTAAACCAATTCACAATATGGTTTCGGCCCAACAAGCTATATGTGTACCAAATTTCAAGCCTCTAAGTCGAATATTTTGAGGTTGAAATATGACTAATGCGCCCCCTTGTGGACCGATTTAAACTACAATCTTTTCAACTCTTGCCATGCTCAAATTATGCCTGCATGCCAAAATTCGGCTCAATCGGATTAAGCGTTTGGACGCTATCGACGATCAATACACAGACACAGACCCACATAGACAGACTTTAACCTGCAAATGGTGTTAATCGTATCAGGAAGGCTCAAAATAAATATCTTCGTCTTCATCTCAAAAAAAATGTTCTCGTTCACAATACTTTCCCTCCACGTCAGGTGGTGGTCCGGGAAAATAATATTCGAATTACAATGTTTACGTATGGCTGTATTTTCTGGACTCCTTTGTCGTGAATAATTTAACGTGGTTTAAGGTCTATGCTGGTGTTAATAATCGGTGAATAATTTTGAGGTTTAACAATGACGACATCGACTAATATAAGCAAGTGTTGCTTTGGCTTTGTCACCCCTACAATTCCGCCGCTCTGGTCTGTAGACCAATCAACACTTACGTAAATAAGCGTCTGCATACAGGCTTGCACCCATGGTTCAATACTCCCTTAGCTTTAAGGCTCAGCTGTCCCTACCCCCAAGCCGGTACACTAAATGGCTCAACAATTTAGAAATCAACAGTTAATGAAAAAATCAAAGCTGCAATCTAAATACACAATAAAACAATTAAACGCCTAGGGATAATAACCGAAAAAAAAACTTTTTTTTTTGACGGCATATTTCACTAAAAGACGATATATTTCACTAAAATCATAGGAATACGACTTATGCTCACTTATAGTAACTCAATAATGGCGGTCAATATTATGTTACGTCATCGTGTACCGAGTGAAATTATCGTCTACTAACAAAAAGCGAAATTCCATAAAAGAGCTTTTTGAATTTAAACGGCAGCAGCGTTTAAATTAGTAAAGACTATATATTTCACTAAAATCATACGAATACGACCTCAGCTCACTTACAGTAGTTCAATACTGGCGGTCAACATAATGTTACGTCATCGTGTGCCGAGTGAAATTACTATTCGTCTACTAACAAAAAGCGAAATTCCATAAAAGAGCTTTTTAAATTTAAACCTCAATAGTTCAAGTCTTCCATATTACCAAATATCCCATACTTCCGGTACTGAGACATCCACGGAATACTGTAACCTATCTGGTGTATATCATATATACACACTATCTCGTAAGCTGTAGTTAAAGGTGACACAAAATATATTTTAGAGCAATATTTTCCAGTCTGTGTTGACCAGAGTATCGTATATTATTTATTGTTTTTACTCCTCACATATTGTTAGAGGTTGAATGTGAGAGACCAAACTGTAACCTGGCCTATATCTGAAAATAAGAATTTATTTTGGCCATAGAGTAGCGTTGCCATTATAGTTTAGGTACTGACCGGGACATAAATCAAAACTCAAGAAAAGTAATGTACAGAGTGCTGTTGGTAGGTACTTACCTAAGAATAAAAACAAATAATGCAGGAACATTTTTATTGCCGATGTTTATTAAGCTAATAATAGAATTTATTTTTTATTTTATAACAAGATTCCATTGTGCGTCAGGGGTCTTGGAGACGTTCAATTTAAGAGCAAGGTCCAGGATATGCTTATTAAGAACCCAATATATTCTGTTAAGGACTTTGAGAGTATTGATTTTCCTAATCTTTCATAATTATTTATATTACAATCTCTTCTTATTATTTTTTTTTTTTAATTTTCTAATTTTTATTATTTACATTACTAAATACAAGCATTGATTATCAAAGATGGATTATAATATGTATAAAAAAATATATTGACCATTTCTATTGCGACATTGTTATTGATTTAGTTTCATATTTTTTACAATCTTTATTTTACTGTTTTATAACCAACTCTTCGTTTTTATATTTTGATGATCTGCAGTATTTAAGCAGTTCCAATTATTTGAAAAAGATCTGAAATTTTTATTTTAAATTAAATATTAATTGTTTTACAATTAAAAAATAATAGTCGATATTTAAAAAAATAATTATACCACATAAGGTATAATACCAGTTACTCAACTTGACTATACCAAAAGTAGGGATTCCTACCAACTGGCTTATTTGAAAAAATAAAAAAAATAAAAAATAAAATGACGTAGACATATGACATAGATTTCAATTCAACATGAACAATATTATTTTTATTATATTTTGCAATTAACTGTTAGAATATTCATCTGTTCCTGTATTTCTTTGTCTTCTTGACCAGCTTCAGGAGATCCGGTTTCCCCATAACATATTTGTAAAATTCAGAACAAATGTTGAAATAGAAAGCATTGAATTATGTTTTTGACCGTTTCGAAGTGAAGGCGATTGCGTTCTTTGGTCCACTGGGTAACATTCTCATTATGACCAGGAATAGCCTATAAATATTGACAAATCACAATTAAATTGCTTTTCCTCTCTGACACTTCGGTTTCATGAAATATATTTAACCATTTATCGTGCATGTCTTTTTTGTTCCACACTTCTTTAATTTTTCGCTTTTCATGAAATCCTTGAGCTACGATATTTCTTTTAAACAACCATCTGTAAAAGCCATGCCTTTCTCTTGTAGATAAATTATATCGTATCCTGCCATTGTGGAGAGGATGTTAGATTCATCCAAGAAATCGAATTGGTCATTGCACTCTCGCACTGCCGCTGTCCACCGACACACCCGCTGCCCGCGATTTTTGAAAAATACCGCGGCTCATTTATTTTGGCTGAGACATTTGATGGGCCAGCCGGGACGACCGGGACAGAGTTTTTAAATCGGTGACATGTCCCGGTGTACCGGAACGTATGAAAACCCTACATAGAGCCATCTGTAAGAATTTTAAATAGCTGAAACAAAAAATTGATACTTTATAAAATTAAATTCTAAGGAACTTAGGTTAGGATAATTTAGAAAAATAGTCATAACCTCTCTGAATAATAATATTTTACTTTAAAAATATTTTAATTTACATACCTTGACATAGGAGAACAGTCATTGACATAAATTTTAAGTAATGTATAGAAGAATGTCGCAAAGTGGTGTAAACGTTTTCACATTATGTTGAGCATGGAGGCGCTGGAAAGAAGAGAAGTGACATGACTCCACGGCGAAAACTTCAAACACTACATTAGAATAAGAATAAAAATAAAAAGAAATTCATTTCCGAAATTAAATGTTTAAAAAGTAAATATACAAAGTCTGCCTAACTAGGCCGAAGCCTGTACCGGGGTACTCATATACTCGACTATGTCAGTCGTAAATTGTGAATTGTGTTCACACTTATTATCAATAAAACACATATAACTAATAAAAGGAAAAAAATCTAATAGCTCTAATAAATAAGCAGTATGTTCTCGTGTTTTTAATTTAGCTAAATGAATAATTTGTAATAATACCTATAACTTTATAATACTTCCTAATCATAAACATTAAGCAGGCATTCTGCACCTTCCATAATTATATTTCTAATTATCTTCTTATACAGGAATGATCCGTAAACACAGTCACCAAAGCGCAAATCGCCATAGAAGAAGATAATTCCGAGGTTTTGGCATTGTGCACTTAGGGCAGTGATTGGGATGATATTACTATATTTGGAAATGCAGCATCGATGACGTTTGCTCTCAGATTCTTGGAACCGATTACGAGGTAGCAAGATTTCAGAGAGTTACGTGAAAAGCTATGACTAACGATCAAAATTTTGGTTGATATTACCCTCTGCCACACTCGGCTAATGGGGTCTGATTTCGTATTATCTGTGTCAACTGCAGTTGTGGAAGTTGGTGATAACAGCACGGAGGATCGATTACAAAAAGAGAGATTCTGCTGTTAGCTATTCGACTATACGAAGGCGAAGTAGGCGAAGTAGGCGAAGTAGGCGAAGTAGGCGAAGTAGGCGAAGTATGTGAAGCAGGCGTAGTAGACGAAATAGGCGAAGTTGGCGAATAGGCGAAATAGGTAGGTAGAAGGTGCGATGTGAGAGTCGGTCGCGGCGAGGCGGCGTAGCGCGCGCTAAGTGCGGTGCGGTGCGTGGAAAGAGCCTGGCGCGGCGCGGCGGGTGCGAGCGTGGGGTCACCCAATTGAGCCGTGACAAATTCGTTTCGGTTGTTCTGGCGGCGCGCGTCGGTCAGAGGGTTGATTGAGGGCCGCGGTCGACGCGGCGCGGAGTGGGCGCCGCACGGGGGGCGGGCGGCGCCGCCGCGGGGGATACCCTGCGACCGATTTCAATTGCGGGGTGCCGACGAGGGGGTGTAGGGGGTGATCCGAGCCTAAAGTCCAGCCCGGCGTTGCCAGACCCGTTTCCAGAAACTACATTTCCAGAATTTTTTACGGAACACTGCTTTCCAGAGTACACTGAAATTATGATATTAACACAATTGAAATTGTGATATTATTATATAAATATTATGTATATCATATGTTTAGGCAAGACATAGTATATTTACAAACATAATATCTACGAGTATATAAAATAAAATAAATAAATAGAAATAAATAAATTGTATAATCCATATTTGCGCACGGTTGAAATTTAATATTAGTGATTTGTTTAGAGTAAGGATTTGAGTAATATTATATAAATAACAAAACAAGAGCTTTCTCTCTTATTTAAACATAAATCATATTTAGAAGCATAACTGCATTTGAGATTAGAGCTATCTAAGACATGTTGCATGAGCAAACTTAATATTACGCTTACATAGAGTTAATAGCAGGGTGACTACTATTAACTCTGTTTAAAATGGGAGATCAGTAAAGACGCTTATTGACTCATGAAATAGAACAGACATGTAGACATAACGGATGTTAAACCCTCTGCATTATTTTTATAGCTTTGGCCGACTCACGGCTATTAAAAAGTACTTAACAAAGGGAAGCTGCACGCTCCCTCTCGGTAACATGTAAAACAATGTAATTCATTATATTAAGTTTATAAAAGGAAGTAAAGCAAAAGCTCACCAGACATTAATTCGGAAAATGTGTAAGAGTGCACTCGTGCACGCTGCATTATCAATTTTGCTTATTCACTACTTGTCATTTTAAATGTGTAATCATTGTGTAATCATTTTTGCATTTAATGAATTAAACAATTTAAAAATATATTTTTTTTGCGGTTCAATCACGCTAAAACGTAAAACTAAGACATTTATTTTTAAATATGTATTTTTAGATAAAGTAAAAAAAATAACTAAATTTATCATTTTTATAATTTTTCAAGTATTAAAAAAAATTAAATCGATTTTTGCCACAAAATTTTGTGTTTAACTAAAAAAAGAAATATATAGAAGAGAATTTAATAATCTTATTTTGTTATTCGGAACAACTCGATCCGTCGTCGACTAGTTTTTTTCACCGGCGCAAGACTGAAAAATATGGTTTTGGAAAAATGCATTTTTTCTAGAAAAGTAGTAAGTTTTTACACTTACAGCAATCTGCGACTATCAGATATTCCAGAGGTACTTTTTATTAATATTTATTAATGAATAGATTTCAACATTAAGTTTTAAAAAAAACATGAAAACATGTTTTTTTGTCGTCTGTACCAGGCTAAATGATCTTCCCTTGGTACGGACATACGTCTAGTTAGTGTAGGATTTGTAATCAAATGATTAAAAAGGACTATTCTTGGGTAAAACCAGTTTTTTTGGGTTACTGAATGGGGGTAGCATTACGTATGAGTGTAGCATTTTCACAAATCTGGCAACGTCGCTAATATGCGAAGGCTTTAGCGACTGCGATAGTCATTCGGAAAACATCCCCCGGAACGGTTCGCATCGCCGCTCGGCTCGCGTCATTTACATCGACCGACGACTTCCGTTACATTCGAAACTTTAGACATTTCAAAGTTGACGAGTTTCGCCGCGATTTCGCGCGTTTGATTTCTGAGCCAGCACGCCCCGCGAGCAGATGATCAGACCGGGCGATTCGAAGCGTAATATGCAGTCGGACCCGACTGCGATGGCTGAAGTCCGCAGGACGAACAAACCCCTGATGGAGAAGAGGCGGCGGGCGCGCATCAACCAGAGTCTGCAGGCGCTCAAGCTGATCCTCGTCAACACCAAGAACGTGGTGAATGCCGACGGCAGCATCAAGTATGCCAAGCTCGAAAAGGCGGATATCCTGGAGAAAACCGTGCGACACTTTCAGCTTCTGAAAACTTTCGAACAACCAGGTAAGGGTAATATTTTTAAAAGCTTTGCGTGCCAAGCTTTTTACGACTTTGCGGAGGCTATGCGATATTTATGCAAGAAATTTTATTAGCACTATAGCGACATTAATTTTATTTTCGTCCTTTGTACCCCACTGCTCAAGCGAATTTAATTATTGCTGCTTTACTTTATAGTAACATTCGGCGATTATTTTATTGTACTTTGACAACTACCAAAACGTCTCCGTGCCAAAACAAACGCAGATTTCAATCCTATTATTATACCCCTACTCGCCATTTTCGCACCCCGGTGCAGCGCTGACTCGATGATTGTAACTTTTAACGAAATGACAGGCCGTTAGTTATGAGTGTTCTGACCTTTTCTGATATACTCTGTCCACAATCCATTAAATAGGACGTTTTATTCTTCTAAATTGTATGTCGTTCTTTCAGAGTTTAGAAACACCACACCTTCGGTAGCATCTTCTAAGACCCACCTTTTGTTTCCCTCAGACTTTACCAGTTCTTCTTCTTCCTATCCCTGCTCGGGCATTTATTAGACATAGGGTATTTATATATATATATATATATATATATATATATATATATATATATATATATATATATATATATATATATATATATATATATATATATATATATATATATATATATATATATATATATATATATATATATATATATATATACCTATATATATATATATATATATATATATATATATATATATATATATATATATATATCTATATATATATATATATATATATATATATATATATATATATATATATATATATATATATATATATATATATATATATATATATATATATATATATATATATATATATATATATATATATATATATATATATATATATATATATATATATATATATATATATATATATATATATATATATATATATATTTCAAATTGAAATTATGCTAATCACTAAATAAATGAAATGATAAAATAATGAAAGGGCACTTATCTGGTCTGTGGTGACCAGGAGTGACTCCACGCCTTCTTCTTCTCCTCACTCAGTGTTTGCTGGTGCTTCCTGCTGTGGCACTAGAACCCGATCAAAATGGCAGTCTTTCACAGCGGCACACAACAATGCGAGACGAGAATGAATGCTGGAAAATAATAGGCGATTAGTGTTTCTTAAATATTAATGATTGTTATAAAATGTATATATTAATGATAATGATAAAATGTATATGTTATAAAATGATATACATTTTATAACAATCATTAATATTTAAGAAACACTAATCGCCTATTATTTTCCAGCATTCATTCTCGTCTCGCATTGTTGTGTGCCGCTGTGAAAGACTGCCATTTTGATCGGGTTCTAGTGCCACAGCAGGAAGCACCAGCAAACACTGAGTGAGGAGAAGAAGAAGGCGTGGAGTCACTCCTGGTCACCACAGACCAGATAAGTGCCCTTTCATTATTTTATCATTTCATTTATTTAGTGATTAACATAATTTCAATTTGAAAAATAATAATTTACACATTTACAATCAAATATTATTATATATATATATAAATATATATATATATATATATATATATATATATATATATATATATATATATATATATATATATATATATATATATATATATATATATATATATATATATATATATATATATATATATATATATATATATATATATATATATATATATATATATATATATATATATATATATATATATATATATATATATATATATATATATATATATATATATATATATATATATATATATATATATATATATATATATATATATATATATATATATATATATATATATATTATATGTTTAAGTATCAATATGTAATTATTTCCCTCTTTTGTCCTCTTTGCAACGCGCTGCTCTACCCTCCATCCGTGTAGGTTAGCTGTTAGATATTGTCGCCTGGCCGTTTTGTACGTAATTAAATATATGCTAATAAATTTTTATTTATTATTTTTGTTATATACTACTCATATTTAGTTTTAAAATTAAAAAAAATCTTTCAATCATTTTTCACGAGGAGAATAGCCCTTTTTGGGGGATATAAAAGTTTAATAAAATACATATTATGTATTAGTAGATATTGAATTTGGGCACAGTAGAATTATTTTTTTTGGCCATAACCGAATAGAGCAAAAGATCTTTCTTCACATATACATGATACCTAAGTTCAAGGTAAAAAAATAAAGGCGATTGTTTTATTAAACGTTATTATAAACATTTTATGTTTTATATCAACATTATATAAGAAATTCGATCAACATCACGTACTTCCAGAGCAAAGCGACCAAGGCAAAAAAACCAATCTACGTACAATCAAAAAGTTAATCTCTGTACAATCAGCTAAACCGATGCGTGCGAAATAAATCTTTAGGATGAATTTAATTAGTGACATCCTAGTAGTGGGTAAAACAGTTCGGCAAAATAAGCAAATTCTGTTATTTTTTTGGGTTTTTTTTTTAGTTTTGTAAATTTTATCTGTTAAGAAAAGTTTGAGAAGCGTTGAGCGTGCTGCACCATATAGCAGTAGGTAAAATATCTATAATAAACAATGTTAGCGATATTTTACCTACCGTTAGATAGCGCATCGTGCTCACTACTTTTTGTACTATTTTTCCAAACATAAAAAAAAACTAAACTTTGAAAAAAAAAAGTTAAAAAAAAGTGTTTGTTTTGTTTTTTTTTTTATTTCTTATAAAAGTTGATAAATTCGTCGCACTGATTGACTCACTACAAGGATGTCACTAATTTAAACATCCTGTATAATACCGCTTACTGATAGAGTACATATTAATGTGCCGCCCTCTTGTGGATCTATTTTATACTATCTTGCAACCCGCATACAACCAATTGGAAAAAACTCTGGCCGAGAGCCCCACCAAATTAAATATAAAGGATATAGTTATTTATTTATTTATTTATATGGTATAAATAAAGGACATTTAAACATTATACATGCAGAAATAAATATTATAAATTAAGAAATGTGTTTTTTGCCGGTGCCACCAAACTAAGCTATGGCTTGTTCTAGTGCAGGCTATTCCCCCGGTTATTCGCTAGAGTGCCCAGTCCATTGTATAACATTGGCCGCACAATGCTCAAACCGCCCAGTTCCAGTTGAGGTTCCCCAGATCGGAGCATCCGATCCCGCCTGTCCACAACTAGTACAGACGCAGGCAGGGTTCACAGAGACCTTTCCAGGATAGTCCCTCTTCGATGAGGCTAACGGATGGGAGCTGATCTGCGAGTTGAGTCGACCCGAGGTAACAAACAGGTCCTCAGGCTTAAGCTGCCCGGAACCGTTAGAAACCAAAGACTGGACAGTAGGGCGGTGTCGACTACAAAGGGCGAACCCGTCACCTCAGGCTGGTATAACGATATGTGATCGTTCTTTCAGTCGTGGGATGATTGTAGAGGACATAGATTAGACTTAGACAATGACATACCACTACGCCAACCAGCACCGCCAACCAGCCCGCGAGAGACCAACCCTTACCACTCGGTACCGGGTATTAGCCCAGGGGGCTTTCTAAGCGCACTCGCTACCAGCTTTGGCCTAATTTCTCCGGCCTCTCGACTGGTTACGGGTTCGAAGTCGCTTAAGCTCCCCTCTCACTTGTTTAGGGGTGATTCAGTGTCTACCGAATCTATCGCGGACCACGGCGTCCTTTGCCCGGTTCTTCACCCGGTATCGGGTAGCCGAATGGTCATTTCAAGAGCGGTTGTCACAAGGTAAACAACCACCCTCACTCTAGGAAACAAATCCGCTTCCAGAGTCCCCCAGTTATCCGTCGAAATGCACACTCGATTAACTGACGCCGCTCGGTGACCAAACCGTCCAGGATCGCCCGAAGAGCGATTCCTAGGGAACTGACTCGCAGGTACAGAGTCCTACCCGGGGTTGCTTTTCTGAGTGGAGACTACCTGATAGGTGTTTAGCGGTGACTTAGGCCGCCCCTAACAAATGGGTCATAGTGGCTCAAATCTACTCGGCCCATTAGCTCCCAGACTAAAGACTAAACAGACAGGAATAATAATTCAGGCTTATTCCCGTGATGTTAGTTGAGGAAATATACATTTCAAGACAATGGCGAGACTTCATTGGAAGCCTGATCCATGAAACTAGATTAAGACAGCCGACATAATAGGAGTTATTTCCGTTGGTAAAGATGCGAAAAGCAATTGTGTGTATATTTTTTTCTTATCCTTATCTTTAATCAATGATCTTTAATCAATGATTTTAAGCTAAGTAACAATAGTATCTAATTATTTATGTACATACATCAAACTAACATACGAAAAATAAAAACATGACATTACTTATCATCATTATGTTGAGGAATCTTTTTATAATTCCATTTAATTGCTGTTTTCGGTTCTAGTTTATTCTTTTGACTTTTTGGTGAACACATTTCCATTTTTTTTATTTTACTATGCATGTATTTACATTTAGCATAAATAATCGCTTGAGCAAGGGTCGATATATCCCAAATATACATTTTTATTTATAGCGACCATAGCACTATACTGAGCCCAAACTCACGTCTAGCCTAAATTAATTGATAGTTGCATAGCGTACAAAACAGTATAAATCGCATTAAAATCGGTCTGGTCATTTACAGTAGGCGATGTTCAAAATTACAATAACAGAATCTACCTCAATATCGCGATAACATATAAATTTCGATATCAACGAAAGGACACCGCTGCAATTCATCCCATTATATTAGCCAATAGAGTAGCTTCGAATTGTGCAATATGAACCAGGTACATTTTTGTCAAGCTAACTTGTGACATTTTTGAGTTGAGCCAACCTACCCCCCCGTGCGCCTACCAGCCCCCTTGTGTTTGCTTTCAATCGTTCAATTTTCATTCTGCTAGCTGGTGAAAAAGTTCATCAGAGGAATTCAAAACGATTCAGGTTATTTTTTTGAATTTCTGCTTTGCTGTTGTGTGTGGTGCTTTTCCGAGTGTTTCATGAGAATACCAAAACGTGTAAGTGGTGTCGCGTGCCCGAAATCTGGTTTATTTCTTATAATATTTCTAACTGTTATTTTTCACACAATAAAGATTTTCACGTCTGTTATTATGTATCTACCTAGTTGAATGTAGGTATTATGCTGTAGATATTAATGATGTTATAATATTAAATATCTTATACTGTTCATTTCTAGGTATTTTAATTCTACTTATTATACATAATAGATATTTTACTTCAAAAAGAAATAACAACAAATAATAACTTTATTTTGTTTTCTGGAGGAAAAAATAAATACTCATGGTAAACTTAATAACCTTAATGTTTTGATGACATTTTTTTATCACTGTACTTTCGAAATTCCAGTAATATTGATGGCAATGTCGACAAGAGATTATGATATTTTTTTTTTCATTGTTTTGAAAGTGCCTATACATTAGTAAGGCTTTGCTTTGTCATCAGTTTTTATTAAATATAGCTTATAATATTATCGTAACATGACCAATTCAAAAAAAATATAGAACTAAGTTGAAAAAACCTTTAAACCATAAAAATATAGCACGGCTATTATTATGAGGCCGACGATTAGAATGTATTCTTATTTAAAACCTTTGTAGGTCATTAGGTCGCTTTATACGCTCTGTCTTATGTGTTGCACATCAAAAAGTGTAACTTGAGTGAGAAATATTCGCCAATAACCAGAAATATTCGCCATACCTTAAGCATGATATAAAAAGATAGCAAAAAAGCAGATCAGCAAAAAAAAATTATTTTGAATTACGATTTCTCTATTCGAAGCGTCAACCTAAAGAATATATTTTTTTAAATATCTCGAAATGGAGAGGGCACTTTAGAATCGTCCAGCTGATTGCCGAAGCATATTAGTACGAGAAATTTCGTAACATATTTAAATAATGTCGGAACGTTGTTTGGTGAGGCAATGTTATTATCTCTTTCGTTCACAACTCGCAAGCGGCCTAGCGCATCGGTAAAACGAGCCAGCATTCTATTATTTGTGTTAGTTTCACCATTTCTACTTCATGCATATTATTTATTTTGTATTATAACCGCACTTGTATTTTATTTGTATATACTTATGTATATATTCTACCTGCTCCAATCATAGTATAGCAAAAGTTACTAATTTTAGTAATGTTTTATTTTATTAGACCAGTATTAAACAAAGAATAATATTGGCACGTTGTTAACCTGATTTAAGCTTAGTCTAAATATAATATACAAAGTATAGGTAGTTGGCCGGTTTCCACATATTATATAAGTCAGCAGTATTATATAGTTCAGTTTTTGGCTTTTTTCGAAATAGTATGATAAAGATAACAAGAAATACCACAAATTACAAGATTTAAGTTGTCAAAAGAATGATTTGAAAAAAATAAGAGAAATAACATTAGTTACCCGGGAACTTTAAAATAGAAAGAATACAATTGTGACGTGCATGCGTCCGTGTGTGTGTGTGTGTGTGTACACGAGAGAGAGGGATAGATTTTGAAAGAGGGAGAGAGAGGAGGAGCGAGAGAGTGTTTTAATATATATATAATAATATTCCGAATCCTTATTGTGGTATGGATTAAGCTGTGAAAACTGCTTTATAGACAATAGATTGAACATACGAGTACCTAATCTAACAAATAATCCAGTTGCCGAAACCCTTCTTATGGGATTTTTCTGATATGACTTTTAGCTGCCGGTGCGAATTATGTTTATGACTTTAATGGACTCGAAATTTTTTATTAATGTAATGTAATGTAATATAGGTTTAGGGTACAAAAAAAGTCACTCGAGGTTATATCTGGGAAACACGGCGCTTGGTTGAGACTCATGTACAGGTGTAGATGTGTCAACATCCACGAATTGTTGGTTCCACATATCTTTTCTCTCCCGGCGGTGGTTTCTCGCTGTCGGCTCTGCAGCCCGGGAAGATATTTGGAGTGGACCTCACCGCAATAGTCTATGACTATAACATTAATAGTCAAAGAAAATAGTTAAAACGACTTTGATTTTTTCAATTGACGTGGTTTTTTGGATTCGATTTGCTATCGAATGTCCATTGTAGCTTATGGTTTGTTTTCATGCTAAACCCATAAACTCTTGCTTGATCACCCGTTTCGATACGTTTTAGGAATTTAGGATCTGATTTCCTCGTTCAAGAAGGCCTTCAGTAACCTATTTACGGTAAATTTTAGTTTCGAATAAAATCGCAAAGGACACTTGACATCGACTAATCTAAACAACAGCTGCAAACAAACTTGTTAACAGACTGCGCCAAACTCAATAAAAACATTGCTATAAACTAACATCAATTTTTATTTTTGCGTAACTTATACGTGGCCTTTTTAAATGAACAGTGCCGGCATTTATTTGATATTAATGTGTGTAAGCCAAACCAACCCGTTTGTTTGTCCACAGAACTGGATAAATATGCGTCAGGCTTCGCCGACTGCGTGCGCGAGGTGATACGGTACCTCGGCACCCCCGACATCCATACCGGCGGCATCATCGACCTTTCCGAAGAGAGCATGAGGATAAGGCTCTTGAAGCATCTCTACGTATGCGTGCAAGAGGTCCTATCGAACGGCGATAACGCAATAGAAAATCCCTTCCACGACTTGTTAAACTGCGAAATAGATGAACTGTTCGACAACAAGAAAAATAACAATGCAAAATCGGTCGGGGAGTGTTCGAAAACGAGCGCGCACAGCTCGATGGACTACACTTCGGACGACCAGATGAGTCCAAACTATAGCATCAAGGAGGCAGATCCCTATCACGCCGAAGCCCAAATACAGCACATGGAGATAACATCCATGATCGACCACTTCAATTCGAGCAGTTCGAACGAGTGCGTCGCTCGCAAAATACAAAATTTACTCAATCTGAAAAATGAGCACGAAAACCTGCTGAAGCAAGAGCTCTGCGCCGATGACAGCGATATTGCCCTGCACAATAACAACACCATCCCGATACATGCGGATAACAGTATGCCTCCGTTGTCAGTGCGAGGAAAAGTTGTATTCCTGCTTCCTGGTAATTACCTCAAAGCCACCAAATATGCAAATTTTCACGAGCAAACTGACCGCCAAATGTTCAAAAGTGAATTCGCAACGAGCGATGAGAATGGTATAAAATTTGAAGATGTGTTAAAAAAGACTTGGAATATTGAAGATAATATTTTTCTGAACAACGAAAGAGCTAGAGAGTCAGTTCAAGAAAGGAGTAGCGTAAATGATGACGAGCCTCTCGATTACAGTTACCATTCGCTGAATCTTCCTTGGACTACCAATGACCCCATGTGGAGACCTTGGTGAACTGTGAATGGTAAGCAGCTCATACCGCTATACAGTGGGTCTATCATTTTTTAAAGCGACGTATTCATGGCCAAATGCTGATGCTGATGAATTATATATATATTTGTAGTCGTGGCTTATGTATTAAATTAACAACTAATTCTAATGTCCAAAATCTTTACAGTACAGTAAATTTAAAAGCGTGATTTTTCTACAATTCACGAAAATTCATTGACTACCAGAGAAAAATGTCCCCGCGTTACTATATAAAATCAAGTACAGAGAAGTAATAATTTATTTCGAGTAACCGTACATTTTATATCAATTAATTAAATTGAAAGAATTATTTGTATTTCTCCATTTCTATACATGATCTAAGATATGATATAAAACTATAGGAAAATATATTTCAGTTACTCCGTCAATTCGTAATTATTTTCTTATTCAGTGTCGCGAGGACTCGAAATTGTCTCTTTGAAAGTTGATTGTCCCACGTAAGAGCCCAACTTTCCAGGCGGCTTCATAAAATAAAATGATTTTGTTTTGCAGATCCTGATCGTATGTATGCTCCACGTCGTGTGTATGCTTCGATTGCTTCAGAACCGCTTCAGAGACATTTATTGCTGAAAATACGAAGGAAATTATTTTGAATCGCATAAATTATTCATGTTAGAGAAATACTAATTAGTATTTACCGCATATTGAAATAAATATTATTTAGAAATAATTGTTATACTATTATTATGATTTTCGAGACAGAATAACATAAACATTAGCGCATATATAATAAAATAAATGAGTAAACATATTACATAGCTATAAAGGAGAGATATCTTAGTAAATAGTTTTACTTTTTTCATCATTACGTCTAAGAAATGTTTGATGTATTCTAATACGAAGAGTAATGATTGTTGTTAATAAATGTTGTAAGAAATCCATTATTTGTTTCAGTAGACTAGTTTTTGAGATTTCAATCATAAAACATTCACTGTTTCAGGCGAAGTAAGGAATATTTCGGTTAGGTATTCTTTTAAAATAAGTGGTTAAAGAGTTTACAAATACGCTTTTACCTCGTGGTTAAAATATGTAGCTAAAGGACTCCTTGAGACATGTCAAACGAGCCAAATTTGATAGACTTATTGTTAGCCATTAAGGAGTCTTAAACACCACCACTCACCTCTATTCTCATACAAGGTCCATTGTATGATATTATTGTACTGCCACCAGAATTACATAAGTGTGCTAAGTTTAACATAGGTGCAAACATTAGAAGCAGGGAAAATTAATTGTAATATTCCCTTTCACTGCTACATGACAAGCTAAAAAAAGCATTTTAATGAATTGAAATTTACCCGGGATTTAATACTAAATAATCAATAAAAATTTAATAATAACGAGATCCAGCGGCACCGACAGCAGCGTATTGGCTACGAAGGCGACCCCCTCCCCAATCGCCGGTTACGGAAATTAAAAATAATAATAATAATGCTATATAATTCTTCATAATATTTAGGCACGACGACAGATTGACAGACACTCACGTCATTTTATGATAAAATACCTACAGGCCCGTATTTCGTTTCTCGCAGCTGCCTAATTTAGGGTCTAAAACGCGCTAAAAGACACTTAATTTAGAACTGACGTTTTGGAATGACCTTTCATGTGTTCTAACTGGAGCGTGCGTATGTAATGGCTATCAGGCTTCTTCATTGATGTTAAGCACCGTTTAGAGTCTTTTTCGTATTCCGTTTCTACAAGTGTCATGGCGGATGGGTCTTATTAGGGTCTTAACTAAAAACGATCTAAATCGAGCAGTCTGCATCTGATAGGCGTATAGTTCTTGTATTTCCCGTGATTTCGTTTTTTGTCGCGATTTCAAAGATGTTTGGTGGTATAACTGCAGTATAGGAACCTCTCCTGGATTCTTGATTTTTAAACGTAACCAGACTATAATCACCACGTAGATTCCGAATCTGCAATAATCTTTTGTCGCTCTCAATAAATAAGCGAGATATAGGCATTTCAAGTTTGCATACCAAACGTTTAAAAATCGGCCATATTGTTTCAAAAGTAGTGTCGAAAATAGTCGATATATCGCGAGTTCTCTAATAATCGCATGCTCGTGAAAGAACATGTTTGTGATATTTGAAAAATGAGACTATTTTCGAGGTTATTTTCGATGAATTTACGTTTTGATAACAAAAGGTATCCTGAAACAATAGAAAATTCTTGAATATGGGAATATCACCGTAAGCAAAAAGTTTGTTTCGAATTTCACGCGAAATTCGAAAAAAAAAATTTCGCCTGCGGCGCTATCGATGTTAATAATAATATGACAATGTATAAGCGGAAATTCGGATTTTTTCGAGATTTTACAAAATGACTTTGGTGATGACAAAAGGTAACCTAAAACGAACAAAATTTCTTCAATATCAAATTAACACCATGTGTTAAAGCGATCATCCAAAACGATTGGACAATTTTCGAAGTTTTTCAAAATGACTTGGTGTATGACTTGGTTTTTACGAAATGACTTGATGACTAAAGGTAACCTGAAACAAACGACATTTCAGGATATCTTCTGTCATCAATATGCAAAGTCATATTGCAGTCAGATAAAACATCGAAAATAGTGCCCTTTTTTTAAGTTTCGCGAAAATATGTATTTTTCCGATCGTTTTTTTCAAAATATTTCGATTAATCTAAAAACTCTGCAAATTGTCATAATTTCTGTAATATCGATAATTGTTATCGATATTACGACATACTCGAACGTGTCCCACACGGTATGTACAAACAAAATGGCCGCAACTTTCTTGACATTAGGATGAAAAATTTGAACGCCTATATCTCGCTTATTTATTGAGATCGAATAAAGATTATGGAAGATTCGGAATCAGTGTGGTGAATATAGCGTGGGGAATTATTTAATTTTTTATTTTGGCCTGTTTGTTTACATATAAAATTTAAACTTTGAATTCTTATATCTCGCTTATTTATAGCGACCGACACAATTTTCGTTCAGATTTAACATTAAAATGAAAAATCTATTAGTCTATATATTTTTTTTGGAGAGAGGTTCCTATACTGCAGTTATTCCAGATGTTTGTTCAGAATTGGCTTCTAAATCGAAGAAATGACGATGAGCGCCGATTATCGTAAGTAATCGTTAATTAATATCTATATATTGCCCTGAAAATCCTTTGTCATATTTTTTCGTGGATTATGATAAGCCTTGTATATATTTTTAGCCTTGTGTATTGTGTATTGGAGCCTTGTGTATCATAAAAAAACGTGGCGACAATCAGCGTGCAGCGACGAGATGACAGCAGGCGGGCGAGCGAGTGTCCGAGCTGTCAAAATTATAGGACCCCACTTTGGTACGGCCATAGACAAAACGGAAAATTTTAAGATTCAAGACCGGTTCTTAATTTTGTTGAAACGAAATACCAACCAAATAACGAAGGTGCCTAAGTTCCTAATTTATAGCACCAGATTAACTTAAGCCTGCGAGAAACGGAATACGGGTCATCATATCTCTATTCGCAGGCCTATTCTTGCTACCAGGAGTGGTTGCGTTTGCCGGATATCAACATATTGAAAATTTTAAAACAGCAACAACTTTCAGCTAGTTATTACTCTACATTTTATTTAGTTTCAAAATGAAACTGTAAATTATAAAAGTATAGGTGGAAGAATTATCTCGATATCTTGATTGTTTTTAATTAAATGATTAGATTTTAAGTTGTAACAATTAATTTGTTAGCGGGAAGAAACTGTATGGAGGTTTTATGTTAATATTTTTTATTTAAATTTTACTGCCAACTTTCTCTTAGCATTTTTGCAATTTTTTCAACCACTTCTTACAATTTTTGTAAATCACAACTTTGAACGTTCATAAAAGAAACATTTTTTTCCCAAAATGTTCTTATTTTTATTGTTAGACTAAATCAAATTTTAAATTTTAACTAGCTTATGGTATGTTTCAGTTATTTGTTAATTATTCAGATATTTCAAATCCAGATTCCAGTCAAACACAACCATTCCCACAACCAGACTGCCATTTATAATATAACCTGATTATTAAAAAAAAATATGTATTACCTCAAGGATTATATATTTTTTCTATTATTTATTGACCTAACTACCTATCGTCTTATATACATTGTTTTATTATTTTATTTTTTATCTTTCTTTACTTGATTATGAAATATTTGGTATTTTTTGATGTTATTCAATTATCTACAATATATTAAAAACATTTCTGAGAAACGTACTGATTATTTATTAGAGCTATTACAAAAGTGTTGTTTTTTGTTATTTTACTTTGATAAGTGTGCGAACAATTTCACAATTTATAACTAACTTGACTAAGACTACCTTGGTACGGGCTTCAGCCTAGTTAGACAGGCTTAGTAGGTTAAATTCCAAGCAATAAATTTTGGATATAATTTATTCTTTACCTATTTATATGGTCCTGGGATATCTGAAAAAATTAAAATGGTAAGGCTTTTGTTATATATTTTTCCCAGTTTCTTGTCACATCTTTTCAAATGACATCATGTAAAATTTATTATATATTTGATCTGAATATATTTTAGGATTTCCTCTTTGTAATATATTGTTTGGTATATTATATATTGTACCTATATTCTGTGTATTAATACATATTTTATAAGGGACATCTCAACGACTTGCTACTATTGTAATGTTGATTTGTGTGTAATATATACAAATAAATAAATAAATAAAATGACATGATAATTTCGGCGCTAGCTTTTGGAAAGTAACAGGTTTTAGAGTTTTCTTAGTCATCATGCTGGATACATATTTATATCTATACACAACTATTGACTTTCATAAACTGCAGCCAATAACTGGTGGTTATGTCCTCAGTGTCTAGGTAATTGGATAGCAATTGTCATTGGCAATTACTTAATAGCTTTCAATGATGTCAGTAGAACATTATTTGTAATTTACTCGCTATTGTCGCTAGAGTACTTTTATATAGGTACTATTCATTCATATATAGAATTATTGAATGAATACATTTGATTAGATGTTAGCGATTACATCAACGAGCATAATTGTAGGGGAAGTAGGAAAGGAAACTGGGCGGGAATCAACGGTTTTGGTCACGTTAAAGCGCGTTTTTCTTCTATTGTGGATGTGCAATTATGATGATTTGATAAAATTGTTGGTGTAGTAGGAATTTTATATTGATACTATTTTGTAGTTATAATAATTATTGAAATAATGTTGTTGGTGGTAAAATTAAAAATTGTGACGACGAGAACCAGGTAGAACGGAGCGGAAAGACGTCCACGTCCACTTAAGTAAGGCGGATAGACACATTAGGCTAGTAACTCCCGAGCAGTTCGTAATCAAGGAAACGTCATTTCGACGTCATCTCTCTGGGAGAAAAAAAAACAATCTGTTCGTGATGCAACGTCACCATGGTTGTAAACCGCTCGGGAGCTATTCAATAAATTTCTCCGCATTGCAAATAGGTGCATAGATACATAATGCCATTGTGTTTATTGTAAAATGTAATTTCATTTGTTTTGTTATTGCTAAATTAATTACAAGGTATTTACTATTATCGAGATGTTATCCTATCATTAACAGAAGGGTGGGCTAAGACCTCATATTAAATCAGCCTTGAAAGAAAGTCACCCCGAAATATTCCTTAAAAAGGCAATAACATTTATATTTAACAGTTATAAACTCCACAAATTTGGCCCCCTCCCCCTCGATCGTGGTTTTTAGGTGCAGCTCTAACCCCCCAAGGAAATATCTTCCGCTGCCAATGGTTCCCCCATATTTTGTTAGGAAAAAGTGGCAACCCCGGACACAAGGACCGCCTTGCAGAACAGAACAAAGGAGTGGATAAAGCACAGCTGGAGAGAAATAAGCATTAAGGTAAGATTAAAAAGTTACTGCCTGAGACTTTTCAGGGATTACTCAAGCAATAGGGTTGGCCTGCTAACTGGACACCGCCGAATCAACAAACATGTACACACTAAGCATATGTAGTCGACGATCCCATTTGCAAGGAAGATGCTCGGAAAGATGCAATATGTACATGTCAAGCTTTAGCTGTGTGAAGAAAGAAAATAATAGGCACATATGAGGCTGCTATGGCCTATGTGTGCAGCTATCGTCCGTCATAGAATCTTCTGGACTCCCAGTTGATCTAGTTGCAGGATATACAGGTTAAGTTTTTAATTAGTGACATCCTTCAAGTGGGTAAATAATTACGAGCAAATAAGCAACTTTTACAGCATTTTGAAAAAACCCAAAGGTAGATAAAATATCGCGATATTTTATCTATTTCTAGATGGCGCAGCGCGCTCAATGTTTCTCAAACTTATATTTATCAAAGTTTTTCGAATTTTCCAAAAATAAAAAAAATATATGTTTTAATTTTTTTAAATCAAAAGTTGCTTATTTGCTTGTACTGATTTACCCACTTCCAGAATGTCACTAATTTAAAACTCACTCTGTATAGTATGGAATGGAGGCCAATAGATATATAGGTGCAGGTAACCCACAATTGCCCTAAAATTAGGACTTAGTGCGGGTACCTAGCTGCCTGATCGGCTATCCCCCATTTTATCATCATCATTATGTATGCAAAGTACTGCCTGAAATGAGGTGGTAGCGAATGGTTTCGTACAGCTTGGGCCATAAGATACATTTTGTTCTCGGATCGGCTCAACTCACAATTCAGCTTCTATTCAGAAGCCTCCACGGCTATCCCTGGTAAGACCCGCGTCTTAGGCCTCACGGCTGATGGACCGGTTTCTTCTGATGGGATTGCATCACGGCGCTACTGGACGATTTGCGCACTGTTCGGCGACGCCAATCGGTTGTGCACTCTGACTAATAGCTGAAGGAGTCTAGAGACAATAAAAATATACTGTCTCCTAAGCAACGGGGGTGGATGGTGACTTGTGGTCAGCCACTCTTGAAGTGACCATTAGGCTACCTGATCCTGCCTTTGGTCTGCGATAGATTCAAACCGAATCGCCGCTGAAATTCCGACAAATAGAGGTCGCGCAAGTGACTTCGAACTCGTGACCAGTCAGGAGGACGGATGCATCCTGAAGGTTTATTCCAGACGAAGATATCCTCCAAAACTGGTAGTTGGGGGGCGAAGCCGCCACAACACACATGTGACGATTGTATTCTGCCACGATAAAAGGCCGCTCTACAGTAACATGTTTTTTTTACGACTTGTCAAATCTACTTACAACAGATGTAGGGATCTTGCCAGAAAAGCTAGATACAATATTGACAATCTTATTGTCTCTCCAGGCCACTAAGGATATGTCAATGCGATTATAGTTTGCAACCTGTTGAACTGATGTCCCTCTTGGTTGTTTTTTCAGTTGCTTTTCTTCTGGAAGTTTGCAGTTGGGAATGCGATTTCTCCAACGGTGCCCAAAGACAAAATACCACTGCGTGATAAGAATTCGATCAAGGGTAAAGATGTATAGTATTTGTCAAAAAACAGTCGATAGCTTTGGTTGTCATGTATGCCTCTGGCAAGTCAGACTTCTACATTAGATGACGCACTTAACTGAAGCTCACCATCTGCGCATATATTCTCCTGATCACTGTAGACTTCAAACTTGTAATGATATCCGCTTACACCACAAATCGCAAACAGCTTGAAGCCCTGCTTGTGGGGTTTGTATGGCAAATATTGCTTTAAGCCACTTCAGGCTTTAGTGGAACACATTTTTTCATCAACAGACAAATGTTGTTCAAAGGGCACTCTAGCAAAATTATGGTTCAGTTTGCCAATCATAGGTCTGATTTTATACAATCGATCGGTATTTGGCTGACCATATGGTATCATATTTTTGTACGCTATACACGTTTGTTTTTCTCTTATACGGTCGATAATGTCGTCAGTGTATAAATAACGAAATACCTGATAAGGTGTCTGCAGCTCTAATATTTTATTGGGTAAGGTGGAAGATCCCCGGAACCTCATCTGATCTTCGCTAAGCTCTATGCTTTTATTTTTCTATGTAGTTTTTGTCTTAGGAAAACATGTGCTTCTTGAAGTGGTGGCAGAACTGGTACTGGGTACTGAAACAACAGGCGGTGTCTCACATGGCTGAACCGTAGTGCTGGTATTGGTCTCCAAGTTCAGCGGTAAGATGTTGTTTTCCTGATCTTTTGGGTATGGCATATCCGAGTCTTCACGTAAATTCTGACCATTCCGTTCCAATATGTCTGTTGGATCAGCTACGTCATCGTCATCTGAGTAGTCTAAGGTGTCATCACTATCTTCCCATTGACCCAGAATATTTTACAATTCGTCAGTCGTCAAAGTTGGAAGCCTGGAACCTAAGCATGCAAGCCTCGAACTCATAATGAGCCTAAAAGAAAAAATATACATATTAAAAACATAGTAATGAATTATAATCATTTAGCCCAATGATGCATCACTGCATCATAACAAAAAAGTAACCTATCTCTGTAAATGTAGTAAAATATATTTGAATTACATCAAATTGGCGAAAACCAGTAACTTATTGTTACTCCACAGCAATTTCAGGTCGATGTTTTCAGCATCACTAATAAAAACACACGATTGAACTCGCGTGTGAACTATACAAACCGGTTTTGGCGAATTTCTCACTTCAAGTGACCACAAAATGTAAAATACCGCCACCTAGTATAAATAAAGCCAACTAATTCGTAGGAATGCTTTGCTCTGAAGATACAACACTGCGCTAAATTGTATTTTCTTGTTTGTTTGAAGGTTTTCGGGGTTCGAATGGTATGATGCAGAACTGCAATTAAGCGAAGTAATGTGTTAACTCTTGTCGTGACCAAATAATGCCAGCTTACCAAATTTCAGCTCGATCGGATTAAGCATTTGGACGAAATCGTGGAGAAATACATACAGACAGACAGGCGAGAAGTTCATAAAGTTCAACCCCCTTTTAAAACCGTTGGATGATGAAATTCGCCACCCCGCGAATGCGAATACGCACTATCTTATTTTCTGAGGAGAGTAAATAGCTTGAATTTCAATTTACCAACTCGAAATGTTTCAGAGATTTATGTTCAAGGAGCTAAATTTGAAACCCCCCCCCCCCTTCCGACAAGTTTAACAACGTTAAGGGATGAATTTCCAAAAATCCAATATTAAACCGCCATACTTATACGAATGTACGTGATACGTCCGCTATAATATCACATGGATTTTTATTAAATATGTAAAAATTATATATCAAAAAACCGTTTATATAAATCGCTATATATTTTGTCTGCTATATTTTAAACAAGTATTGTTATTGGGAAATCTAATGAAAAAACCAAGGTTTTTCCTACTTTTTGAATAATAACCCAAAGGGGCGGTTAAAGAGCAGCCTTATTTGCAGCCTAAATTGCAGCCTTATCGCGTAGGTAGTTTCATCTCAGCAATGATTACGATTTTGTGAGTGAGTCAGGGTTTCCGATTACACGAGTGTGTATACATATATTAATAAACGTATTTGTAATGTTTGTTATATAAAATAATAAGACCGATTTAAGCTTCCGTACTTAATATATCCCGTACTTTTTTGTAGGACCGCTATGCAGTGTTTTTATTTATTTTCATCGCTTCGAATTTATTTTCTGCATAGGTCACAATTAAAGTTTCCGGAACTGGCCACTTATGAAAACAATTTTATAAATTTATAACAGCATTTGAATATGTAACTCTTGGCTGTGAAATAATGTTTGCTAACGGTTGTTTGTTTTTCCAAAGTAGCGTCATTTTAAAAATTGCATGTATGCACTATGATGGATGTAATTCGCAAACATTTTTGCTCTATGATTTTCTACAAATTTTAAGTAGAAAATTTGTATAAAATCATAAAAGGCCCTGGGGAAACTGTCAAATTATTGACAGTTTCAGCAGAGCCTCGCTCGGCATCAACCTTTGTTCGGATATGAAACACCAAGCAAGACAATAATTAAATAGGGGTTTGCAGAATTCAAACGCGAACGTGTAATCCCAGTGACAAAAATTAAAACATTGATACTGTGCACCGTATGACGGAAACAGAGCGGCATGTAACCATGAGATTTGGTCATCCTCGGGCATAGGTATGAGTGAGGTATAAATAATCCTACACAAACCCACACAATTGACTGCGACTCCAAAAACGGGACGCGTCACGTACTGCAATGCTATGCTTACTAGATTCAACGAAGGGGCGTCACATCTGAAGGGAAACAGGTGACAACACATTTATTTACATCAACGACCCAGAAACCATCGACCTGCAATCGACCATTTGGGTCTTTCAAGATGAGCAGAACCCGACAAGATGAGCAGAACCCGACAAACGGCGCGCGTGCGAAGAACCCGCAAAGCGGATAATCGCATTTTTTTAGAAAAACTGAACACTAACGCCATTAAATTTACCTAGCTTTTAGTATCTATGTTTATTTATTTACAAGTCAACAACTTAGTCTACGGTTACTTTAAAAAATCAGCATATGTAGAATGCTCATTGGTAAACGAACTACGTAAAAGCGACAGTAAGCGCTGTATCATCTTGCACCAAGATCATGCCAGCTCGCACATAGCCAGACAGACAAACGAATTTTTGAAGGCGAAAAACGTAGAAGTCAGGAGCCGTCTTTTATACAGTCCCAACTTAATACCTTGTGGCTCCTTCTTGTTCCCAAAAATTAGGAACCAATTACGCGGTCACGATTTTAACCGCCAGAAAAGGCATGTCAAAGAATAAGAAAACATGTTTTTCTGCTCGTTTATGGAATCAGCTCCCTCACGCTCCGGCATGCACCTTCGTTGCATACTTTCAAAATGTTGTTGAAGAAACATTTATTTTTACACAGCCACTAACCAAATACCTCACCTTGTCCTCTCCTTTATCCTTCCCTGGGCAACCTTAGCATAAGTTACTGACATATATTTGTATAAGTTTATTTTAAATTTAACTAATGGTTATCAAATGGTTGACTGTAAGTTATCGCTATAATGATAAGTCCGCCATTTGTGCATAAATTGTCTTTTTTATAAAACCAGTGTAATATTTATTAAGTTATGTTTCTATAGCACAATAAAATTATTCTATTGTATTCTATTCTGTTTTTGAGGTCACCACGGAGGAATAAACTAAATTTTATGAACATTGGTTTATATATATGAACAAGAACAATAATTTAAAGAATTAAAAAACACGACTGTCTGACAAAAAGTGAACAATTATTAAACACCATTTGTTCGCACTAAAAAACACGTTTGTTATAGAATAAAGTTCTACGTTTAAAGAATATTCGTTGAAACAGAGTTCAATTTACAGAAGCTTCGCTACGTTCCCGTTGACGCATGTTTTTTCTATAAACATCCAGTGCTTAAAGTTGATTGCGCATTCTGTAGGTTAGTCGGCGGGCCTTATCCAAGGCTTGTCGACAACTAACCGCCCGGGGCTATTGACCCGGCTTTCAGATAGTGACGTCGCAGGCCTGCGCGCCCTGCGCTGAGACGCTGCTTTCTCCTTATATGAGAGCGAGGGGTCGTGGCACATATTCTATGACTCTCGGGATGACGTATGTCATAGAATAAATTTTAACAATACCGTACACTTCTAAATCGGTTCAAGCGTTTAGAAGGTATGGCGGAAAAAGAAACTAAAAACATACATACATGAATCCTGAACACATTACACTTCTTTTTGTTGGGCAGTCGTGTAAAAAGTGTATTAACGCTAACGGAGAATATTTTCCGAAAATATAAATAGATTTTTGGCCAACAATGAATTTTTTTATTCATTTCGTAAGCTTTAGGCATAGCGATCTAATAATTAAATTAAATAATATTTGCTGAATCATTTTTTTAAAAATCTTTTTTCGCATAATCAGTAAATTCAGAAAAAGCAGTTACTTCTGAATGCCTGAACGGTCCGAATTAAGCTGGTTTATCTTTGTTGTTTATATATGTACATACTCTAAATGCTTCAATTCAATAATGCTAATTACCTTAAACCTTGCCAACCAGATAGAACTACGAGTTTTAATTAAAAAACATACCAAAATGTTAGATATTCTCACTGAGAATGGGAATAATAAAAAATAAAATAGACATTTTCTTTCAAACGATTGATTACTTTATTATGCAGTAAAGTTGAACAATATTTAACCGTTACATTTAAGTTAAACAGTATGGATACAATATCTTATTAAGCATAAAATATTTTTTAATTATCGCGACATAAATAACAGATTATTATTTAAAACACAATGTTTGAGGTTGTCCGTAGAGTACAGTAAGGCTATATTAAAAATACGATTGGAATTTTGTTAAAATTATAGAGTTAGATATTTTTGGACCATTTTTAATAAAACATATTGCGCACGTCAATTCAAAATGGTAATCGTTTAACTTATTAATTGTGATGCTAATATATAGGTAAGTACATGCAATATACAACGTTGTACATAAAACGATTATTTTTATGTAAGTATTCGAAAGAAAAAATATATCTTCTTAAATTGGTTCATTTTTTGAAAAAGTAAAATAAAATATTTTTGAGAAACTACTTAACAGTTATATTCTTTATTAGCCTAAAAATATATTCCAATATTCGCGTCGCAACATTGTTTCAGAATTACACATCTTCACCCATCTTTGGCCATGCAATTCCTACTGCCCAGACTTTTTAATATGTACATATTTTACACCGATGATATCCTTTTATCCATTTATATAGGTACGAATTACGACCACGTTAAAGAATGCGCAATTTATGTGAATTTAGTCTGTAATAAGAAAACTGAACCAGTTTATTAGGTATTATAAAATATTTAAAAAACCCACTAGTCGATAAGCCCTAATATTTTCTCAGAATATCTTTGAAAGTGCCCGCGAAAATATTGTTGCGCCGACTAATAAATATACCCTCTAAATACAATAACTAAACAAATTTAGAACTTGGTAATAGCCCCGAGGCGACTACATAAAATGATATGATGTGATACGACTGCCTTTCATCACAAGTCAATATTATTTAACACTTCCGACTAGGTAATAGCGATTTGGACAAACGTCACTTTAGTGTTAACTTTAAAAAAATAATATTTATATTTTCGTAACACCAATTTAATTTTTAACACGGCTACTCCAGAAAAGAGTTCTGAATTATTCGATCGCGCTACTTGAAACATAATGTATCCTCTAACATTTTTTTAAGCCTACAATATAACAACGACGATTAATATCTTTCGTAGATTACGAAGATACTTTCATAATATTTTTGACAGTTTTTTTGTGATTTCTATAATTCTTAATCCTTATGATTACAATATGAAGCAATGGAAGAGAATATCTTATAAATGCATGCATTTATTGTAATTTTTTATCGTAATATGTATTTTGCATCAATTTTACTGAAATAAATGATATGCTCGGTATTTCCATTGGCGCACAGGCGCATGCGCACATGAGGTAACGTTTTGTTTCTAAATTCAGACATGAAAATCGTATATTTATAATTTTATTACAATTTCGAAAAAAAAACACTTATCCTTTATAAATAATCCATATTAAAATATTTCAATGTCATGTGAAAGTAATGCGATGCCAGTTATTCTCTAAACATCTCCGACAGTCTTTGTAGAGCTACGGATAAAGAGTTAAAATGGAGATCGATTAACGTATATAATATAAAATAGACAGAAATCTACTATTCAGTTCACATATGTTCTCATTCTTTTCATTATAACAGGTTCCCTTTACTATATATTTCATTCTAAATTATACAATTACATTTATGTAATATCACATATCATTTAGAATCCTATCTAAACTTTATAGTAAATGAATAAAGTACTCGAATTAATAAAATTAAAAAGAGCTATATATATATATATATAACATGTTATGTCAATTGAAATTTTTCATTCTAAAGATGAATGGAGGTTTGAAATTCGAGGATTTCTTTGAATAGAAAAGGCACGAGAGTTTTTGTCCCATCGCTATATGTACGTATACACATAGGCCTCTGTGTTCTACGCTTTCACGACAAAAACCGAGATATTTCTATATGAGCACAAATTTAATTAAAAGAAAATAAATTGCCGACCGCTCCTTTACGTTTGGTAAGGAAACATCTAAAATGTAGGTTTATCGATACATTCAACAATTACTAGAATACAATTGTATAGTCTAACACATACGTACAATACAACGAATTATTGCGGGAATAATAAACCAAAAAATTTGGTTTCCTTAATGATTCACTACTTTGTCGATATATTTTTAGCTAAAATGCTTTTCTTTACGTTCAACTTTGATAATATTATGGTATATTTACATTAATGCTCTATTAAGTAAGGCGCTATATATTGTATCTAATATTGTGCTATAGATAAAAATAGATGATATCGGTTAAGTCACATTTAGATTTATTTATAAACGGATAACAAAGGGGAAAATATTGGAATGGTTCGAGGAAGATCGTGGTTAATAAGGCTGACTCTATTTCATGAAACGGGATATTTGTCCCGAAAACGAATATGAATGATACTATTATGCTTTTTTGTTAAGGCAAGCGACCTAAGCCATTTTTACAGTGAATATAAAGGAGTATTTGAAAACCATTAAAGTTACACAAAAAAAACTGGGCTATTGGAATCGTCAATAGAAATTTTATTATAAAAAATAATGCATCAGTTAAAGCGTTTATAAAAATAAAACAGTTCAGTCATGATATACTCGACTATTCGTAATTTGAATAATCGGGGTCAATGTGATGCTATTTTTAAAAAACAAATTTTCCTTTATATTCACTAATAAACGCATAATTAAAATAACACATTATTAGGCACTAAGAGCAATGCTTACTATAATTTTATTTATTATAGATAGGAGTTAATAAAATTTCAGAGTTGGGGAATTCCACAAAATATTACCCATTTTCTAAAGCATAGGTATGCTCACTCATAATTAAACTAATTATAAATGATAGCAATGCCTATAATATTAGGTCTTTATCTATGAAGTCGCCTTTTTGTAAACAAAAATTAAAGTCCAAAAAGTTAGTTTGAAAAACATTTATATTTAATTGATTGAAATATTGACCCCTTATGCAGCTTTGTTATTTTACTGAAAGCTGATTAATGCCTCTGCTGTAGAACTGTCATATACAGGAATTAATTAATGAACTGAAGGCATTTTTCACTGTCTTCGGAGTTGACTACTTTCTCCTCGAAAAAGTTATCCAAATGCCGAAAAAAGTTTTAGTATGATAGAGAATGAACTGGCGAGTACGGTGGAAGAGTCTCCAGTCAAAACTCGACTGGAGTTTTTCGACTTTTCGCTGTGAAGTGTACGATCATGCGTTTACTCTCAGAATAGTGGCGAACGGCTGTTGACCAGTTTGCATTTCTTGACACTACACATTTCCGTTTACTATTTGCAAGGAGCTGCTATTACACCGACACAGGACCTCAGTTGAAAATTAGAATTCTGACTCAAACCGAAGGTATTCAAGATCAATGTGGCCAGTGTGAAAACAGCAATTGTAAGACCCTGATATATTAAATCAAATTAAATTAAGTAAAATTGATTTTCACAATTTAAATATTGACACCGACATAACAATGGTAAATGTTTATTTTTACACCCTCGGAAGGCACTAGCTTTGATTACATTTCTTGTAATTTTACATTTTGTGGAATTCCCTCCTAAGCTTAAGTTCCATATAATATACGAAATATATGTATATAATCATTTGTGAGCGTTGCAACTGACAGTGAGACTATTTTTCGTGGTTTTGGCTGTGAATATTAGTTCAGTCGTCCCAGGAAGGAAAAGCGGGATCTTGCCAAACAGGTGCTGGCTTAGCTGGAGGCTCAGCAGGTCTAGCTGGCGCCTTCGTCGAGCCGCTAATCAAGCTGGTCTTGGTGTTGTTTGTCTTCACATCGTACCTGCGCAAAAATTACATGTAATATAAATGGGCTAATCGTGGAACTTATCACCTGGGTGGCTCACATTCGACAGGGTCTGGCAATATATAGGTGTGACGATTTGGCTATAGCATTGAGGTGGGAAGAGTATATGTTATTTCAGTAATCATACCACTCTGTCATAAAAGTCCACTCTGGACTAATACGATGAGTCAATCGGAACAAGTCTCAGTGTATACCGATTGACGGACAACGGTTATTTTAATCAACATGTTCTAAGTAATCGGTGGTAGCCCCAAAGTTACACGCACCAATCGGTCCAGAGACCACATTACCACTGGTAGAGGGTACACAAGTACCGTCTTGTGCAACAGCTCCAGGAAGTGGATAAAACCCACATTCACAAAAAGATTAACAGTTTCTTCCCCCATATGAACATATGAACACTGAGGCTAGTCCATGACCCCGTGTCTTAAGCCACAACGGCCCTAAAAGTAGGGTTACGTGTAGCCGTGTGTGATCGGCCTTCGTGGAGAAGGGGGGGGGGTGGGGTGGGGGGTGCTAACTTTAGGTGTAACATAAATGTACATGTTGTTTATCTGAGTCTCAGATTTCTCACAAAATTAATTATTCTTTGATTCTTCTAGTTTATTCTAAATAGTCCTAAATAATGATTTGTATTTTATGTATTTTATTATGTAATGATTTGTATTTGGATGGTATTTTTAAGACGGTTAAATAAAAAAATCCAACTCATTATTTTTATGTTGAATAATGTCATTCAACCAAAAAGTACCTAATATAAAAAGATTTTAGCTATGGACTGATTTTATGACAATATCATAATGTGATTTTGGTTCAACAAGGCATCTGTGTACCGAATTTCATAAGAGTCCAATATTTCGTGATCAAAATATGACTAGTGCCCCTCCCCTGGTGGACCGATTTCAACCTCATCCTTTTGAACTCTTGCCATGACCAAAAGATGCCTGCAGGGAAAATTTCAGCTCAATCGATTTAAGCGTTTCAGCGCTATCGTTGAAGAATTCACACAGCAGCGAGACAGATAGACACAACACAGACATACTTCAATCTGTAAATGGTCTTAATCGTCTCAGAGGGCCTGAAAAAAATTTGAGCGTTCACAATAATTTCTTTCCCTTCCCTTTGGTTTGCTGGACCGGGGAAGTAAAACAACCCTTTGTAGTTAGGTATCTAGTTTGCTTTAAGTATTCTATGCCATATCATTAGGATAAGATAAAAGTCTTGTACTACAATTTCAACTCGAAAATTATGATAAGAATTATTGGTTTTTTATCCATAAGTGGATTTTATAAATGAATAAAATAAACGATATTGTACCGTTGTTCCATGTTTTTGTATGAACCGGTAGTCGATGCGTTCCAGGCATCTGCAGGTCGATCCCAAGCACGCAGTGGATCGACAAAGCTGGAAGTTTAAATGACGTCATCGTATTAGATAGTTTATAAATAAAAAAAGTATCATCGGAAGACAGGAAAAATAAATTGGGAAAATTTTGATAATAGAGAGGGATGTTTGCTGTTGTTGCAGGTGCAACGTAGTTTTGTATCATGAAATATATTAGGTTTTTTTTTCTAAAATGACACATTCGTCGACACTTGCCACTTGATGTCATTACGTATTGTTACTCTGACATAAAGTCGAGTTGCATTTTCAGTGTTTGTTTGTATTTATGAAAAAATTTACGTTCTTTTCCAAAAATGCTGTAGAAGTTTAATATAATATAATGATTTTTTTTAATGGATTTTCTAGAAATATCTATTTAGTGCGGAGTATTAATAACAAATGTTTACTAATCTAAACATTACGCATTATTTCTTATAATTATGTAATATTTATATATTACTATGCATTATTTATTTATATATTTCATGCTGTTTTCGCGGCTCCGCCTGCGTCAATATCTCTCTTGAGCTGATGAAGTTTGATTGCGATTTTTATTGTTCTGCTGATATATAGTGCATTAAATAAATAAGATGTTAACGTTTTCCGCAACATAAAGAAAATCATCTCCCGTGTAATAATATATGTAATAATACATGTCGGAGCAGCCCGAGTGACGTACGATTTTTTTCAACAAACTAATAGGCATACCCGCATAAATGATCGTGTGCGAGAGAAACGGGTTTGTCTGTGGTATAAAAAAGTAAAGCCGGATCTACATTTGAAATCCAATTGATTTAATTATTAATGACGTTGGCACTGCCACTGAAGATTGTGACGTTGGCACTGCCACTGAAGAAGTGTAAATATTGATAGACAATAGTCGGCGGTAAGGTTTTTGGTACGCGGAACTGCAAAATATAATATATTATTATTTAGACATATTTGCAATTATAAAAACCTAATAAATCCTATGGATTGCAATACAAGAATTACAAGAAGTATGATGAAATTGACAGACAACATTTCAGACGGAAATAAGACTTCGACAGAACATAATAATGACACTACTGTGAGACCATTGTCAGAACCAACAGAAGAATATAAGGCCTTAAGCAAGGAATATGAATCAATTAACAATGTAATCAAAACGTTGGGTTTACAGCTGGAAACCGCAAATAGCGAAAAATTGAAACTGATTAAGCAGCATAATGACGACTATATGGAATTTGATAAAGTATGTAAAGATAATATTAAATTCAAAATACAACTGGCTAAGCTGAAATACGAAATGGACGAGGTAGTTAGAAACCATTCCAAGGCCATATCAAGGCTTGCCGAATATGAAAAAGAACGATCTGAGTTTAAAGATATCCACGATTATGCTATATCACTAGAGAAGAAAATCGCTAAGTATGAACGAAAGGTCGCACTCTACTCCAACAAACAAGAGGAGCTGTTATTCAACAGTATCAAAAGTGAAACCAAAAAGGACACTAAAATATTAAAGCTGACTAAATCAATCAAAGAAAAGGAAGCCGAATGTGCTTTACTAATCGAATCTATAAAAGAAAAAGAGTCGGTTATAGCAAATTGTAGTTGTTATAGGGCTATTATCCCGTCTACCTCAACCAGCAATCCGTGTATGGAATACTAAGGACTTTCCTACAGGAACTAAACCGAGGAGAAATAAAACCGCAAAAAATAAAACAAGTCGTAAAATTGACGGCAACGGAAAACCAAAAATATCTAGAGTCTGCAAAAAGACTATCGAACATCGGAATAAAAATCAGACAGACAACACTAAGAAGGATTTCTCGAAGATAACTAACGCCAAAGATAAAGACATCAACGTACCACGGCTTTTGGACACCGCAGCTCCCGCTAGAAACAAATCGAGTATCGTGCGTCAGCCCAGCCTTACCGATATGACCACGAAAAAAAAGGGCAACAAAGATCGCGTGTCGAAACCAGAAGCACTAATCAAACAGAGGAAAGTGCTGATCTTAACAGACGAAAATGGCAGTATGTGTGCAGGACTCTTAAAAGCGATGCTCCCTAAAAGCTTCCGAGTAACAAGCATTAAAAAACCAATGCACAACTTTTTGGGGTGTGTAATGTTACTAAAAATATTGTGTCAAACCTTGACAAAAAATGACTACGTCATAGTAATGGGTGGCGTCCATTACAGCTACCTTAATAACCAACGTAGGAAAGAGTACACGCAATGTCAACTTAAAACCTGCTTAAACAAATAGTTCGACTCGACAAAAAATACAAAATAAATACGATAATATCCAGCGTTATAGACTAGACGATAATCGTAATAATTACGATGTTTGCGACATTAATACGAATATAAATTTAATTGCGCTGTCAAAGAAAGATGTAACTTTTATGCCACCAGCAGATAGTCTGGAGTAAATCAACTATGTTGTGATAGGGTCGCACCTTAACTTAAGAGGAAAAAGAAAATTTACAGCAAATATTAAAGACGCAATCCTAAATGATATTATGAACAAACAGCCATTATTAACAAAAAAGATTCGATATTTATGCGACTTTGAGGCTGCTAAATTCTATGAGGATTCTTATGCTTCAGAAAAGGGCTTTACGCAGTCTTTACAGAGCTTCTCCAAGAACTTCGTGTAAGCCGTTTTTCATCGAGTCAGGAATCATGACGATGTACTCATGCTATATCCATCAAAGTATTATGTTCGCTCGTAAGCACATATCGGATGTCCCGGCGAATAGCGATTTCCATCAACACAATACCAGAAAAAAAAATTGATCTACATCTAAATCGGCACAGGCTTAGCAAAGTGCGGAACAGTTTCCTTTACCAAAGCCTGTGTTATTATAATAATGTCCCAACACATATCAGAAGTCTTGGAGAGAACCAATTAAAAAAAACCTTATTTCATGGATTAGTCAAGAATCCAGTATATGACAGAGATTTGGATAATGCTGAATTCTTGTTCCAAGAGCATCCTAATGTAAAATAACGGAAAATTCATGATAATCAACTTTGCCAAAGAGCGTAATTTTTATTTTTATTTTTATCGACGACGGCTATATTGCTAGATTTGACAATTAATTTAAATTTAGATATTTTTAGTATACGCTTATCTATTTTCATGAGCCTTGATAATTATGGCTACAGACATTAAGCTCTTTTTTTGATCAGTAATTTTGATTATTAGATTATTTTCTATTTATCAATGGTTTTCAAACCAATTATGGTTTACTAAAATTATTTTTATATTTCCACAACTATATCATGATACTTAGTATTCTTTCATTAATTACATTATTTAAAATTTTAGAGGCAAAGACGCATCTAAGTGTAGGAAAGCCTACCTACTGGAGCAGAACTAATTGTGTTATACGTATTGTATATCAAATTATAAGTAAATCCCTCTTTTACATTAAGATGCTGTCGAATATCCCGCCGAATTCCTTAACTTCCTCAATCCGCCCAGCATGCCTATTCATTCGTTAAATTTCAATTCATTCGATTAATTTCGATGACCTATAATTTTGTCACGAAACTTGATTCCGCCATAATTATGCAGTGGTAACACATCTGCAAGATTTCCTTTTGAGTTTAAACGTAAGCTGCCGTTTCCCGATCCCGTAATACAGTTTCCCGTTAAGTTTTGCTTCAGAAATTTCAGACTTTTTAAGGGTTAAATTTGTTTGAAGAAGAAGGTATTTTCAGGACATAGAATAGTATATTATTTTCGCTACGCGCATCTTCGGACGAGTATAGGATTTGGAAAAGGGTAAGTCAGCGTACAAACCTGTCTGCGGCGTATGGGCTATTTTTATAATTGTCCGTATCGCCCTCAAAAATACTCCTCGTCGGTTGAAGGTCTGGAGAGACCACCGTTTGGTGTTCAGGTTCTGGCGGCATGGCATCCTCGCCAGTCTCCAGGGTCGAGTTCTTTATTCCATAGCGGAAATACATAATGAAACCTAAAATCAATAAGTAATATATGTAAAATTGCCATTGAAAATCTTCAGAAATTAATATGAAATCTAAGACTATAGCGAAAATAATTAAAAACGGATTTTAGCACCCGAGTGAAGCACCCGATACAGTAACAATGACAGCACTTCAGTCTGACCTAAACAACGGCGCTTGCTACATCGCCAAAACGTCAGATGCTTCAAAATTCAAAATTCAAAATTCGTTTTTATTTTTTTTAAATAGAGTTCATATTATGCTATATACAAACATAATAAACTATATATACAACATATATGTATATTAAAACCATAATTGGCATTCTAACTTTTAACTCTATTCGGATTAAAATTTCTACCTAATGTCATCCACACGGTGAATCTCACAAGTGTAAGGATCGATAACTTGAATATTAGATAGACGTTCACTGTGACTGCTATTGCTGGCACAAAAGGAAGTCCTGGTGTCATGTATAGCAGAGCGTTCCTAGAAATTAAAATACAAAATAATACTTGAAGTGTGGACAAAATTAGGCTTATATTCCAAATATTCCCAATGACAGGAATAAATCACTTCCCCTAAGCGTAATATTAGTATTTTTGGAAAACTTTTTGTCATATATTATTTACGTAAAGGCAGCCAAAGACCAAAGTACGATGAAAACAAACGTCTATATCGCAATTTGCTATGCGTAGCGAGAACTCCATTGAAGAAATTCGGTAAACCTGATGGAAAATGATTTCTTGTGAGGATATTATTATGATAATTGCTATAAAGATATGAAAAAACCAAAGATTTCGTTAGTCTCAGAGTCAAAGAGTTAGGTAATATAGTAAACAAATCTGAAACCTTCCTAAGTTTGCAAGTTGTTTTACTGAAGTTCGGCAAAAATGACTTTATGCGGTGCTCAATTCGTTTTGAGGATTCATCAACTTTTTGACATAAATTTACACTGGAGTATGTTATTTTATAAATTGAAGTCTGCAAATCATTATACTTATATTTGCTTGTTTCATCTCCTTTATAATATAAGACATAGAAGATTATTCAATAAAACGTCAGGCACATCAATTTTTAAACCTTTATCTATGTAACTATTCGTTTTATATTTTTAGTTAAAACTTTGTAATTATATATTTTATTTTGAATATGCGATGTTATGTTTATTGTGGTGGCCCTATTTAAATAAGGTCCTCGGGGTCCCTAATTTTATTTCATTATTACCTCTAATGAAATTAAAAGTTAAAACATTTGTTCATGTGTATCATGTTTTTCTGAAAATTGTTACATGATAACTACGGTATGTTTATATGTTATTTCACAATAGAGCACGTTTTTATGCTATTTAATATTTCTTAATCCATTATAATGGATTTTAATAAAGGTTTCTTGATGGATATGGTTCGACTGCTATAGGGTAGTGATTCCCAACGCGGGTATTCGCCCCCTAGTGGTCAAATTAAGCACTTACACGATAAACAGTAAATTATTTTGAAGGCGATTTTATAAATACAATTTTGGACGAGAAGCTCTACTTTTTGCTCTCACTATTTAATAAGTGAACGAAATTCACGTAAATATTACCCGGCAATATACGATAGCAATATTATATTAGGAGTTGTCATTGGAAAAAATAGAGCTGATTCACTATTTAAAGCCCTCTCTAAAAAAACAAACCATTATACCTATTTTGAGGTTTCCTCGAAATAGCGAGCAGTACTGCAAGCATGGCTGCGAAAAGGAGGAACATGAAGGTTGCTGTAGCGGTCGAGCTTCCCGGAGAACCACACACGGCGGTCAAGTCAAAGCACACTATCAGCAGATAAAGCACACCTACTGCTTTCATGACGTAAATCCCTGAAACATAAAAGTAGGTCACAATGAACTAAAGGAGTTCGGTAAATATCACGGTATTTACCGACCAGTCAGACCTGTACCAAAATATATATAATAATAGTATTATTAATGGCTTATTCCCTGACCAAATGACCTGTCCCGTGCGGATAAATGCTTATTGGTGGACCTGCTAGTGTCTGGCTGGCTATAGGCGTGTGTTTATGTGCCAAGTAGCAAGCATATGCCTTGTTATATTTAGGTCCGACATTTGAATGGAATGGCTTTCCTAATAGGCCTTCGATGCCCAGTTCCTAGATTCCTAATAGGCCCAGTTGCGGTGACATAGTTGGAAGTCGCGTAACTTTACATCGCAAGATTTCGGATTCAATTCCTGGCCGGGTTGCGTATCCCAAACCCGTCCGTATCACGGCACTTGAAACTTAAATTCGATATTAGGAGAATTTCTTTTAAGACGATTCTACACGTAAAACTAAGTTGATAATTTCCTACAACTTTTTGTGAATATGGCTGATAACCCTCTCTCGGATAGCAACTTTGACCTTTCTAATAAAATCGTGGTCTCTCTCTCTATGTTAGTATTATTTACAATATGGCTGTATCTTATAAAATTTAATTTTTTTGAATGGAAATGTTCCTAGTTAGCGATATAAATGAAGCATAAAGAATATATTGAAGCTTTGATGGCTTAGTAATATTATATTCTGTAAGATACAACTATCCTAAATAGTCGCCATCTTTAGCAGCGCAGGGGGCACATAAAGAAGAAGTGTTTGTAAATTTAAAAAACTAAGTTTTACCGCTGCTTTCCGTTGCAGGTCCCATGTCTATCCATGGGAATATCGCAGGGCAAAGGTATTGCAACTCCTGGAATCGCCGCCCAATTGCCCCTAGAGCTGGACCAGCTACGCCACCAGTTACGCTAGGAGTGCCACCTCGAACAGTACCTGTAAAATATTTATATTTATTATTTTAATGACAATGCACAAATAAAAACCTACTACCTAATTTACAAAATTTCTGGTTGTGAAACAGGAAGTAATATCAACCGTGCCGAAAACTGAGAATAGTCTGTGTCGCCTAACGAAGATGATACTTGTGACAATCCGAAAATATCAGCAGACGGCCTAATAGTAAATCAAATGATACTATATTAAAATAAATTACAGTATCTAAAATATATACAGGTTGTTCGGGACCTAAAATTCTTATTTTCAACGAGTGATTATGTGCTGAACTGAACAAGAAAAACAATTAAATCGGTTGTGTCACCCCAAGACTTTCCCGGCAAGTAGCTAAGGACTGATTGTATCTGATTATTAATTTCATAAATAAAATCGATAAGCGCCCCCTCTCAGCCAGGGGTGGTACCCATTGGGGTTCCGTTGAAATCCTTCGGGTTGCGATATATAGCGGAATTTAAATATTATGAGTGTATACTTGTGTGTAAATATTATTAGAATTCCAACAAACAAATTTTCACAAAATTCCACAAAGTGATTTCGACCAACAAGGCATATGAGTACTATTTCAAGTCAAGTTAGCGATTGCAATTCAGCAGCATTTCCAATCCAGCTGTATTTTTGCTGGACCAACATTATTCCAGCTGGATCCAGCGCGGATCCAGCAATTTATTGATTTTCAAAGAAATTAAACTGTTTTTTTTAAACACTTAAGAAACGTTTTAATTAAACATTTTAATAAAATTACAAATTACAATAATCAAAATTATAAAATAAACTCTTACTTTTTAGAGGTAGAGTAAACAGACAGAGTAGAAGCTATAACAAAATAAAGTATTTTATTGACAAAGGATTAATTAAAACAAAATTCATCTTAATTTTTTTTCTGGAAGTATGATCTCAAGAAACAAATGGTATTAATGGTGTTGTCTCCCAAACGGCTTCTTAATGAACTGCATATATATCCGGCTGCAGATATGGCCCTTTCTGCCTCTACGCATGTTGGTTTCAGGGTCATCAGATAATCGTAAATTAAAGTTAGGTTTCCACCTCTTACTCCCTCACTTTCATAAACAGTCATTTCCTTTTTTAATATCTTATCATAATCCTTCTCAGTTCTCCTTTCTTTCGGTTTCATGAAGTTTTCTTTCTCACGTTTTAGTTGAATCTCCAGTTCTCGTTTCAATGTTAAATTCAGGGAATCCGGTTTATCCTGTCCATCGTTTTCTACTTCCATTGTATCTTCTCCCTCTTGCACTGTTGATGGTTCCACTACATATGTGTTTACACGATTCAGCATATTTTTCATCTCCTGACGCATTGCATATTTTTTTGGTAATGGGAAAGTATAATCCGGCGTTCTAACTTCTTCGTCATACTTCTTCGGGTTCTGTAGATAAATCAGAATGCCTGTGACCTCGGTAAGACGCCGTTCTTCGATTCTTTTGCGGAGTGCCTCAGAAAGATCTGCACTCAAGATTGTGTGCAGATCTTTTTAGTTTGTCTAAGACAAATTTTAGGGTTGTGTCAGCAGTTATCAAACTCGATCAACACAGTAGCCGCGCCGCGGGGATGGTGCGGTGTGGTACGGTGTGGAGAGAAGTGTGTAGCACGTGCCGCTTGTTCGACAGAGCGGCAACATCGCTCCCGCCGAGCTGTAAGAGCATCTAGCAAAGCGCCAAAGCTGGCAAGCTAGACTTTGCCCCATTATTTGGAAAGTTAATTACTTGCGCATCGGGTGCTGGATCCAGCAGGCCGAAAAATGCGCAGGATCCAGCTGGATTGCTGGAGGAGGGATCCAGCAATTGCAATCCCTACCCTAAGTCCACTATTTCGAGATTGATATATGACTAGTACGCCCTCTGGTGAAACAATTTCAACCACAATATTTTTAATTCTTGCCATGACCAAATTATGCCTACATACCAAATTTAGGCTTAATCGGATTAAGCATTTGGGCGTTATCGTAGAGGAATACATACAGATAGGCAGACTACAATCTGGAAATGGTCCTAATCGTCTCAGGGAGGCTCATAAAGTCCCAATAAAATAATTTTGCGCGTTCACAATACTTCCCCTCCTCGTCGGTTGATAGAGCCGGGAAGGTTGAAATAAATAAATCAGGAGATTTTTTGTTCATAGGATTATTTAACATAAAAAACTTAGTTGAAAATCAAATTTATCCTGCGCGGTATTTTGCGCTGTGTTGCTCAAGTACTTACTTATTTCTAATAGTGAAAACCATAACAAAGACGAATGACGATTACTGAAAAACAGTGGAGGTGATATCGAACGACACAAAGGAGCCGGAAAACTGATGTTATTATTACACTGTCGTAGCATTCCATTAACCAAAAACCTATGTTCTCACCGTAAAATTTGTTTTCTGTTCTATCAGAGACAAGGAACTGATCGTCTCTGCCATAGTCTTCTGCGTCTTCTCCAGGTAAGGTATCATCAGAATCTGGGGAGCTGTTGCAGTATATATTAATAAAATTACCTCATAAATAAAAAAAATACACTAAATTAAATTATATTAAATAATATTAAATTACGATATTTATTAAAATTAATTTATTTTTGGATAGTTTGTCGTGGTCTTTTTGATTGAACGATATTAGATATTTATTAGACAGTATATATATACAGTAAACCTTACTTTCTAATATTGATTATATAGCGTATAAGATTGCCCAACGTCTTGCTCCGATTTGGCACCTAGGATTTTACTACGAAACGCAACTTATAGATAGCATTCATAGTTTCAAAAATTGAATAATCTTTTCCTATTATTCTAAATATGACGGCGTTCGTTGTATAACAGTATGGCGGCGCACTGTAAATGGTGCTTTAAGCACGGCTATACAGTATACAATAATAATGAATTTTTAAATCATAGCCCTAATTATTTTATTATTATTTTTATAATGTGCTGTATTCCTATAATTGGCAAAAAGAGATACCTTCTTATTTATTATTTCGGATACTTAATAAGCTGATTCAGTATCTAATAGTAAGCTGATTCGGTTTCAAGCATCGGGATTTAAACTCTTGTTCTGGTAATGTAGATGTTCGTTGTCCCACAAAATTTATGCGGATGGAAAATATTCCATGAACTTTAAATCTAGCTCGTTACTCCACATTTTAAGAAACGTAGCCGAGAGAGAAAACAAAATTATTGTACTGCCGCAGTCTCCGCCACTCTCACATCGCACTGAGACCGACCAGAATTGTGGACAGTGTTTTTTTTTCGCCCGAGAAACAATTTGAATCAGGCCAAAAAACCGTAAAGGAGAAGTAGAAGGTATTCACACTCACATTCTCCGATGTTCTCGGAGTCTGTAGCCGGAATTACAGCTTATGTCAATTTAATATTTCTGTCGTTTTGGTTTTAACCACCAGGAAGATGAAACTGCATCGAGCAAAAACATTAGATTTTTCACGACTGCACAAAAAAGTAGTGTTATGTTTTTAGGCTTCAAATATGTAAGAATTCCGATTCTTTATTCCCTTTTTGTAACGGCAGTCGTGGTTTTTATTCCTTTTAATATGTTTATTTGCTAACGTTTGGATTTTTTGATGAAACTTTGTTATAATCCTTAAATACAGTCATTTATAACTCATTGAAGTCCTATCGAAACGTTTTGCCCCTAATTTAAATCTAATTTCAAAGAGTGTGAATATGCACAGCTTACCTTCTAGTTATTTTCCTCACCATGACTCGCTGGTTGGGTGACGTTGCAACCAAGCTGGAAGGTATCGGTGTGCTTAAAAGACCCTGCCAATACAAAATATTAAAACTATATTTCTTTATAAAAACCTAGGTTATCAAGAATTGCAAACGCATAAACCTTCTAAAATGTATGTCTTTTGCCAGCACTTTAGCGGCTTGAGTTGAGCTCCAAATCGAGAAACAGCCTCCTGATTAATACAATAATTTTAGAAATGTAAATTTTTAGGATTTTTTTTTGAAGGTTTCTTTATGCAGCGCTGTTCGCGAACACGATTATTGGCTATAAAGAGGCTTGCGTTATTAGTTATTGATACTGAAGAGGCGTTACTACTGCCGAAAACCTCATTACGTTAGCTAGTTAGAGATACTATTTGTGTCTCATTATTTTTTATCGATTTATAGGTACTTATCATAGAATTTTGTAACGATTATTCTATCGGTTTCACCTAAAATCATAACCATGAACTTTCCAGTGTCGCATACGTTAAATCATTTTGAGACATTCAAATCTGGCACTACTCCTCTATCTCTCTATGTCTCTCAATCATGCATAATCCTTTCGAACGTCAACGGGGTTCGAACACAGCTGCGACCAAAATGTAGGAGTATTAATTTCACACGGTAACTTCTCACTGCACATTGGTTCTGTCTCACATATATATAAAACTTCTTAAGGCATCGAGTAGGTATTTGATGATTTTGTTGAGACCTTTTAGACTTTTGTTGGATGTACGTACTCGTGTATGACGTCAAACTGAGAAATTTATTTAGTTAATAAAATAGGGAGAAAATGAAGACCATTTATGTGTTTTGTATATAAACATAAAGAGATATTTTTTTTTAAATTATGCGATAAATTTCAAAATGGAATTATTATTTTTTTTAAAAAACTAAGTAATCTAAAAAAAATATTGAAAAAAATGTATGTTTATAGAAAATATGTAAAGAAAAGAATGTTCACACAGTATACATAGTTTTTAAATTCTTTTATTATTTTACCGCCCTTCACATGTCAAAAATAGTTATGGTTATTAACTCAAATTATACAGATTATTCAATTTAGAGAAAACTTCCATGCTTTATGCCCACAGGACTTCAGATCTTTAAATTTGGCATTTGTTATTGGCAGAAAAAGTTTTATCAGTGTACTGGAAGTATTTAAAAGTCTTGAGAGATATTAGTAGCTAGAATTGTAGCAGGGGTAATTCACTCCCTCGTTAATTCATTTAAAACTGGTGAATTCAAGAAGTTTTGGTAAGTTGACATTAGGTTTAAATCTTTTAATATGCTGGTTCTCTTCTATTGGCTTATCATTTAGAAACAATTTAGCCACAGTCTGATCCGGCTTCACGACTTTGTGCTGTAAATTTCTTATAACCCCACTCATTCAATAAAAACTCTTTCTCTTTTTACTTCAATATATTCCGTCTTCAATGTATCCGTCTATTTCGAGTGACATTTTAAAGTATTTTTATATTAACAAGCACTAAAATCTTCGCAATAATCCTATTATTGCAAATCGTAACACTAAATCAGCAGAAACTCAAAGTTATCTATATGTTGCAATGGACTCTTCTCGTTATTCCCACGCAATGTGAATTTTTATTGGTTTTTCTCTGTGTAGTATTTTTTAAAGCTCGATAACTCATTGACTATTCATGTTCTTGCTACACTTAAATTGTAACTTGTTGTACTAAATTTAATCCGCGAAACTAAATTGCCAGTAAACAATACAAAAATGTGACATTAGTTATAAATAGGATAGAAAACGAATTTACCGCGTGAAATTTGTAGGACCCGACATTTCGGTGACGTTGCAGCCGCCGTTGTCTAGGGTAGACTGAAGAGCTGTCAGTCCGTTGTTTTGCGGGTAGGCCGCAAACCGCTGCCGCCACTGCGTAGGTTATAGCGGTGGTGGGGGGCCGGGCTCGGAGCGCGGGAATTTTAAAAATCCGTCTTGCACACAACACTCACTGTATCCTGTTTTACGTCTTTGCGTTCGGCGTTCGGCGGCGGGAACATTTTAAGAAGAGGGTTACACGTAGAAGAGAGTTTGTAGCCGTCATCTCTATTGAAGTTCGGAGTTCTTCTTATTTCAATGGCTTCCCGGATCATGCGAGGAAAGTAGAATTGTTCCTTGGATAGAACAATGGGATTTTGAAACTGCATCCAGTGGTTACTTCCGCTATCCAATATATGTTCGCAGATCGCCGATTTTTCTCGCTGAATGTTTTTAACAGCTTTGATGTGTTCTGTCAGTCGCGTGGCTATGGGCCGTTTCGTTTGTCCAACGTAGGCTAGACCGCAGCTGCATTCGACTTTATACACACCCGGGGTTTGCAGTGGTATTACATCCTTTACAGGCCTCAAAAATCGAGCTATATTTTGGGTCGGTTTGAAGATCGTTTTTATATCGAATCTGTTTAGCATCTTACTTATTCGATCAGTCACGCCCTTGACGTATGGTAAGAATGCTCTTGATCTGCTCGGTTTTTGAGTTTCGTCCGTATTAGATCGTGTGCGTGTCCCGTGATATTTTCCGTATCCATTTTTCCTAAGGACATCATTGACATGTTCCATCTCCTTCGGAAAATGCTCAGTGTCGCTTAGATCGCGTGCTCGATTCACGAGCGACGTTTGCACTGAACGTAGATAGTAGGGATGATGGTGTGAGCTCGCATGCAAATATCGTCGGGTCCTACAAATTTCACGAGCTTGCATGCAGAAACGTCGGGTCCTACAAATTTCACGCGGTAAATTCGTTTTCTATCCTATTTATAATCTCAAACAACCGCGATAGTCTTCGATTTTATGTGACATTAGTTGTTTTCAAGTGTACCCTCGTATGTTTGACAAGCAAGCATGTCGGATGGAAAAAAAGAAACGGCAGTAGAGTGTGGATTATATAATAACGGATTTATAATAATACGGATTTATAATAATTTATAATAATACGAATTTATCAAAAAACCCACAAATCCATCATCGTAAATATAAGGCACATATAAGGAAGATAAAGTTTTACCAACAGTAAAAGAAGTAATATCCACTGTACTCCATAAATTAGCTGCAGATATAATCCGAAAAATTCCTTTAAGTAATATGTATTTGTCATATCATATCTTACGACTATATAACATTACAATATATTTACATGTTTAAATACATTATTGGCAAAAGCTGTGTCAGATTCGCGACAGATGGTAAATAAAAAAATATGGGGGGCTCTAGAAAAAAAATATTGTCAAAGTGAGCGGTGGGCAAAATAAGGTTGAGGACCTATGCTCTAAACGAATTGGAAATATTACTAGTAGTTTACTAGTACAAGTATGTCACTAATTTTTAAGTAAAGTTCGGCAAAAAAAATTTTTTTTAAATTTTTTGGTTTTTGGTTTGGATATAAAATATCTGAATATTAATCATAGTCATAATAATAGCCATATTTTATAATTTCCAAAAAGTACTATACATACCTACTGTGGAATGCGTCATTTTGCATTGTCGTACAATTATTAATATCTTTATTACTTGTACATAAACTTTTATATAAAGGTACCTATGATTCAGTAATTTTAAAAAACCCCCCCATATTACAAAAAAAAAAAGAAATTATACCCAATATTTTAAACAAAATATTCAATGGGTTTTTCAAGAATAATCAGCACTGGTGTACTACTAAGGTAACTAAATATAAGAACAAAATATTTTAAAATGAAAAATAAACTGTAAAAGATATAGAAATAATCCATATCATTATACAATTATCACACAATTATTTATAAAAAAAAAATATTCAGCAATTATCAAATGGATTTCAATTATGCTATAATTACATTTTAAACCCAACGACAATCTTGTCAAATTCATCTAACTAAGGTATAGAGAGCATGGATGGCTAGGTTTGTTTTATGCACTTCTTGAATGCCACCTCGTTGAGTTTTTTAATTTCTGTTGACAGCAGATTAAAAAAATTAAAGCCCAAATATAAAGAAAGATCTCTGGTATAAACCCAGCCGCACTTTTGGAATCACTATGTTATTCGCGTGTATTATGTTCGTGAAAATTCGAGTTCTTTTCGCGGCCTTCTAAATTTGCTCTCGCATAAACTAAACACTGTTAAATAAAATCTCATTTTACAGTATTTTTTATGTTTTATTTTAAAGACCGGAGAATAGTGATCACCTCTTTTAACCCACATGTCGTTCCGAAAGCAGAGTTTTGCAGAATAAAAATACGATTACTATCTGGTGTATTATCCCAGGTCAAAATACCATAAGCCATCTTCGAATAAAAGAACTTATAGTATGTGCTCATTGCAGCTTAATGTCCGGCTAGAAATTCGATTTTTTAAATTTAATTATTTACATACGTGTGTGTCTAGGGTGGCATGTAGGGTATGAGGGCGGCCGCCGCTCGCAGCGCCCGCGCCGTTTGGAATACCGGCTCCACCATCGGTTCCATCCCGGGGTGATCCCGGTACTGGAGTGCGAAGGCTCCGAGGCAAAAGCTCAATCAAGCTTGTTGAATGCGGTTGGTATCGTAGAATTAACACGCACGTCGAAACTAGCGTGTAAGCCAGTAACGTACCTAAAGAAAGTACAATATATTAGATGAGTTTCATCGGGGAGCCCAAGGATTGAAAAGGAAAAGCTCTTTAAACCTGCAGTGGTTGCGCTGTCTTCACCTACGAAATCTTCTACTTCACCTTATACGAAATCTTCTACATCTTCGACTTCACCTTAGAAATTCGATTTTTTTAGTTGGTACGCCGGCGACGTGCGACGTGTCAGAAGAAACGTTTAAATCTCCGTGGTCTACTTATGTAATTAGCGCGACCTGTTACCTCAGTATTTTTTATGACTTTTATATGGCTCTACTAGATTTAGTTATGCAATGGGCCCGATTGAGTTTCTTTGCGAACTAAAACTGAAATTAGTTCAGGCTAACGAGATAGAGCAATACGTTAGAGTGGAATACGAAACGAACGATCGTCGATAAAATCTACCTGTCGAACTTATACTCGTCCGAATAAATTTGAACACATTTCCAGCGGTGTTAGATTCAGATGCTTTATCTTTTGTAGGTAGTTTTAATGCGAAAAGTAACAACCGTTCATGTCACATTCCGCTTTAGCGTATTGCCCTGTCTCTTTCAAACGTTTCCGACTAATTTCCGTTTTTATTTCACGAAGAAACGCAATTGAGCCCAATATATTGTTAAAATTTATTTATTATGGTGCCCGTCCTGGTCGAATCAGGACGGGAATCCTCCCCCCACGTAATCAAGCGTTAGTCTCAGCTCCAACTCCCTCTTCCCTCTTCCTTGGTGATTACGTAATATGTGGACGGCCCCTAAGGTGGTCGCTGGTATTTTCGTCGATACAGTTTGAGTGTGACCAAGATATTTGAGTTGGTCATTGCTTAAATTACTTATTTACGGTAGGCTCCCATCGCCCTTCCCCCTTCCTCTTTATCCCCTAACATCCTGGTCGACACTTGACTCCGTATATCTGCCTACCTTCCCTAATTTGAACGCCAAAGCATTATGTACTTACTAGAAGAGACCTACCTATACTCATCATTTCCACAAGGACCTCAAGTCTTACAAAGAGGGCTACGACAGCTGCTGCTAGCCCAGTGCCAAGAGTTGCAAATGCTGGTGTTCCTGTTGTGGGCCAAACGGTCGCCAGTGCTCTGCAACAAAATTAAATAATATCAAAATTAAAATATTGAATGTATCATAGCAAGTATTCCTTGGGTCTAGCCCAGGGCCGGCAATCTATTGAAACAAAAGAGCCAACAGTTACAATTTACAAAATATCCCAGTTTTTAAAAAGAGTCACCAAAAAAATCGTTAAAATATTATAGTATTTGCGTATTTGATTTAAAATAAACGGCTTAAAATACGAAATAATATATAAAAACACAAATATAGATAGTTGCATCAATGGGAGCATTGGCTTTGCATGCCTTTTGAAAGTTTAATTAAATCTGGCTTATAACTTGTTGTTTTAAGTTTCAAGCACGACTAGATTTGTATTTGTTAGTTGACTTCTAACTTTTCTTTTTATTATATTCATGCACCCGAAGATCGACAGTACTCCATATGCCAACTTCTTCACCTCGTTGTAGCATTATGGAAGACTATTCTTTGAGCCGAATATGAGGTCCTCAACTCGCGGCATTTCCTTTAGAGCTGTCCACTTGTGCTGCGCGATGTGCATGCATTTCTGAACCTCCAACTCTTCCAACTTGCATTTGAGTTCTGTGAACTTGCCACTCCACAAGTTTTTGATTTTCAAAACCAGCAATTGCATTTGAAGCGAGCCAGCATCAATTCCAAATGGCTCAATGTTGATCTTATTTGTATTTGTGTTGAGAGTATTTACTATGAATGCGAAAGTACTCTTGTTTGTTTCGAGTTGCTCGAATCTCTCAGCGAATCCATCCTTCATTTGTTATAGCTATGCTGAAGTAATTCCTGTCAATAGTTGCATTGGTCTCATCGCGATATTGCTTCAGATTTATAAAATGAAGTAATTAACCGCTCTCCATGTCTTCAACAAAAAGAAGTTTTTTTTTATCCAGTCAAATTTATCTCCTTACGGTCATGTTAAGCGAAGCGATTTATAATTAACGATTATGAAAATAGAAGCTATTGAGAAATTAGGTACTTAAAAATATATTTTATTATTTTTAAGGGTTTTAATAAATTTCCGTATGGAACTGAAGAGCCCGCAATCAAAAGAGCCACATCAAAAGAGCCGCACGCAGCTCGTGAGCCGCAGGTTGCCGACCCCTGGTCTAGCCCCTTCAGTAATCATTAAAAAAATGGAAATAAAAACACATTTTTTTTAATGAATGAAGTTTATTTACTGAACATATATATATATATATATATATATATATATATATATATATATATATATATATATATATATATATATATATATATATATATATATATATATATATATATATATATATATATATATATATATATATATATATATATATATATATATATATATATATATATATATATATATATATATATATATATATATATATATATATATATATATATATATATATATATATATATATATATATATATATATATATATATATATATATATATATATATATATATATATATATATATATATATATATATATATATATATATATATATATATATATATATATATATATATATATATATATATATATATATATATATATATATATATATATATATATATATATATATATATATATATATATATATATATATATATATATATATATATATATATATAATCCGTTCATAGGATGATGATTCGCAGTAAAATAAAATTAGTAAAAGCTACTTGAACAGCAGCGAAGGAAATCCCAGCTTGGATTGGGAAACGCTTATGTTTGAATGAGATATACTTACGGATGTGCACGACTTTCGATTGTGCATGTTAGCTTATGGGTCCCTTTACCGTCGACGAACGATCACTCATCATCCATATATCTCAAAAATTGAGCTTTTCCTTTTGCAACTAATGTTATGTTATACAATTTTATACAAGTGGCTATTATAATTATTTACTTTATAATCATCTTATTGATCAATTCTAAAAAGAATATATACACAAAACTATCAAATATTTCAAAATATTGAATTTTTACATATTTTATGTTTCGTTCATTGTAAATAATCCATTTAGGTTAAAGGTAATCTTTCCAACTAATAGGAAAGAGCTGACTGCTTCCTTTCATTGATATGAGGGCATGTCACGCATTTAGTTTTAAGTTTTCAGCTGAATATTGATCGCAGCTTCTTTATATCGCACCTTTAGAAAATAAAAAAAACGAAATTCGAAATTTTAAATTCTTCCATCTGTCAAGTAGCTCGTCTTGTCTTGTTATTTCCCTTGAAATAATAGGAAATTGAGTGAGTTTACGTATAAAGAAGGATTGTAGCTTAATTTTTGAGATAATTGGATGAAGGGTGAGCGTTACTAGTTGTAAAATGGGCCCAACTTAAACCTACTCCTCTTTCCGCAAGTGAGAGCCATTCATCATTCTAGTTAACACCTAAAGCATTCCCGAATCCGATCAAGGGAATCCTTCGTCACGATGTAAGTGGCTTTTATAATTATTTACTTTATAATCATCTTATTGATCAATTCTAAAAAGAATATATACACAAAACTATCAAATATTTCAAAATATTGAATTTTTACATATTTTATGTTTCGTTCATTGTAAATAATCCATTTAGGTTAAAGGTAATCTTTCCAACTAATAGGAAAGAGCTGACTGCTTCCTTTCATTGATATGAGGGCAGTCACGCATTTAGTTTTAAGTTTTCAGCTGAATATTGATCGCAGCTTCTTTATATCGCACCTTTAGAAAATAAAAAAACGAAATTCGAAATTTTAAATTCTTCCATCTGTCAAGTAGCTCGTCTTGTCTTGTTATTTCCCTTGAAATAATAGGAAATTGAGTGAGTTTACTTATAAAGAAGGATTGTAGCTTAATTTTTGAGATAATTGGATGAAGGGTGAGCGTTACTAGTTGTAAAATGGGCCCAACTTAAACCTACTCCTCTTTCCGCAAGTGAGAGGCATTCATCATTCTAGTTAACACCTAAAGCATTCCCGAATCCGATCAAGGAAATCCTTCGTCACGATGTAAGTGGCTTTTATAATTATTTACTTTATAATCATCTTATTGATCAATTCTAAAAAGAATATATACACAAAACTATCAAATATTTCAAAATATTGAATTTTTACATATTTTATGTTTCGTTCATTGTAAATAATCCATTTAGGTTAAAGGTAATCTTTCCAACTAATAGGAAAGAGCTGACTGCTTCCTTTCATTGATATGAGGGCAGTCACGCATTTAGTTTTAAGTTTTCAGCTGAATATTGATCGCAGCTTCTTTATATCGCACCTTTAGAAAATAAAAAAACGAAATTCGAAATTTTAAATTCTTCCATCTGTCAAGTAGCTCGTCTTGTCTTGTTATTTCCCTTGAAATAATAGGAAATTGAGTGAGTTTACGTATAAAGAAGGATTGTAGCTTAATTTTTGAGATAATTGGATGAAGGGTGAGCGTTACTAGTTGTAAAATGGGCCCAACTTAAACCTACTCCTCTTTCCGCAAGTGAGAGGCATTCATCATTCTAGTTAACACCTAAAGCATTCCCGAATCCGATCAAGGGAATCCTTCGTCACGATGTAAGTGGCTTTTATAATTATTTACTTTATAATCATCTTATTGATCAATTCTAAAAAGAATATATACATAAAACTATCAAATATTTCTATATATATATATATATATATATATATATATATATATATATATATATATATATATATATATATATATATATATATATATATTCGCCTATTATTTTCCAGCATTCATTCTCGTCTCGCTTTGTTGTGTTGCCGCTATAGGAGACATTCAGGTTCCAATACCACAGCAGGAAACACCTAGCAAATACTGAAAGAAGAGAAGAAAAAGGCGTGGAGTCACTCCTGGTCACCACAGACCAGATAAGTGCCCTTTCATTATTTTATCATTTCATTTATTTAGTAATAAACATAATTTCAATTTGAAAAAATAATATATATATATATATATATATATATATATATATATATATATATATATATATATATATATATATATATATATATATATATATATATATATATATATATATATATATATATATATATATATATATATATATATATATATATATATATATATATATATATATATCATTCATAAAAGCCATTTCAGGTCCACAATTGGATTGAAAGTTGATATTATGGTGCATAGAGTCGGTTTAGAAATAAAAGAAATTTTAAAAAAATATTCATTTTTATGCATCATAATTAATAATTATGCTTTATTACATATTAATTAATAATTATGCCCTATTAAATATGCAATAAACTAATAAAAATAAAAAAATATTTAAAAAAAAAAAACAAAATTGTTCTTTGGAGTGGTAAATTCTAAAACGAGCATTCAAAACACACAACCTCACTGCTCAAACACTGGGCAGTACTAGCATCGCGTGATGTCACCCGATTTGCAGAGATTGGGAGGTAGTGGAGGAGTGGTACGTCAATTGAATCATCGTAGCTGTCTTTTGTCTCGCTTCCACACACCATGAATAATATTTTTTTTCGCCCGAAACATTTGAGAGTGATCTTTTCTGCAGTTAAAGCTTGCCCGTGTTATCTCGGATGTAGGATTTTTCGCACATAATAGCCGCCCGAGTATATCTGGGCGTAGTCCTTAAGTGGCTAGTATTCGTAGGTCTGTATCATTTACAGAATTGCTATAATTGGTTTACTGCAGCTCAAGTTGGCTCAGGAGTGGTGGCAGCTCCTGTATGTCCATTCACTAGTGGGTGAATTTTCAGGAGTGCTAAAGCTTCGAGTAGTGATGGAAGATAAGGCCGAATGCCTATTTAGCTGTATGATATAGTGTAGTGCGTAGTATTTAATATGTAGTTTAACTTGTAATTCGATTTTTTAATAGGAACTATGCTACTCTTATATTTAACCTTTTTATAAAGTTAGGTTCGCAAATATGTAAGTAATAAATTGTTTTTATATGAAGAAGAAACCGCTCGACTCACGGAAAAAATGTAGAAGATTTACTTAAAGACGAAGAAGATCGCCTGAAAACCAACTGTTTTTAAATGTCAAAAAACATGTTCCAAAGGTTGGCGATATGCGTCCATTCGAGAACCTCCGGCTCAAAACAGAGTGGTGGTCAATCGCATCGATGCAGCAATTCGGGCGGAAAATGGAGAGGGTAAACAATCAGAATACATGCTTCCGATCCATATTAAGAACACCAAGTGGCTTAGCCGAAAATAAATGAATAGAAGGATTACATTTAGATTAGATTAAATTTATTTATACGATTACATCGTAGAAACGTCGAATATAATCGACTCAATTGGATTTACAATTTCAAGTAGGTATATCTAAGTAACTACAGATCTAGTCGCAACTCAAAATTGCAAAATTTTGGAATAGTTTTCAATATTTGATTATCTATATTTAATTCTAAGAGCTTTACGATAATAATCATTCAGACTAATTATTTAAAAGAGACAAAGTGTTTTTTTTTAATTATTGAAGTTACTGTAACTTTTTTGTTTATTTTTAAATATACATTAAAATGAAATATTTAGGCAACAAAAACTAATCATAAAAATAAAGTAGGCACTCGCATTCTAATAAATAGCCATTTGCTCGGCAATCTATATAATATAGAAAAATAGTAAAAATAAATTGATTTGTGCAATGTCAATATATAAAATCAAAATCAGTCAAAATAAATTCAGATACGACATAAAATTGACAGAAGAAAATCGTAATAAGTCATGGCCGAATTGAAATAAAAATTGTTCAATAGGCCAAATTAAAATATTACTGTTATGTAATACTTACTCTTTACTGCTGTGTAATATTCACTAATATGTTATGCTTATTTAAACAATAATTTCCCTTTAGAAACTCCCTTGCTACCACTAATTCATAATATTAACGAAGTTTTCGAGCGAATAAAAGGCATTTAATACAATACAATACAATACAATTTATTCTACTTCAGTAGTCATGCATTCCTATAATTGGATGCGTCATTGCGTCTAACATTCTTAGTAAGGAAAATTAACTATCGTGATAGTTGGGAATATACAATTAATTTAAGTATTTTATAATCAGTTTGATATATTCCTGTTAAATAGAAAATAATGTAGTCATTAAAATTTCTGATTAAATAAAGAGCACATTCATTGCCTTTACCCATAATTGTCAATGTGATAATTATGAGTAAAGGAAGCAATAGTCATGATAACAGATAATCGTATAGTGAACATTATAAATTTAAAATTTATGGTCAAATCTAGCAATATAGCCTTCGTTAATAAAAATAAATATTAATCTCTTTGGCAAATGTCAACTATCAGGAATTTTACTTTATTTTATTTTGTGATACTCTTGGAATATGGATTCAGCATTATCCAAATCTCTTAAGCGTATACAGGATTCTTTCTGAGTTTACTTATAAAGAAGGATTGTAGCTTAATTTTTGAGATAATTGGATGAAGGGTGAGCGTTACTAGTTGTAAAATGGGCCCAACTTAAACCTACTCCTCTTTCCGCAAGTGAGAGGCATTCATCATTCTAGTTAACACCTAAAGCATTCCCGAATCCGATCAAGGAAATCCTTCGTCACGATGTAAGTGGCTTTTATAATTATTTACTTTATAATCATCTTATTGATCAATTCTAAAAAGAATATATACACAAAACTATCAAATATTTCAAAATATTGAATTTTTACATATTTTATGTTTCGTTCATTGTAAATAATCCATTTAGGTTAAAGGTAATCTTTCCAACTAATAGGAAAGAGCTGACTGCTTCCTTTCATTGATATGAGGGCAGTCACGCATTTAGTTTTAAGTTTTCAGCTGAATATTGATCGCAGCTTCTTTATATCGCACCTTTAGAAAATAAAAAAACGAAATTCGAAATTTTAAATTCTTCCATCTGTCAAGTAGCTCGTCTTGTCTTGTTATTTCCCTTGAAATAATAGGAAATTGAGTGAGTTTACGTATAAAGAAGGATTGTAGCTTAATTTTTGAGATAATTGGATGAAGGGTGAGCGTTACTAGTTGTAAAATGGGCCCAACTTAAACCTACTCCTCTTTCCGCAAGTGAGAGGCATTCATCATTCTAGTTAACACCTAAAGCATTCCCGAATCCGATCAAGGGAATCCTTCGTCACGATGTAAGTGGCTTTTATAATTATTTACTTTATAATCATCTTATTGATCAATTCTAAAAAGAATATATACATAAAACTATCAAATATTTCTATATATATATATATATATATATATATATATATATATATATATATATATATATATATATATATATATATATATATATATATATATATATATATATATATATATATTCGCCTATTATTTTCCAGCATTCATTCTCGTCTCGCTTTGTTGTGTTGCCGCTGTAGGAGACATTCAGGTTCCAATACCACAGCAGGAAACACCTAGCAAATACTGAAAGAAGAGAAGAAAAAGGCGTGGAGTCACTCCTGGTCACCACAGACCAGATAAGTGCCCTTTCATTATTTTATCATTTCATTTATTTAGTAATAAACATAATTTCAATTTGAAAAAATAATATATATATATATATATATATATATATATATATATATATATATATATATATATATATATATATATATATATATATATATATATATATATATATATATATATATATATATATATATATATATATATCATTCATAAAAGCCATTTCAGGTCCACAATTGGATTGAAAGTTGATATTATGGTGCATAGAGTCGGTTTAGAAATAAAAGAAATTTTAAAAAAATATTCATTTTTATGCATCATAATTAATAATTATGCTTTATTACATATTAATTAATAATTATGCCCTATTAAATATGCAATAAACTAATAAAAATAAAAAAATATTTAAAAAAAAAAAACAAAATTGTTCTTTGGAGTGGTAAATTCTAAAACGAGCATTCAAAACACACAACCTCACTGCTCAAACACTGGGCAGTACTAGCATCGCGTGATGTCACCCGATTTGCAGAGATTGGGAGGTAGTGGAGGAGTGGTACGTCAATTGAATCATCGTAGCTGTCTTTTGTCTCGCTTCCACACACCATGAATAATATTTTTTTTCGCCCGAAACATTTGAGAGTGATCTTTTCTGCAGTTAAAGCTTGCCCGTGTTATCTCGGATGTAGGATTTTTCGCACATAATAGCCGCCCGAGTATATCTGGGCGTAGTCCTTAAGTGGCTAGTATTCGTAGGTCTGTATCATTTACAGAATTGCTATAATTGGTTTACTGCAGCTCAAGTTGGCTCAGGAGTGGTGGCAGCTCCTGTATGTCCATTCACTAGTGGGTGAATTTTCAGGAGTGCTAAAGCTTCGAGTAGTGATGGAAGATAAGGCCGAATGCCTATTTAGCTGTATGATATAGTGTAGTGCGTAGTATTTAATATGTAGTTTAACTTGTAATTCGATTTTTTAATAGGAACTATGCTACTCTTATATTTAACCTTTTTATAAAGTTAGGTTCGCAAATATGTAAGTAATAAATTGTTTTTATATGAAGAAGAAACCGCTCGACTCACGGAAAAAATGTAGAAGATTTACTTAAAGACGAAGAAGATCGCCTGAAAACCAACTGTTTTTAAATGTCAAAAAACATGTTCCAAAGGTTGGCGATATGCGTCCATTCGAGAACCTCCGGCTCAAAACAGAGTGGTGGTCAATCGCATCGATGCAGCAATTCGGGCGGAAAATGGAGAGGGTAAACAATCAGAATACATGCTTCCGATCCATATTAAGAACACCAAGTGGCTTAGCCGAAAATAAATGAATAGAAGGATTACATTTAGATTAGATTAAATTTATTTATACGATTACATCGTAGAAACGTCGAATATAATCGACTCAATTGGATTTACAATTTCAAGTAGGTATATCTAAGTAACTACAGATCTAGTCGCAACTCAAAATTGCAAAATTTTGGAATAGTTTTCAATATTTGATTATCTATATTTAATTCTAAGAGCTTTACGATAATAATCATTCAGACTAATTATTTAAAAGAGACAAAGTGTTTTTTTTTAATTATTGAAGTTACTGTAACTTTTTTGTTTATTTTTAAATATACATTAAAATGAAATATTTAGGCAACAAAAACTAATCATAAAAATAAAGTAGGCACTCGCATTCTAATAAATAGCCATTTGCTCGGCAATCTATATAATATAGAAAAATAGTAAAAATAAATTGATTTGTGCAATGTCAATATATAAAATCAAAATCAGTCAAAATAAATTCAGATACGACATAAAATTGACAGAAGAAAATCGTAATAAGTCATGGCCGAATTGAAATAAAAATTGTTCAATAGGCCAAATTAAAATATTACTGTTATGTAATACTTACTCTTTACTGCTGTGTAATATTCACTAATATGTTATGCTTATTTAAACAATAATTTCCCTTTAGAAACTCCCTTGCTACCACTAATTCATAATATTAACGAAGTTTTCGAGCGAATAAAAGGCATTTAATACAATACAATACAATACAATTTATTCTACTTCAGTAGTCATGCATTCCTATAATTGGATGCGTCATTGCGTCTAACATTCTTAGTAAGGAAAATTAACTATCGTGATAGTTGGGAATATACAATTAATTTAAGTATTTTATAATCAGTTTGATATATTCCTGTTAAATAGAAAATAATGTAGTCATTAAAATTTCTGATTAAATAAAGAGCACATTCATTGCCTTTACCCATAATTGTCAATGTGATAATTATGAGTAAAGGAAGCAATAGTCATGATAACAGATAATCGTATAGTGAACATTATAAATTTAAAATTTATGGTCAAATCTAGCAATATAGCCTTCGTTAATAAAAATAAATATTAATCTCTTTGGCAAATGTCAACTATCAGGAATTTTACTTTATTTTATTTTGTGATACTCTTGGAATATGGATTCAGCATTATCCAAATCTCTTAAGCGTATACAGGATTCTTGACTAAGCTATTAACTATATATATATATATATATATATATATATATATATATATATATATATATATATATATATATATATATATATATATATATATATATATATATATATATATATATATATATATTTTTACTTGGTTCTCCCCAAGACTTCTGATATGCGCTAAGACCTTATTATAATAACAGAGGCTTTGGTGAAGGAAACTGTTGCGCACTTTGTTAAGCCGGTGCCGATTTAGATGTAAGTCAATTTTTTTCTGTTTTTGTGTTGATGGATATCACTATTCGCCGGGCCCTCCGATATTTGTTTACTAGCGAAAATAATATTTTGGTGAATATGCTAGAGTACATCGTCATGATACCCGACTCGATGAAAAACGGCTTACACGAATATCTTGGAGAAACTCTGTATAGAAGCTCTGTAGATAATAAAAGAAACCCTTTTAGCAATTTGTTGAATAGACTTTCCGCCATTATTATTTTAGAACTTTCCGGTAGCCTGTTGTTGTAATTTGGCTCAGCATATTTTGTATCTTACCTTGCTGAGTTTAATTTTGCACATGGTAAAAAAGTGGTATTTTGTGAATGTCTGTTCGAAAACTTTTATAATTAGTATTATTATTTTTATAAAACTTAGTCAATAAAAAGATACAGTGACAATAAAGTGATGAAACTTAGTCGTAAAAATGGGCCGTCACGACTCATCTCTTTTCCCCTTTGTAATTATTCTGACCGCTATCTTTAGAAGGATAAATATGGGTTTTCCATGGTATGCATAAAAAATAACCCTAATAGTCATTAACCCTAAATTGTCGTATTGTAATATGTATCTCCTTAATATATTTTATTTGCGAAATAGAGAGACATGTAAGTAATACAACAAACTTAACTTATGTTAAAGAATTTCATATAATCTACCAAGAATTTTATAGATAGTTACAAGCCTACAGTGATATCGATAACAAGAGATCTGATGATATCATAGGTATTAAGAAAATTCGTTAGTTGTGTTTGTATCGATAATTCCGTGACCTCATTTTAATCAGCTTAGCATACTTTCCACTCAAATTAGTCGTTTTTTTACTGTAAGTAGGCAGATTAAGGCAGTGTAGGTATTAGTCCTGAATCTCATTAAGTTATCTTATCCTCTTTTTCAATTTATATCCGTCGCTTGCTCCTTTCGTTGCTTCTATTTATACACAATTACAATACATTATTCAAATGTAGTCATTCGATTCGAATAAAACCTCCTTCCGTAATCTTTTATTTGAATAAGTTATAACACACTCGTAAATAAATACTAACAGAAAGCAGAGTGGTTTATTAGAAGTGTGGGTACTGTTATTTGCATATGATTTCTTATTTAGGTAGGTTAACTCTTACTTGATTTAATTATAATATTTTATTGTGGTCTATTAAATATGACCTTTGCAGTTTTATGGCATATTTTACAAAACAACTAATAATAAAATGTGACTACAACCAATATCGACATGATACTAACGAAATAGAAAATTTTGTCTATTTAAATACATTGAAGAGTAATATTATAAAACCACGACGTGCATATTTTACTTATTAGATTTAGTCATATTTTGTCAAATATTGGGTATAATTTATAACGTCTGTCTGTATAATTATCTGTATAACGTCTGTATAATTGGGTAAAGTCTATTGAGTAAAATTTTACATTGGTAATAATATTATAACGGAGATGTTTACAAATAAATTAATTTCTGGTTGGCTAGATATGCAGACACCTTTGTTTCGCTATGTCTCACTATTATGTATTATTCATTCTCCTTTTTTAAAAACATAGCCTCTTTTATTATTTCACTAAACCCAACTGTCCTGCCCGGATGGCCTAGTTTAAAATCCTGCTATTCCCACCCAAACCAGCTGATCCTTTCTATCCCCAATCAGGTTAAATCACAAATTTGGTCTAACTCTATAACTGCCCGCTCTACTCTATGCCAACTCCATAATAACCAAAACCTCGATTCTGACCAATTCTAGGGATCCGACAATATCGAAGCACATAGTAGGTGGCTGTAGTGAATCAAATGATTTATAAGCTCGCGTGATATTACATTTCTAAAAAAACTGAACCAGCCAAAATAGTTCTGGTATGAGCTGTGGGAGTGCAACCATAATCGATGTGCGAGGAGATTATGATAGCAGCAGTATGGCCCATGCGGTTGGCATTCAATATCGGAAAACTGGACAACAGTTAGTGACTTTTAAATCCCCTCCCCTCCTCCCCCCCCCCCAATTAACTGTAATATAATGATATTTGACTGGAAACCAGAATGGCTGTAATGTTGTTAAAACGCCTTCAAGCATATTCTAATGACACTCTCCCTGGAGCTATTCGGAGGATAGTTCATGTCCCCTCAGTCAAATCCCCCACACGGCTAGATATATTTTTATCTGGTTGCCAGTCGGTGTTATATCAAGGCTGGTATACTTACCGCCATGATAAAGTCCTTGCTTTTATTCGCAAGGTAATTATCCTACCAGCGGCTCTTGATAACAAGGTTTTGACAGTACCCCCAAATCCACAATACAGATTGGGCAGGATGGCTTAAAACCTTAAAAAACATTTCACCCCAAAACATTCTCAAATATTGAGAAAGAGTCAGGCTGGATTATGTCTTTTTATAACTAGCGAAATATCATCCGGAGTTGCTTATGTTTCCATTCTACCCCCCTTCCCCAAACGCTCTTCTTTCCACTCGACTCCTCCAGTGCTCTCACCACCCAAAGTAGCCTATGTTAGTCCCCATTTCTTTAGCATTGCCCGTTCAAATAATAACATTGTGTCGAGGGGATAATTACTTTTTCGACGTGAAGAAAGGATAAACAAACAAACAAATGGCCCCTCGCATTTAACGATAAAAATTAAGTGCTCCCTGGAAATTAAATATCTCTAAAGACCACGAGTGTAAACTAAATAGATACCATGATCTTGCAATGGTGTCGCACTGAACGTCTTCGCTGTTTACATTCACGCGGTGGAAGTTGGCGCTCGTGACATCCTGTTTTCTCTAGGAAAATAATTAACCCCTTTTAAAAAAAGAGTGAATAAGTTTTAACGTGTCCGCTCGTATGCGGCAAGAGAGTTGTATCAAACCTACCGGTCGTTATGCAGTAGTTCATCGCTCACTCCCCAGAAGTTTAATAATAATGTTATTATGAACCCGATTCCCTCCGCAAATTATAGCAGGTCTGTTTGTAATTATTTATTACATACCAAGTATGCAGGTGACCTACTGCTACTACTTAAAATGCTGTGTAAATCATGGGTATATAATATACATTATAACTCACTTGAAAATAAGTCCATCTTGCGCCATGGCGTACACAATCCTAGGCATGGGAAACATGGATCCAAACATCGACACGGTGAGCCCAGCTATAGCGCCAACCGCCACGATATACTTGCATTTGTATGCGCCCACTTGGCCAAACATCTCGACAAGTGCAGAGTCCTGGTCCACTTCGTCGTACGGAACTAGAAAAATATAAAACATTTTAGGAAATATAAAGCATGTTGGCTCATGGAGCAATGCGGTTTGAGATTCAAATGGAGCTGTCACCTCAGGAAGTTTTAACGGTATTAGATCGTTCTGTCTCCCGGGAGGTGAGTGTAGAAAACTTGGAACGAAAACAGTCGAGTGCCTAGTCAAACCACTCGCCCGTAAGAAGCCAACGCTTTACCGCGAGATAACCAAGTTAATCATCTAGCGGGCTGACACTCGCGCCCTTGCTTTCAGTTGCAACCAGATTACTCCGGTTTCCCGACTGGTAACAGGTTCGAGATCGGTTGCGCGGTCCTATCCCTTACGTAGCAGTGATACGGTGTCTACCAAATATACCGCGAACCACAGCATTTTTTGCCCGGCTGTTCACCCGGTGTCGGGTAGCAGATTTGTCATTTCAAGAGCAGTTGCCGTAAGGATAACAACTACCCCCGTTATATAGGAAACAATACTGTTTCCAGACTCCCCCGGCTGTTAATCGGAATGCACAATCGATCGGCTGACGCCGCACGGTGCGCGAACCATCCAGGAGCGCCCAAAATCTCCTGGGGGAACTGGCCAGCAGTCCTAGTCTTCATCGTAATGAAACTTATTTCAACGATTCACGTAATGATGACGATGCTTTTAGATGCTACAGGAATTATCTCGCCCTGCCAATATGACCACCGACTTTCTCACAGAATATTATTTCCAATCCCTTTCAAAGTATTCTCTTCCCCTATTCACACATTTTGCCTCTTCTCTTTCTCAGTAGCTGCGGATTAGAGATAGGGCGAGTGAGTTCGTATTGAAAAACGACTCTACAATCTATGTGTAAGTAAGGGGACATTGACGATATTATTATTGGCAATAAAAGTAGTGTAAGTGTAAATACGAGTGCACAGAAAAGTTGGAGAAATAGAAATAAGGTCGTACTTTTGTTATTGTTTACTTTTTCTACGTGTATTTTTAGGATATTTCCTTGATGCATTTATTGGTATTGGTGAATGGTTAGATGAATCCCTTCTTAGCCTAAATATTTAAAAAAAACGAAATATATAACTTTTAGTAATAATAATAAAGGACAACCATCACCATATCATACCGTAACTATTCACTCATGTAAAAATACACAGCAATGTAACTGCCCTTTTCTGGAAAGGACAGAACACGTAAAATATCTCGGAATAATAATTGATAATATGCTGCGTTGGCAAAAGCACATTGAGATGTTGACAAGCAAGGTTCGAAAACTTTCCTACGTATTCCACGAAGTGAGAAATATTTTAGACCCGCGAAAACTAAAAAATACGTATTATGCATTATGCCAAAGCATTTTTGTTATGGCATAATCGGGTGGGGTGGTTGTGCATCAACTATCCTCCAGCCTCTTCAAGTAGCGCAAAAGTGTATACTAAAAATTATCGAGCGTAAACCGTATCGATATCCTACGAACCAGTTATATAAAGAAAGTAGTATTTTGGACCCAAGACTGTTGTACATTAAGATAGCCTTGATACACGCAAAATTCAAAATGCCACATTTTAACGCACGAGTGAGACTGACCAGAGCTGCAAAGAATGACGATATGATAAGGCCAAGAACTCGTACGACTTTCGGACAGAGACATTTCAACTTCATAGCACCGAGAATGTACAACTACCTGCCTGATGTCGTTAAACGCATTGGAACTAAAAACAAATTTAAAAAATCGGTTTCTAGATGGCTTATTACAGAAGGCAGGGAAAACATCAAGTGAATGTTGAATATTGTATATTAATTTTTTGTATATTAATTTTTCGTATTATTCTTCAATTTTAGACATATATTTTTACTTTCAAACATATATTTTTACTTTTACTCTACACGTTAATAATTATTATCAAAGTAATAGAATTTCTACCAATTTTAATTCTTTTAATTTTTATTTAATTTATATAATGATTATTTAGTAATTTGATTAAATACATCTAAACAATATTTTATAAAGTCTGCCTTAGAACAGGCCCTGGCCTAGTTAGGCGACTTTTATTCATTACTCTATCTCCTCAAGAATCAGTTTTTTGCTAACATCTCATACATATATATATATATATATATATATATATATATATATATATATATATATATATATATATATATATATATATATATATATATATATATATATATATATATATATATATATATATATATATATATATATATATATATATATATATATATGTACTTTTTAGAATTGATCAATAAGATGATTATAAAGTAAATAATTATAAAAGCCACTTACATCGTGACGAAGGATTCCCTTGATCGGATTCGGGAATGCTTTAGGTGTTAACGAGAATGATGAATGCCTCTCACTTGCGGAAAGAGGAGTAGGTTTAAGTTGGGCCCATTTTTCAACTAGTAAACGCTCACCCTTCATCCAATTATCTCAAAAATTAAGCTACAATCCTTCTTTATACGTAAACTCACTCAATTTCCAATTATTTCAGGGGAAATAACAAGACAAGACGAGCTACTTGACAGATGGAAGAATTTAAAATTTCGAATTTCGTTTTTTTTATTTTCTAAAGGTGCGATATAAAGAAGCTGCGATCAATATTCCGCTGAAAACTTAAAACTAAAAGCGTGACATGCCCTCATATCAATGAAAGGAAGCAGTCAGCTCTTTCCTATTAGTTGGAAAGATTACCTTTAACCTAAATGGATTATTTACAATGAACGAAACATAAAATATGTAAAAATTCAATATTTTGAATATATATATATATATATATATATATATATATATATATATATATATATATATATATATATATATATATATATATATATATATGTTGTATGTATATATATATATATATATATATATATATATATATATATATATATATATATATATATATATATATATATATATATATATATATATATATATATATATATATATATATATATATATATATATATATATATATATATATATATATATATATATATATATATATATATATATATATACATACAACATGATATGGTGAACTGTACAAACGAACTTGTGTATTACTATAAATAAATAAATAAATAAATTAAATTGTATATTTTTGTTTATTTATTATTTTAATTAAAATTACATTTTTTTTTATTTTATAAGATTCATTAACCCTCCGTATACTAGGTGACTAAATCTCACATGCCATAGTAGGCGGCGTTTGACATGCCCCGAAAATAAAATGAAATAAAATCAACAAATTTATACTTTATTATAGTTAATAATAGAAAATTTATTGTAATAACTAATAATGAATAGATTTAGGTAAAAAGCATACTTGTTTATACATCTAGACTTTTATTTTAAAAAAAACAAAACACAACTATTTCTTCAACTTATAATCTCTTCAGTCTTTTATTAGGAACTCGTAGAAAAAAGTCATAATAGGTGGGGTGTTACCCAACCACACTTTACTCACGTGTCACGCTCTCAGAGGCTGATGCCGGACTGAGTAAATGGCACTAATCGGAACGGCAACGTCGCATTTGCAGCTACTGAGAAAACAAACTCGCGTATCTTTATAGTTTAAGAATTATTACAAGTTTTTAACTGCTGGGGTGTGTTATACCCTACCTTGTACACGGAGGGTTAAAATTACTATACAGGCGAAAATTTTCAATTAATGTGTTTTGTGTTTTATGGGAAGTTAATGAAACCAATATACAAAGAAACCGGCTCGAATAGGGATGCTTGGCTCTAGACTAAAGAGTGAGATCCCCCATTCAAATCCATAGTGGCAGCTTGAATTGCTATTTAAGACTACTTAAAATGTTTCATATTTAGGTAGAAGTATTTCTGTCAGTCTGCCAAAAATCTTTCTTTTTGGCCATTAAAGCTCCCACCTCACTTAAATAAACACTTCCAAGGCAGTAATTTTCAAATGACGTTTATGGTATTATTTAGTTGATTGTCTTTAAATCAACATTTTTTTTAAAAAGTCAGTAAATAGCTGGTAATGCCCATAGCACCGAGGTATAAGAAGGTCCAAGGTATGATACCTTCTCCTACCTATAATGATAAAATCTGCTAAATTTTCTGTTTAAGTATTCGACAAAAGGAAAAATAAAGGGGAACACAAGGATACAAATTGAGAGCCATCAACAAAAAGTGGGCATAAAAAATATAAATATTGTATGGCAATGCTTACCTATTAAAGTAAGCATCATAGAACTCGTTACGTATGCGATGAGTATTATCACGAGACTGGTGACGATTGCCAGGGGTATACTCCGTTTAGGGTTGTTAGCTTCTTCCCCAGTTGTGGCTATGATATCGAAACCAATGAAGGCATAGAAGCATGTGGCAGCTCCGGTAAACACCTGTGAAAAGGGATCTCATCAAAATAAATCAAAAAGAGGATAAATTAAGTCAACTTCTCCACAAATACCTACCTTGTAAATAAATACTAATTAAATACAAAATCTACCAAACTAGTAATTATTATTTGTTATACTTTGAATTTATTAAACCCGCCCAGCTTATTTATACAATTGTAGAGCAAAATGTTAAAGTCCTGTAAATTGAATATTTGGCTATTAAATCAGCTAAAGCATTAATGCTAATGTTTGTACATAAATTCAAACAATATTCAGTTTTCCACTAATAAAGCTTTTAGCTATAGGTATATTAGCTAATACAGCTCCTAGCTATATATTAGGTAATGCAGCTCTTAGCTATATATTTCTTAATACAGCTCATAGCTATATATAAGCTAATACAGCTCTTAGCTATATTAGCTGTTACAGCTCGTATATTAATATTATGATGACTTTCACTTCGTATTTAAAATGATATACTCAGTCACTCTGACCCGAACCCCATGCTTCAGTGAGGAGGGATTTTTTATTCTGACGCCTAAACTTTTAGTAGCGATCGCGTCTAACTTTTTGACGTGTAAGTAGGAAAATTACATATTTTTTTTTCTTTATTTACATCTGTTTCGTTCCTAATGCACAAATCGTCGATAAATCAAATTTTGGACTAATAAAAGTATTGATTTTGGGCAAATAAAAGTGGCCAAAATCTGATGATCACGTTCGCTTATTAGAAATGTTTTCATCGAGTAGTTAGGTAAATGGGGCGTCTTCTGCTGACTTTTTTAAGAGGGCGAAATATCTTATAATCATTAGTTGCAAAATAATTGTCAACACCCGTGCCGCGTTACATATGTCGTAATGATTGTTTATTTATTCGTAATATTATTCGTAATTATTCGTAATTTGTGCATATTTCAAAAAGTAATCATATAATTTATATATTCAATAAAATGATTTAAATTAATTAATGACCCGATACAAGTAGATAATTGGCACACCATAATCTCAGCGCCGACCATAAATCTCACTTTACTACACTAGGCAAAGTTTTAGAGTCGTTGTTTCTAGGTTTTCTATTGAAGTTTATTGAAGTAATATACTGCAATTACAAATAAAAAAATTGTAATCGCATGGTTCTAAATGAAAAGACAAGGTACGTATTATCATACCTACTTATGAATCCATGATAATTAATAATTTATTCCGATATTTTTTAAGTCGATAATTCCTTATTATTTGATTCAATGACATATATCATATTGTTACTTTTAATTATTAAATCATTATTTTATTTCGAATGGTCACAGCTACATGTAATTTATTTTATCGTTCAGACGTTAGTTTCCAAAATTATATTTATTTATTTAAACTATCACGATGGTTTATTTTCTTCGTAGGTCAATTTTTTAATTAAAACGGTAAAATAAACCTACTGAACCTACTGAATGCAATGAAGCACTATATAAAGAACAAGCCATAAAAAGATTATGCAAGATATCTCAAAGAAAATTATGATCATTATGTGATGACATTTTGTATGTACTTAAGATCGCTATTATTTTCAAATCTGGTTTTTAAATTACTGGTATCAGATTGGCTCCAAGATGCTGGTATTTGTCTGGCTCCAGGATGCTGACACCAGCTTTGCATCAAGATACTGGCACTTGTTTAGCTCTAGAATGCTGTTACGAGACTGGCCCCAGGATGCTGGCACCAGACTGGCTCTGTAATGCTAGCACCTGTTCGGCTCTAGGATGCGGTCACTAGGTAAGCAACAGAATGCAGATACCACCTGACATACTGACAGCAGGATGTTGGTACTGGTCTGCCACTGGAGTATGTTGGCACCAACTTGGTTCCAGGATACTGGTATCGGCCAGCTCCAGGATGCTGATACCTGACTGGCTCCAGGATAATGATACCAGATTTCCATCAGGACGCTGGTACCTGTTTAGCTCCAGGATGCTGGTACCAGACTGGCTCCAGGATGCCGACACCATGTTTGCTTCAGGATGCTGGTACCTGTTTGGCTCCAGGATGCTGGTACCAGACTGGCTCTTGGTACCGGCATCCTAGTGCTAAGCCCCTCCTCTCCCCACTTCTACCCTCTCCTACTCTCCCCCCCACCTCCCCTTCCCCTACCCCCACTACTCCTCTCTCTATCCCTTCCGACCCTCACCCTCTCCTCCCTCTCCCAACCCCCCTCTCCTTTACCCCTTCCCCCCTCCCCCCTCTAAAACTTCCCCGTCATTCTCCTTCATGACATGCTGCTGCACTTACAAAAAAAATGGAGTCAGTTTTTTTTTGTTAAAATTTTATGTAATAATATTAGGTCAGGCTGCCAACGCGTTATTAAAAATTGTCGGTAGCTGTGCGGGGTTAATCGTTATCTAATTAAACCTGATTTGCATATGAGCTGCCAGACAGCAAGCAGCTTTATAAAATGCCTTTATTAATTTATTACCATAAAAGAGCTTATATTACTTAACTGGCCCACCAACTAATAACATTAACATACCATATTAACTGACCTAAAAGCTTTTCATTCCCGCTGACGTCGTAACGGTAAGGTCAAACCTCCTTCCCGTAAGAATTTCATGCTCAAAATCCTTCCATATGTTTTTGACAACTCTTCGGGAAAGTTTCGGAATGACACAAACCGATTTATTTTCCTTTTATGTTGATCAGTATGATATTTAAAATAATCAGTGCAAGTTATAAATAATACTTAGAGGTTAAATAAGTGAAATTGCATATTATTGACGTACCCCACTCCATCCGTATGGTAGAAATCCTTTGTGCTCTGTCCAGTTGGAGGACTGTACGAAGAATAGTCCAGCGCCCATTATGAAAACCCAGACTGCCAGGTTGATGGCATTCAAGACGTTATTGAATACCAGCGACTTCTTGACGCCGGCTACCATGACTACCATCATTAGTAAGGATATGGCGAAAGCCACTAAGTCTGGAGGACGTCCTATAAAAAAACATACTTTAATAAAGCATTAGTAGTAAAAAAGTTTTTTTCGGAAAATCAGAATCGCTGAATTGTTTCACACCTTACAAGTTGGTAAGAGTCTATAACGTTATGTGTTATTTTAAAAGGTTTTATTATTCGAAGACTTTAAAAAATGGGCTATTAAACTTATTTACTAAGGCTAAACGTAAGAACATGCAAAAAAATCGGTATTTATATTTTTTTTTCTACAATATTCCAAATTTTCCTACAGTGCAATGGGGATGATAAAACTAAGTCTTCCCTTGAACTATCTCCTGTAGGCCCTTCTGCTAGATGTTTTGATTTGACATCAAGATATTACCCTCTTTTTTCTTCTTGATTGACATGTTAAGATCTTTAGCAATCAACATATTTTGAACCCTACCTGTATATTTCTGAAAATGGTCATCATACATCAGACTAATATAATATCAAGTTTTAATGGGTCTAATATTGACGGCCAGAAAATAATGTTATATATTAGGTCCTTACTTACGTAAATTGCTTTTATTTTATACTGACCACTATGATTTTAAATACCTTCAGTTTTATTTTGAATTTAAAATTCATTCGTCTTTCTGTCGCTTGTTATTGCTCGGATATTTTCGTGTGTACAATCATGGAAAATTTGAACATTTAGGTTATGTTCGAATATAACGTCCTTTGCCGGTGATATTTATTACAACTTTTTTGAGATCTCGCACAGCTGTTGCAATGCAAATGTCACTTATTGCGAATATTAATGAAGAAGATTGCGTTTAAACAACGAAGCCTGGCTAATCGCTCTCCGCCATATCTTCACTTCACGGCAAGGCACGACTCCACAACGCACATTAAACTGTCGCAAAGTTGCATAAATTTCGAATAAATTTCTTTTTTAGAACAGCAACTTCCGATGTAAGGACCTAATACTACACACAAATAAGTTAATAAAAGTCTGGGTTTCGCAGTCTTGCCGCAAAATTCGCTAAATGATTCTCCCAGCCTGGTTTATTGAAACATCCCGCCTAAGTCCTTAGTAGAATGCATTATATATCAGCAGTGTAAGTGACATCAACAGTCAACAGTTAAGCGAAATTTTAAACGTCTATTTTGAAAAGGCCAGTTAGTTAGTTGACTGAGCGGAGCGAAATTTAGCATTTCGTCTGTTTGTCTGTAAATTTGTTTGTTCTGTTGTTTGTTTTCTTTACTGTTCTGTTAAAATAAATGTTTTTTAAAATAATCTCGGTACACACGACATAATTTTAAATAGACGTATATTGGAAATATGATCTATCATTGAAAAAATATTCACATCAAAAATAAACTCATGTTTTCAGTTAAAAAAATAGTTTTCTGGGTATAGGGCTCAAAGTGAAGCGCTGTGGAATCAAACTTCCCCCCCCCCCCCCCTACTTCCCCCGATACCCGCGATGCGGCAACTAATGGCTCCTGGGTTAAATCTACTCAGAACCTTCTAAGGAATAATTATGCCAAGTATGAGCCTTAAATCACAAAAGGCAGGGCTCCCATATAAAATATTGCACCAAGTCCCCAGCTTGATTATCAGTTGTCAGTTGACTAGGCTGTTTTGAAAAATGAAAATGTATAGGACATTTTATAAAAATATATAAAAATGTATACGACAGTTTTGTAGAGAATCCTATTTTACATGAAGCATATTTCTGATATCACTAAAGTTAGCGAGATATAAGCGAAAAACTGAACCGGGACGCCATTTTTCCAAGATGGCGGCTCGAGCGCAACAGATAGAGTAGGGGACTTTTAGTATGTTTAACAGTACGCATCAAAGAACATCTATGCCAAGTTTCAAACTATTACCAATTATTTCTGTAAAACGTCAAAATTTGTTCCTATTTGACTGGGCTATACAGGCGGAGTTTTAATTTACCTTCATCATTCAATCGGGTGAATTAATACGAGCAACTAAGCAACTTTTAATAAAAAAATGTGAAAAAACAAAAATAAATATTTTTTTGTTTAGTTTATTTGTAAAATCAAGTTAAAAAAATGTTTTTTTTCACCTTTTTTTTAACAAAGTTGCAGATTTGCTCGTACTGATTCACCCACTTCAAAGATGGTGGTAAATTAAAACTCATCCCGTATATCAATAATCTGCAATGGATTATATGGCAGCCTAGTCCGAAGATTACAAATGTATTCTTAGAAGTTTAATTCTTCTATCTTTAGTGCCGGATACAGGTTGGAATGCCCTTGCAAGGTAGACGAAGATGTTATGCCGATTTATATTAAACATTGTTTTATAGGAGAATATAACCTTCGTTATAAATATGAATAAACAAAATTTGAATAAATATTTCAATTGCCCCCATTAAATCACCAAATTGATAAATGTCAAATATCTGTGAATTTTCTCTGAAAGTTGAGAGAAGGGGGCAAAGGCCGCCATCGCAACAGTTACATTGCTTTACGATGAAATAAAGCACGATCACGCGTTATCAATAAACCTGCTATTATTAATCAGCCAAGCGTTATGTGTACATAAGTCAAGTTACTAACTATATTAGATAGGGAGAAAGTCAGATAACTTAGTTTAATCGAGTTATAACCAATTAAATGTACAATAAATTTGTACATGATTTGACTTGATTGACTTGATTTGATCTATACATGATTTTAATTGTGAAAATATAAATAAACGCCATTGGATATGCATGACAAATTTTATTAAGGAACTTTTATTGCAGTAGAACAAAATTTTACGGAAGAGGCATTTTTGAGAGATTTTTCGGGGTATCGGAAATAACTTTAATTAAACAATATTGTGTTCATAATAGCAGTAATGCGCTTTGAGTGGAAATCCTCAGACGTGCAAGTTGCCGTATATTTTGTAAGAATTAAATGGTTCTTTATGGACGTTCCCAGACCCAAAAGCATTTCGGGCATCTTCAGGCAAGTTCCATGGAGTTTGTTTCATTTTTGGAAATTGGAAAATCACATAGGACCAAATTGGGACTTACGGCGAATGCAATAGCTTAATTTATGTGGTATTCAAAAATTCATTGGTCAGAACAGCTTTGTGATACTATTCATTGTCGTGGTTCAAAAGAAGCTCTCTCAATTCAGCTTGTCGAAGTTTTAATTTCAACAACGCCAAGCAGACTTCACTAAAACACTTGGAATTGATTGTTTTACGATCTCCTTACGAAACTGTCGTCACATGGCCATTTGCAGAAAAATGTCACTACCATTTTCTTGCCAAAGTTGCCTCCGCGTTTAAATTGTCACGCGACATCCTCATTTGTAAACACCTAAACTATCGACTGCAGCTTGGTTTCTGTGTAATATTGATATACCCAGGTCTTCTCTCGCATCACAACATCACAAAGTTCCCCATTCACGAATTTGGTAATCATTTTTTTGCATCATGGTAAACGAGCTTATTTTTGATCTGCAATGAGCTACCGGGAAACATAACGAGACCAATAATAAGTAGACCAAAGTTTCTTGACTCAGATATGTTTATGATTGAGAATTTCATTAATGGCCGCTAATATAGTCTTCAGAGTTTCTTAGCTCTGTTTATAGGTAGGTTTAGAAGCTTCAACCAGTATTTTTTCACAGCTTCAATAGTTTTTGCAGTAATTGAAGTCGCCGGACGTCCACTTGTCTCGTAATCATTCAATGAACATTGATCGCATTTTAATTAACGGAAAGCTGTTGCACAGGAGGAATCAAAATTAGGAAATATAGATACACTGAGTCAAATTTTGCTATGTATTTCACATAAGGCGACTTTAACTCTTACCAAATTATTGCATGAAAACGTCCAGGTCCCATCTGCATGGCCAGCAAGAGCATGCTGAAACGATAACCTACTTATATAAAGTACTTTATTCCATAAAATATCAACCAATATTTATGAAATTCAAAATTTACACATAAGTTGTTATGTTCCCATTACGTAAAAAAATGTCGAGGTATGTTTACCGTAGCAGTCATATCTCATTTATTTCCTAGTGTTCCATCGTATTGTTTAACCGTGGTGTGTGCATGGTCTAAGTTTATATGCTGAACTCTTACCGAATATAGTTCCTATTGAAGACGCCAGTGAAGCGCTGATGACGCCGTTACCGAGTGCGTCGAAACAGGCACTTAAGGCGCACGCGCAGGCGCTCGTTCCAATCTGCAGAAAAAAAGAATAATTCATAAATATTTTTTATATAATCTCACTCGGTTCAGTTGTTTTCAGTTTTTAGGGAGTGAGGAGGCAAATAGTCAAAACCAGAAACATGAATTTTCAAATAATACATATTTTGTTCCACAAGTCTCTCAAAATAGCATTGTAGGTATAATATATTATTGTAGGCAATGACAGCTGTTATTCATGCCAGGTCACAGCAGCGATTTATTCTCTTACTATTTCGCCGTGGAAGCTGCACGACTCTGGAATACTTTCCAACTCCTTCTAGCATCACTTGCCTTCCCCTCTCCTTCCTCCCTCTGCTGTATTCAATTTTAAAATTTGGTTTTTTTGTTTTGTTATCATTTTTTGTCTAGTTTTCTGTTTATTTTATCATTTTGAATTTTATTATTAAATATAGGTTATCTGATAGATATTGCCGCAAGAGAATAAGCTCGCCTTTTTTATTGAATATAAAGAGTTTTGTCATATAGTAAGCAAATATACAAAATTAGTAGTGTTAAAAATGATCCTGCGCCAATATTAACTTAGTCCATTATTATTCTTAACAGACATAAATAAAGTTTTTATTCAAACTATTATTGGAAAGTTGTTCCTTTTGCCTACGATGCCACTCTACTTTTCCAATGAAAAAAATGGAAATCATACGATTAAGCGACTCTAGCTTCCAGAGGGAAAAATGTTGTTAGTTGGTGTAACTTTACAGCCGAAATGTGTAGTTCTGTGGCCCTCAAAAATGTGGATGATAACAAATATCTAGGCCTAGTTTAATACCGGCTCGTTTCGATTACAGCTTACAATTGAATACCCACAAAATGGAGTTGTTTGAGGAATATGTTTTCAAAGACCCCAAATACATCCCTTGTCAAAAGACACTTAATATAGTTTACTATGCCCTGGGCTAATCAATCCTAATCTATAATACCATTGCAGCGAAAATTCACATGGACCACTGGGTCACAGACTAAAACTAACAATTAAAATTATAACGAAAAAGCCAGAGCTTTAACCTTAAAAATTATAAAGAGAAAAATGTACATATGTTATATACAAATAGTATAATGTGCTGTAGGGTAGACAGGGGTCGAAAGTAACAGGGGGCGAAAGTCACAACGCTAATATCTAGTGAACTATAATATGTACGTTCGAGTATATCGGTGCGTTGGCTAGGCAAAACGATCGCCCGCCTATCTTCAGTAACCCAGCCGGCTCGGTGTTCTGCGCTCGTGTGTCTTTACGGGAGTGTGTTTTCGCCTCGCTAAAGTAACTTTTTCGCCGAGTGTTAAAATCGAGATCAAAATATTCTCATGGCATGTCAGTACTTTTTATTCAGTTGATGTTGAAAATTATATATTTGTGCGTAGTGTAATGTAGGACACTTGTCTATTTATTGCGTTTTTATATATATTTTTAAAAGGCCAACATATAAAATGTGGTCGGGGACCATTGTAGCCCGGGGTCGGTTGTAACATGTTACAACCGACCCCGGGCCATGACCATTTGATTTACAACAATATGAAATGTAATACATGTCATTCGCGACCATAATTATCTTATTTTTATTCCAGAATGCCTCGCACGAAGATACGAATCACCGATAGGGGCACAAAAGATGTTTCAATCTACGAACAGGCGTATGAGGAAGTTAATAATGGAACTTTACTGTCTATTCGAGCAGCTGCAAAAAATATATGTTTTGCCATGTGTCTTTAACTAGATACAAAAAGAAAAGGTAAGCCGTATTGCAAGAGGGAAGAAATACTTCTGTGATGATGCGATATAAAGCCTGGAACAAGGTTTTCAGTGATGACAAAGAAAAGATAATAGCAGATTATATTATAAAGGCTGTAGAAATTTACTATGGATTTTGTCCCAAGGAAATCAGAAGATTTGCCTATGTGATAGAAATAAAATACCGTCTATTAATCACACCTCAGTGGGGGGGAAAAAAATGGCCAGTGAAGACTGGTTTACAAACTTCATGAAGAGACAGCCACAACTGTCTATAAGATGTGCTCAACCGACCAGTATGTCTTGAGCAACTAGCTTTAATGAAGCTAATATCAGTATCTTCTTTACTAATCTGGAAAAGGTTAGGGATAAGATAAAAGTTAGTGATAAGATAAAATATATGTACAGCGTCGATGAAACTGGGATAACGACGGTCCAAAAACCGAATAGAATTGTCGCTAAGACAGGTACTAAGCAAGTTGGCGCATTGACATCAGCCGAACGAGGAACCTTAGTGACATTAACTTGTGCAGTCAATGCCATTGTAATTTTTGTACCCCTAATGTTTTTATTTCCCAGACTTAAATATCAAGAGCTTTTGTGAGAGATGGTCCTACTGAAAGTATTGGCGCCGGAAACTCAAGCGGATGGATGCAAGAAAAGGAGTTTCTAATATTTTTGAAACACTTTCAAAGATACACGAATGCAACAGTTCAACGTAAAGTACTATTCGCAAGCAATAGTCCACATATCAATCCTGGCTCCAGAGCCAGGATTGATATGTGGACTATTGCTCCAAAAATGGTTTAGTAGTATTGTCATTTCCCCCGCACTGCTCTCACAAGCTACAACCGCTAGACCGATCCGTATATGGGCCACTAAAGAAAGCTGTTAATGCAAGTTGTGATTCTTGGATGCGCAATAATCCCTGAAGAATTATGACCATCTATAACATTCCATCTATAGTAGAAACGGCACTTCCAATGGCATTGACTCCAACCAATATTCAATCCGGTTTCAGATGCACTGGCATAAAATATAATAAAAATACACCCTATAATAAAACACCCTATAATAAAAATATATTCACAGCTCTCGATTATGCTCCATCTTATGTCACAGATAGGCCAGCACCTGAAACTAATGAAAATGATACTGATAATGTCGAATTGAGAAAGCCAAATGATGATCCGATTCAATCGACTTCATTTTCTCTACCTTTAGGAACAAACAGCTCACGGCTAGGGTCTCAACCGAATGAGCAGGATACTGACCCGTACCATCAACGTCTTGTTCCTCACAGCCGCAGTCTAATACTCCACCTCAAGCAAAAGGAGATGAGGATAATATAAATCTAGATGAAGAGTTCATCCCAGAAGCCGTTCGACCTTTCCCCAAAGCTCTACCCAGGAAGGAAGGAAGGAAAGAAGAAAAAAATAAAAGAATATTTACCATATATGCAGACACTCCCGAAAAACTATCAGAGAGGAGCATGAAGAAAAAGAGAAAAAGAAAGCGATGAAGAATCTTTCTGGTTTAAAGCTAAATACAAAATCAAAACCTTAGGAAGAAAAGGAGAACAAGAAAGCTATGAAAAATCTGTCTAGTTTACAACCAAAAAATAATCTTAAACAGAAAACAAGGAATTCTAAAAGAAAAGCGGAGAACGACGAGAGTGATGAAGAAAATGAGAATTGTTTATGTATTGTTTGCTTAGAGTCGTATGAGTCATGCCCACCGGGAGAAAAATGGGTTGAGTGCATTGAATGCAAGCGCTGGTCCCATGAAGAGTGCACCCAGCAAAACAATTTATATGTCTGTCACAACTGCGATTCAGAGTGATTCAATGAACGATGATGAATGAGTCAATGTTCTGAAAAACTATAAGTAATGCCTAATTATTTAAGGCACGTACTTACTCTCTCTTTTTGAAAACCTTTTATTAGAAATTATAGTTGTTAATTTGATTAATATTTTGTTACATTTATTTAGAAAAGTTAAGTGATTCCCAAAGTAAACAAAGTCGTATAACGGATTTTTCAATTAGAGGTGTTATTCGAATCAAAATAACAAAACTTATTTTAAAAAACTCTAGAAATGTTATTGGCTGTAAATTAGAATCAATAAAAATGATATACTTTAGATTTTTAATTATTACTTTTTATTTTAGTGTTTTTGAAATCATCTTACAATCGACCCCATCAAGTGTTACAACCGACCCTGGGTCGGGGGCGGTTGTACCATTTCGCCCTTGTATTAAATTCTATTTCACAAAGTTATTATTGCTTATTATAACGAATCCATTTCAAGTTTTTGGAAAGCCTATTAAATAGAGCACTAAAAGTACTCTCACAATTGACTTCGAAAATCAAAATGTTACTTTCGACCCCGGTTTACCCTACTTAGCACAACTGCTTAGGTATGTAGTCAGGGCGTATGCCTACCTACCTACCCCGTTTCTTAAGAAACGTACGTCGCCGGTTGGGGAGTGTATATAGCTAGAAAACTGCTAGAAACTAGCTAGAAAAAGCTCAGGAACGATAATTAATTTAATTATTTATAAAATACGCACTATTACAAAGTATTACTTTATTTAGATACAGTGCATGTATAAAGTCGGTTAAAAATAGGAAAAAAACTTTTTTTATTTGAAAGGATATACTTGCAGATTGGTCCCATTTTTATCAAAATCCTGTTCCGATGATGGGATCTATGGAGAATTGCGGGAACTCCTTAAATATTATCATATGAAGTTGAAAATGTGCATGTTGATTAAAATTCCGATGACAATTTATATTTTTTATGGTAAGCATGACCTGATTCTACCTACACCCTGGGTTGGCTCCCGACGAGGGGACTCCTCAACGGTCAACAGTACAGACACTAAATGTTATATACTCACTAAGTTTCTACATGACATGGCTGCTGCACCCATGGCTGGCTCCCGATTAGTGGACTCCTTAACGGTCAATACGAAATTTTGTAAATGTATTCAATTACGACAGCCCGTTCTAACTTTTACAACGACAGGACTGCGGCACCCAGAGTTGGCTTCCAACGAGGGAACTTCTCAACGGTCAACAGCACAGACACAAAATTTTGTATACGAATTTAATTATGATAGCCCGTTCTAATTATCACCAAGGTTAAGTCGGTTTTTTTTACCTAAATTTTTGTGTATTATTGTATTTAAAGCGCTAGGATTGCACACCCTCCTAGCTCATTGGATTAAAGACTTGTTATGATTATTATTATTATACAAAAAGGTATAACTGGTTATATTGCGTTACATACGCATAACATGGTTGGGCGTGCCGCTACACAACGACGTCTAACAGTCAACTATTGTAGATTTTAGGTATGGTATCAATAAAGATAACAAAAGCCTTAAAAAAGCAGTATTTCTAGGCACAAAATACAATCCAGGATATGATAAGAAAAGGTAACATCTAGCTTTTGGTGAGAGATGTTAGCTTCTTTAATGCGACACACATGGGAAGGTAGCTAGTTCCATAATCGGGCTGCATGTAGTATACAATACATGAATAGGGAAATGAACATGACTGATATATTGACATTGACAGCATATTATTCTGACTGGATTTATAAAAAAACATAACTATAATGAAGTAATCAGTTACTTCAGATACATATCAATGGCACTGCACCTGACCTGAATATGCTACTGATACTAATTAAACTCATTTGGAACAGAGCCATAACTAGTAAGTGAGAGTTTTCTTTGAGCAGAAAAGAATTTGATTGCATGCCAATTTCCATTTTATCATACCGCTACTAAATTTAGATTGGGTAAATCACCGACTAACCCATATTGCGCATAATTCAATAACACAGCTAACTTTGGCAGCTAACGGCTCGTGTGATGTTATCTCTGGTCGGCTCAACTTATGGTTGAACTCCCCTCCAGTAGCCTCCTCGAAGTGGGTCGAACCTGGAAAGGACTCATTTTCCTTTGTCACGGCAGGTGGATCACATCCTCTGGGGGATGATCTTCGGGCACTGCTTGGCGGTTTGCGCATCGTGTGGCGTCAGCCAATCGACTGCTCCCTCCGGCGAATAACTAGGAGGGTCTGATAACCATAATAAACGTTTCCTAAGTATGGATGTTGACCTAGTTTCAGCTACTCTTGAAACAACACGTTGGCTACCCGATCCAGTGTTAAAGACGGGCAAAGGACGCCGCGGTCCGCAATATATTCGAACCGAATTACGAGGCCGGGGATGCGACTTCGGACCTGTGAACTGTGACGGGAAATCCGGCCAAATCTGGTAGTGAGTGTGCAAGGCTGGGAATAAACCGTTGGGAATAAACCCGTTGGGAATATCCGTTGGGAATAAACCCAACGGGCGTTGGGTTTATTCCCAGTGCCATGTTGGACTCTCACAGGCTCGTCGGATGAGCTAGAGAGTGGACTGTCTTGGAGGAGGAACTAGAGAGTAGAAGTCTGTACTTGACCCCACGGTTGAAAGAATGATTATGTACCTACCTATCTTTATACCTCCTGGAGTGGCGGGTTCGACTGTATTAGTGTACAACTCCAAGATACAATGTGAATATGCCGACGAAAATTTAGTTCACAATAATCTTTAGAAAGAAGTGGCTACTAAATATTGTTAGTTAGACAACCTAATATTAGAGCCGTTGTAAAACAATTCGTAGACGCTTTATAGGTAATAGTGTTTATCATAATTTGTGTAAATATGGTATGTCATATAAAAATACTAATAGTGTTTGTAGCAAACACTATGTATTTTTAACATATCTACGAGATAAAGTCGCTTTTTCGCATTCAATAATATATCACGTGTCTCTCTCATTATGTCAATTTAAAATAATATTATTGCGTCTTTTAGTAAATGCTATGTTAGATGGTTCACATATTTTAAAAAGATGAGTAACTTCATTGTTGGATTCGTTATCTTCTTCAATTACTCTTATATATATATGGCTTAACCTGCAAGGTTTTTTCGAAGTGTGTTCCGGGAAACGAGTTCAAACATATCGAACAAGGCTATCGGTTTTTCAATATCAAATTTCATCTATCCCTATCTGGGCGAAAATTCTCACCGACACGATAAAGCGACATACAGCAAATACGACTCGCCGTTTGTTTTATTCTGGCTACGACGGCCGACTCGATCAGATGTGAAAACAATAACGATGCCTGTAAATCACCCTCGCTAGCAGTGTTGCCGCCAGGCACCAAAATAAATTGTTAACACGACGACCAGTACTTTGTGGTACTCCTTAGCTCGTGGGAAAGTTCCAAGAAGTTTATTTCAGCCCGCCATAAAGTGACGCAAATCTGCTGACTGCGAAAATCTATTTCCATTTTATTAGGATTTGAACAGTTTAGGATTTATATAGAAGATAATTAGGTAGAAATAATCTAGGTCTATTTGTATGTAATCATGAATATTTTATGTACAATAAGTTCAACCTTCAGTCGGCAAAAATGACTAAAAAACTATTTTACTTTAATCTCTGTTGGTGCAAAGGATTTTTTAAAACGGAGTTAAACGTTGTTAATCGCGGGTTTATATTCGAAACCACGTTGTTTTAAGTCACTCTTAATGAATTAAACGGGACTAAAACGGGTTTGGACTATCGGCCACATGCATTTGATGAATGAATAGCTGAGTCCTCGATTCTAGGCTATACCGGTGCAGTGGAGTCCACAGTCGCGGCGTTCTATCACGGTGGGGAAGGCAACGAAAAATCACTGCACTATATTCCTGGTCCAACTATAGCTGCGAATTAGAACAGCCCAGGAGAATCACATTCATTGTCGCTTAAGTCCGGCATCGGACATAGCATGACGATGTTTTGATGACGAAATATACGATTTGCGTCAACTTACACACATGTTACACAATACACACACTTACACATTACACGCAAAGATAGTTATAAACGCGTCATAGAAGGGTTGTTTGTAAGAGGTTGTCATATGACAATAAACCCGCCAATTTGATTTCACAATAAAGAGTAAAAACAAAAACAAAACAAAAACTAACAAACTTACGCTTCGGGTTAAGATTAATTGGAAGGAAGGCTAGAAAACGTATTTCGTGGCTGATAAATTGTTCCGTGAAACGACCGCATTGCTTTTCCAACTGGCTGCCAATAAAGTTAAAATAGCCATGATAATTGCCAATATCCGGACGGAACGGGCTGAACGGGGCACGATTAACTTCTATTACGTCGGGACGCTCGGTCCAATCTCCGGCTTAACGCCCATTCGGTAGCCTCCCAAAGAGAGACTAACCCACAAGGGCCGGAATTCTGCCTGCGGCTGCATCGTGCAGTTCGTTGACAGTTGAGGTCTGTTATGGGCCAGTGGAAAACCTCAGGCGGCTCTGGGCGTTTGTGCAGTAGCCGGGTTGTTAGCTACGCTGCCTAACCGGCGACCTACTTAGGAAATAATATTGCATGTGTATATTGTTTTTTGTGCATTCTGCACCATCTAACCACATTTTACCTTTTTGTGGCCCAGAGTTGTTTTTCGAGTGGTTCTTTTCCAAGTATTTTTTTTTGAGAAATAGAATAGGAAAAATGGCCAACTTTTTTAACAATAGTTTGATCACAAATATCATTTATGTATATTACAAATAATAATTATTTTCTTTTTTGCAGACACATATTACGAAGACAAAAGATGCCCGTTTGAAAGCTGGTTTTTTGACAAGCTTTAAATTGCTGGTAATTGCTCCTAATCGTTCCTAATTACGTATAAGTAAATGTATTTAAAACTTGTATTTATACTGCATGGACCATGGATATTCCCTTGCGTAACACCAAAGGTGGGAGGCGCAGTATCATTTTTGATACTCCCAATTTTGTATAATTGTATAAGGTCTGACGAATAACTTCCAAACCATTTTAGTGTGATCGAGGTAACAACTACATCGTTAAGCTTGCTCCAAATAGGGGAGATTGAGGGTAATTAGGGGGGTGTGTGAACAGGGGGTGGTTGGAAGAGCTTGGGGGGAGGTAGCTGGAGGTGTGTATTACAGTAGTTGAAAACGACGATTTCCGTGAAGAATAAATGTAATTTCCAAAACATTAAACATAATACAAAACGTGACACGTACACACCCGAATGACTCAGTTAATTGTAAACAACAATGGAAAATCCCCTCATAGAAAAACATCAGGCTGCAAAGATGCGAACCGCATGGAAAATCACTTCGTCGCAAATCATGCTGCATAGCTTCCTCCTCGGTAGATAACACTACTGTATTTCAATTAAGAGATGGCGCTACTTGATTTCATCAAACAGATAGCATTATTTACTAAGATAACGCATCCTCCAACATTCCTATGCCAGTTACTGTTGATTTTTTGGTCGAGGAATATCCTAGACATTTAATCCCTGTGCAACCTCGGCTAAATAGCTTTGTTAGCTCCTAGTTCTTCCGATCCATACTGGGTTGGTGATAAAATATTATGTGTGATTGTAAGTCCTATTTCTTGGCCACTTTTTCTATTAATTTAGAAATTGTGCTTTTTTGCAGATACATGGTACGAAGATGTAGCGACGACTATGTACGTTTTAAAATTGTTGGAAAGATGCCCGTCTGAAAACTAATTTTTTGACCAGCTTAAAATTGCTGCTAATTGCTTCTAATCCTTTCTAATTACATATAAGTAAATGTATTTAAAACTCCCAATGTTTACAAAAAAAACCAGAGAGCATAGCTGTGACAAAGCCATCTTCCAGAAAATAGTACACAGAGCCATTGAAAGCATTATGTTTTCCATTATACTGCTGGAGAAATTTATCGTAGCTGAAAGATGTTAGTGGAAACCTCTTTAAAGCATATCTTATTTATAACATCTGCAATGTTATAAAAATTATAAAACCAGAACTTTATTAGTTATTTAAAATCCTCTTTAGCTCAACGTTCCTTTTTAACGGCAACGTGAAAACTTGCTATAGAACATAATTTCTCAATAATATTAGAATTTCCTTATTCCTTCCGATTAAGGAATAATTACTTTCCCGGTAGGGAATGTAATAAGACAGATACATACAAGAAGACGTAGGAAGAGGCAAGAAGACGTTAGAAGAAGTAAAAAGATGGATATATACATGTTGACTCCTCCCCTTCCCCGAGACGATTAAGACCGTTTCCAGACTGAAATCTGTCTGTGAGTCTGTGTGTCTGTATGTATTCCTCCACGATAGCGCCTAAACGCTTCATCAGTTTGGGCTGATATCAGGCATGTAGGTACCATTTGGTCATGGTAAAGTTGTAGGCATCATAAGGTCATGGTCATGGTCATCATTGAGTTGGAAAAATTGTGGTTGAAATCGGTCCACCTATTTTTATTTGTTACTAGCTGACTCGACAGACGATGTCCTGTCCAAATTTTAATAAATTTTTTTTTGATCGTTTTGTGAATTTGTGAAAGCTATTAGAATATGTAAACAAAGTAAAAATCGGTTTCAAGACTTTCCCAGCAATTAGAAACCTTCCCCCTCCCTTCCACCCCCTTCCTCCTAAACTTCCCCCCCCCCCCTTAAATCACCCTTTCTCAACCCTAGCCCCGATCGATTTGCATTGCTGCAAAACTTTGGCCATTCCACAGTTCTTCAGAAGGTTGCAAGTTGGAGTTTCATTGATTTGAATATTAAATGGCAACTTGATGAGCTGTTCGACTGTCTTCCAACAACGTAGCTGCAATTCCTGATGAAGCAAGTGCAATCGCAAATTCATTCTGCAAGCGAATCGTTGCCGAAATCAATGCGATCAATTTTTTTCCAGTTTCACCGGGAACGTCCAAGAAAAAAATCCCTCATGGTCCATCGTTCACAACTTTCATAAGAGTGTAGTTTGCATATTTTTGTTGCCGATTTAATAGCGAAACGTTCGTTCGAACTGATCAGTACGTAAAAGTAGAAACGATGTTGGGCCACGAACTTTGACTAATAGCAAACTCAAATAGAAACATTCGTGGTTGCTTGGATGGACTGAAATAAACGACCTAATACATCCGTGGAAAATACATGTGGGTAACGCGAATTGGGTTTCCTTGTTTCCGTCGTTGTTTTTTTTTTACAGTTGATTCCAAATAATATATCTTGGCGTTTCGGAGTATAGCAGCGTTTAAGCGAAGTAATCATTCTGGCACATTTCATAATGAAAATCAATACCGAAATTCATATATTGGAATATAAATAAAATAACCACATTTGTTGGACAGATCGCGAAACCACACAAAAGTACAAAAATGTAATTTTATCTTAGTTTGGGCTGGAATGCGTTTATCTAGATTTTTCTCAAGATCTTCCAGATTTTTATTCATTTTATCAATTCGTTTTTATTTATTTTTTTCAATTGTACATTCGATTGAAATATTTCCTCCGAAAGCTTAGCGATCAAAACAAAAAAAAAAAAACAACCTAATATGTCGTTTCTATTCCCTAGTAGATTTTCCAATACAGGCAAATTTTCAAATTTTCCTTTCTGCTCATTGGACTTTATTTGGACTATTACAAACATTGCCAGGAAAAAAATGCCAAATCGGTTTAGCCGTTCAACCTAATATGCGGTTACCAACGAGCAACATTTCATTTTTATTTATATAGATAATTATATTTTTTTCTCTAAAAGTTGCGGGTACCGAATCTATCGCGGACCACGGCATCCTTTGCCCGGCTGATCATCCAGGATCGGGTAGCCGATGGTCGTTTCAAGAGCAGTCGCCGTAAGGTCCGCAAACACTCCCGTTCTATAGGAAACAGTACTGCTTCCAGACTCCCCCGGCTGTTAGTCAGAGTGCACAGTCGATTGGCTTACCCGCCAGGTGCGCAGACCGTCTAGGAGCGCCAGAAGGTTGATTCCTAGGGGAAACTAGCCCTAAGGCCAGAGTCCTGCCCGGACTCGCACATCATGCGTGGAGGCCGCCGGATGGGTCTTGACCTGTGGGTGTGACCAACCCTGAACAATATGGGTCTTCGTGGCCAACTCAGCAAGGGCCCATTAGTGCCCACTGTGTGCGACCAAGAGCATGCTCGCCGTAAGCTTCGACAAGCATTCGATGCGATACAGAAGCGTTTTTCTTCAAACGGAAACAGAAAATCAATGCCTCCCGCAAATAAGAGTTTTCAGGCATGAAATTCGACATTTTTACGAGCGAAACAAATTGTGAACTGAATATTGTTGACAGATGTCCGAATGAACAATTGAGACAGTTGGTACGGTTCGGAAGCTCATACATATTCGGTTATCGACCGCTAGATGTCGTTACCGGTTTCATATTTGTACACCTAGTACACAAATATTTCGACTTTGCTCGGAATAAAATGAAATCTTATTTATGGTTATAAATTCCAATGTTATTTAGTATGATAATGCATCTTCCAAAATTCCTATCACTCGAATCTAGTCGAGTATTGATCATTACTTGAGTCCTTACTCAACCAAGTATTACTCAGGTGCCAAGTAGTACCTACTTACGTATTGGATGCGTTCTATAGTCGAATATCGTTCATCGACTCAGTTGAGTAATACTCGAGTAGCGGGCAAAATATGGGTAAAATAAAATATTTCGTATTTTATTCGAAAACAAATTACTAATATTTTATTGTATATCTAAAATTATGATTAAGATTTACAGAGAGTATTTATACCCATTTTATTGTTGTTTTTCTATAAAATGTGAATCAAATTGTTTATTTTAATTCATAGCCGGTGATTTAGAAAAACGCCAATTTGTTGTCACCACGAGTTGACAGTTAGATTCTAACTTCATGAATTCTTTCAAAGTGCGCGTAAGAATCATCTATCCTGATTTTTCGCGTAACGCCCTCATATCGGTTTCTGAGTTTTAGTTTCTTTGTTTTATTTGGACTTCGATATGGAGAAAACAAATGTGACCTCGATAGCGTCCTGCCGCACCACGGACCACGAATATTCTCTCATTTGCCTCCAGCCGTTGTAGAAACTCCGCCATTTCACGAAATAATACGTAAATACAATAATATAGACATGCACCAACGCATATAAACGATAATTGTTGACAGCTCCAAGCCAAGTAGCTCTCAAGTATCGCCAGAGGCATACTCAGCCCTGAGTAATACTCGAGTATTACCCGCCTTCTCAATACTCGAATATAAAATGAAAACTGAAATTCAAGTATTACTCGAGTGCTGCTCGGTACTCGAATAATAACCAATACTCGATAGATTCGGGTGCAGTTACTGTAATTCTAAGAAGTCTTGCCAGGAAAGTCTAGGGGTGACAAAACCGTTCTATTTTAATATAAGAATAAAAAACATACTAATGACAATCAGCGTCTGCACTTACAATTACAATTACGATTACAATTTAGTTCTGCTCCAGTAGGTAAGCTTTCCTACACTTGGATGCGTCTTTGCCTCTAAAATAATAAATAATGTTATATAATTAAAAAATATTAACTCTCATGATATAGTTGTGGCAATATAAATTAATTTTAGTAAATTATAATTAGTTTGAAAACCGAAAATATTTGATAAATAGAAAATAATCTAAAAACCCAAATTGCTCATCAAAAAAAGAGCTCAATGTCTGTAGTTATAATTATCACGGCAATAATATGATGGTCATGAAAATAGATAAGGGTGTAATAAAAATATCTAAATTTAAATTAATTGTCAAATCTAGCAATATAGCCGTCGTCGATAAAAATAAAAATAAAAATTACGCTCTTTGGCAAAGTCGATTATCATGAACTTTCCGTTATTTTACATTAGGATGCTTTTGGAATAAGAACTGGTTGCTGCACTGCTGCACTAGTTGAATTGATTGCAGCGTTAGCGTATTTGAAGTTGCTTCTCTGATAAAAAAATGCTTGCCTGCTGATGGCGATATCAGAATCTCTGGCAAACGAGAAACTGTGGAACTTAGGAATATCTCGATTGCAGGGTTTGACGTGTACTTAGGGTTTGTACTTAGAGGGAGGTAATGGGCCCTGTTGCAGTTGGCCACTAAGACCCATACGTTGGGATCGGTCAAACTCACGGGTCAACACCCACCCGGCGGCCTCCACGTATGAAGTGCAAGCCCGGGTAGGACTCTGGCCTGCGGGCCAGTTTCCCCTAGGAGTCTTCTGCCGCTCCTGGACGGTTTGCGCACCGAGCGGCGTCAGCCAATAGATTGTGCGTTCTGACTAACAGTCGGGGGAGTACTGTCTCCTATAGAGCAGGGGTAGGTTACCCTACGGCGACTGCTCTTGAAACGACCAATCGGCTACCCGATAACGGGTGAGAAGCCGGGCAAAAGCCGTCGTGATTCGCGCTAGATTCGGTAGACACCAAATCACCACGGAGTAAGGGAGAGGACCGCGTAAGCGACCTCGAACCCCGAACCATTTATAAGGTCGGAGAAACCTACCCGAATCTGGAAGTAAGGGCTCGAGGTCGCCCGCTGGTTACATCCCGGTGTCTCGCGGTAAGGCATTGACTTCTTATTGGCAAGTGGCGTGACTAAACAGTGGACTGTTTTCGTAACAAATCTTCAAAGCTCACCTCACGGGAGATAGAAATATCGATATCGTTATAACTTCCTGGGGTGACGGGTTCGCCCGTTATAGTCGACACCTCTAAGTGTTATGGTCACCAACATACTAGCATTGATTATATTGTGTATTATGTATAGTATTTAATTATAGTACACTATATTATAATCAATGATACTAGTATTGAAAAAGTTTATTGATACTCTATTGAAATGTATTTATTCATTCATAACTAGTTAAAAATTAATAGCTATATAGTAATAGCTCGCGTGGGAGATGTCCGTTGCCGGCGCAGCGGAGTTACGAAGTGTGTAAGTTCTTTGTTTGGTCGATAAGCCGAGGCAGAGCATAAGCAAGGCGGGTAATCGAAGTCATGCTGTCAAGCAGGCAGGAGTGATTTGCAATGGCTCTTTGCTGTATGGTCGACCCGGTTCAGAATGTATCGCGGACCGCGGCGTCCTTTGTTCGTCTTTAACACGGAATCGGTTAGCTAAAGGACCGTTTTAAGAGTAGCTGACTTCAGGTCAACATCCAACATTGCCTTTCTCTCATTTTCCGGGTCAGAGCATCATTATTAACCTACCTGTCAAGTCCTTTACATGACAAGCAATTAAATATCATGACTGTTCATTCGACTGTATGATAATAAAAAGCCTATGATAATAAAAACATGATAATTTAAGCAACGAGTAAGATCTCATGTTTTGTAAAAAGTGTTTACTACTAAATTGTACTCTGTAAACTGTACTCTGTAACTGATTGCTACTAAACTGTAAACTGTACACTGTAAGAACGTTTTCAAATGGATATTGTGTTTACTTATTGGAAAAGTACGGCGTGTGCCTCGGTCTACTCTCTTTGTGGATCGGAAAGTTTGATAGCGAACCTGAATGTGTGTATATTTCACTCACCAAAGCCACTGCATAAATTCAAGCGCGGCGAAAACATTTCCCTCGATTATTTCACTTTGTGGCGGTACATATTTGTGCTCTTTATAAACTGATACAATTTGTCTCTGTAAACTCCGTAGTCTTTTGGCTTCCTCTAATACAAATAATAATCTTGAGCGATAGCACACTGAGCATGCCCCCATCGGTGAGACCCCTCCAAGGCCTCTCTTTGGAGACATTTTTTTTAAATATGATTTAACAGCCTCTTCTGGAGGTGAAAATCGTTGACTACGTAAAATTGGTTCGTAATTTTTGAAAACAAAACGAAGTCACCGGGTGCCAAGTCGATATTTTATAGAGAATGGCTCATGATTTTTACGTTTTTCGCCTTCTACAATTCATTTGACTTTTTGCTAGTGTGAGAGCTGGCATTGTGCAATATGATAAAGCGTTTACGGCTGCTTTTACGGAGCTCGTCATTAAATTCCGACAAAAAAATTATCTTGTAACAATCAGTATTCAGTGTACGATGTTTTCCTAAATAATAGACAAAATTTTAATAAAATGAAAAACCGACGGCAAAATTTGCAAAGTGCAGCAGCCAGGTCATGGGGATACTTAGAACGGGCTATCTTCGTATACAAAATTTTATGTATGTGTTGTTGACCACTGAGGAGTTCCCTCGTTGGAAGCCAACCCTGGGTGCAGAAGCCATGTCATGATAAAACTTAGAACGGACTATCATAACTGAATCAAGGACGGTAACAATTGTTACCAGAATCAGGTCATGCTTACTATAAAAAGACACGAATTGTCATCGGATTTCATTTTTTTTCAAATTATTTATTGAGTTCCAATTATGAGTACATTTAATATACAAAAGTCTTAAGAGCGTGTTAGCATTTTTCATGCGCAAATCAAGAACTTGGCAGTTTTTGAAGTGATTTTAATCACATAATTAATCGTTTTAGCTTCTTTTGACTTCAGTCATCGTAATCACCATATATATTTATTTTAACTCTATTTGATAATTAATATAAAATTGGATAATTGACTTAGTAAACAGCGGATTTCGAAAGCGCGATTTCTAGATGAGGCGTGAAGACTCAATTTTGAAGAAAAATTACACCAATTATTATTACTAGGTAAGAAGGTAAGAAATATTAATTTGAAGAAACATATCCTGGAATTTAAAACGTATTAAGAAAAAATCCATTTTAAAATCATTAACTTGTATTTTTATTACGTCTAAGAAAGTCAAAAATCTAGAAATTGACTATAAGAAAATACGTTATATCTCATAATCTAGAAGTCATTTGACAACATAAATAATTTTATACGTAAGAAGAAAGATTATACTATAAATTTGTAAAAAAGAAAAAATATCCGTCCTCTACTTTTATGATAATAATTTTTCAAAGTAACTATAAAATCGTGTGCCTTGAACGGTCTAAAATCATTCTCGCTCTGGCGCTCGTCGACGCAGGATCTATGTCGGTTGATCTTCCACCGTCGCGCAAGTGCCGCGCGTAATATTTACGTAAATTATAGTGCGACTAAATAATTGTGATCCCTAAGTATTTTGTATTGTATTTATGAATCTGAACGAGGCTATTCATTTAAACAATATTTTGATTAATAGTGGACTAAGCTTATAACAGCTATACTTAACTTATATTTATTTTCTCAACAAAGGTGTTTTTATTCTACTTACAGAACATGGGTAGAAATGAATAAAAATATTATTATGGATCAAAGAAATCTGTGATGTCACGAAAATGTAACATGATTAATAATTTGCAGAAGTCAAGAGAAGCTGCGTAAGTATCTAATGTCTAAGCTGAGTAAATATCTATTAATTTTTAACAGGGTGTCAATACATTTGTGTACGTTATTGTTTTTGTACCAACATAATACTCGTAGTCAGGCAAATGACAAATCTACTAGCGGTCACCATCAACCGTAACACTTTATTTTTACCCGACTACGGCACAGTCAAAAGGAGGGTTATGATTTTAGCAGACTATGTAAGCATGTTTGTATGTATGTATGTATTTAAGTATGTACATATGTTAATCTGTTCCCTCATATCTCCAAAACTTCTAGTCGTATTTTGATAATCGAGGTATTGTGAGATTTGAGACAAAAAATTATATCAAACATTATCAATAATATTGACATGCCTTCGGGATCGGCATATTTTTTTATTATATTAAGTTATTGAAAGCCAAATTTTACGCGGAGTAGTAAGTAAAACTACGTAATAAGACAAATAACTACTTAAAACCTAACGATAGTAGATTTTTAATGTAGACACCTAGTTAGTAAATTACCTTAATTTATCATTATACTAATGTTCGCTGAATTACATTTTTTAAATATGTGATTCGTTAATAATCTATGTATTGCAATTGTTTGTTTAAAGACGCATTAGCTAAACCAATTTCAATAGATCTTGTAATGTCTCAGAAGTTGGGGTGTTATCATTTTTACGTAACTATTTACAGTAACTATTAATTAATGATTGACAGTAAGTCAATAATTACTTAATTAGGGTACACAGAGAAATTACAAAATAGTCATTAGTGATGGTATAAAATGAATGTGATGTCCAAATCATTATTATTTATACCATCATTAACGACCATTTTGTAATTTGTCTGTGTACCCTAATTACGTAATTATTGACTTACTGTCAATCAATAATTAATAGTTACTGTAAATAGTTACTTGAAAATGATAACCCCAACTTCTGACACATTACAAGATCTATTGAAATTGGTTTAGCTAATGCAAGTCTTTAAACAAACAATTGCAATACATAGATTATTAACGAATCACATAATAAATAAAACATATATAATAGCGACATATATTGGACAAACTGCTACAATATAAAATAAGATTTATATAAGTATCGTGTTTGGTATTAAATAAAAGGTCTCAATGAGTACAATTTAAAAATATGTACTAAAAACAACGAAAATATGTTAGTAGTCAGGTTTTAGGTCTTTCAACTTTTTGCTGGTTTAAAATGCATTACTATTAATAACTTGATGAAATATAAGAGGTAGGTACACCGGAATCAAATATTGGTATTTTTTTATTCTGCGGATTCCCTAATTTCCTTAATAATCGTCCTTTGTTTTTCTTTCAGGTCAAAATTAATAGAATATTTAATAAATACTAAAACACCCAAATTCACCCTCAACTGTATCTTCTGCCTCGCCTCTTACTGATATATCGTAAGTTGAAAATTGTAGTTGTTTTTAATCTACTAAGTGAACTTTTATTTTGCTTTATTTTCATTAATGTCAGCAATTTTATTTGTAGGACTGAAAACATAGATATCGATTTAATTGAAGAAATACACCCTAATGTAACTTTTGATTCACCCAGAGAAACACCTAGTACAAATAACGTAAATAATCAAATATCGCGAGTAGAAAATCGTTATAGGTATTTCAGTTTGTGAACTTTTGGGTTTATGTTCATTTATATTAGTCATTTTATTTGTAGTACTGAAAATATGAACATTGAAGCAAAAGTAGACCCACCCAAAATGTTAACAGAAATGCTTAGTACCAGTCATTCAACCGATCAAAATATATCATGAGTTGAAATTGTAATGTATATTTCAGTTTTACTCCGTATTTTTGTAAATTTCATTACTTATATCGATCATTTAATTTGTAGCACTGAAGGTATGAACGGTGATTTCATTGACTATATTTGGGTTAATTTAACGATTAGTTATGTTGAGGTAAGAACTAATATCTTTTTTACTTTTCAACTATAATGAAACTTGAAAAAACCGTTAATTTACTCTTTTTTTTTAGGTTACAAAAACAGAACCGGAATCTATAAATATCGAAGGAAGACGCGTGGTAGATTTTCAATATTTCTTGGACGGCTTTAAAAAAAATTGCAGAACAACAATCGGTTTGGTTGTTCATTACATAACCTAAAAATCGTAAAAATAAAACGAGTTTATTTTTATAAGTACCGATATAGGTAATTTTATGTGATTATAATAATATTGCATAATCCATATTTGTATAAATTTAACTAAGATACATAATTAATCTATTTTACACAGTCTTTTTATTTTCTTCGTAAACTTTAGTTATTTAATTATTAACTAAAAATATAGGTACGCCATAGCTACAGATCAAGATCGTTCAGTCGCCGTACCCCGCAACTGTGTCCCGTGCGTGAGGAAAAACCCACCCAGGCGCGCTCACTTCGCGCGTCGAGCGGTTAAATACCTAAAACCCGAGCGCCTAGATTTGGGACAACGCTCTTAACCTAACTAGGCTGCCGCCTGTTCCAAGGTAAGCAATTTATTTTAATTATCCTAAGAAATCTATAATATTATATCTGTCACAGATCCAGATGAAATGATCGCTTGCGCCGAATGCAAAATAATTACACGTAACGGCTGTGGATTATTACGTAAAATAAATAAAGTTGCGGGAAAATCATGGAAATGCACAATTTGTACCATGAAACCGACTAAAAAACTACAGTCCCCAGCTATTACGATCAGCGGTACTAACCAGTGTCGGAGCGATCCAAACATCTCTGACTGCGGAAATCGATCACCCACCGTCTCTGCAACCTTATCGCAAGATATACTGGGTAAAAAGATCGATCAAATAAAAATTTGTGTCGCTGGCGTTGTGGAAGATAAATTCTTAGAGCAAAATAAGATATCCGAGGAACAAAATAAAGCCATCCTCGATGCGATCAATGCAATGTCCGACAAACATGATGAGATGCTTGAAAGAATGAAAGGACTAGAAGAGTTATGCTTCACCCTCAGGAAGGAAAAAAACGAAATTAAAGAAAGAACCAGGATCCTGACACAGAGAGTGTCCTTCTTTACAGAATATGGAGTACTGGATGTAAGGCAATCATTCATAAAACAATTACTAATTGAGTTTCACAGAATCAAGGATCAGCAGACAAGAAGCCAACAAACTAAAAACACAAGGCAAGCTACCTGCTTCTTTACTAGATAATATGTTTGTTAATTTTCCACGTAAGAATGTCATAATTTCAGATACAATCAGCAACAGTCTTTCAGACCATGCTTTCCACTGCATTACTATTAATAATATATTCAAGCATACTAAAGATTTCTATTATAAAAAAGTCAGAATATTTGATAACAAAAGTCACATTCTCTTTAATACATGGCTAAATACAATAAATTGGAAATATTTGGAAAAATTCGATGACGTCAACGAGGCATTTAATTGGTTTCAATCGAAAGTTACCAACTGCTTCAATAATTCTTTCCCATCGTTAAAAAAAAGAATATATTTTAACTCAAAAAATAAAACCTACATCACGAATGAACTAAAAGCTAAATGTAAATTGAAAAGAAAATACTACAGGAATCGTTATATAAAAAGCATATCAACGACCAGAACATACATATTAAAAATGACAAAAGAGCTACGGAATGAAATTAAATTAGCTAAAAAGCAATATTATTCAAAATTATTAAAAACCTCTTCAAATAAAACTAGACAATCATGGCAGATAATAAATAATGAATTAAATAGGAAAAACAGGACAATTAAAAAAAACATAACCTTGACAATAAATGGAGACGTGATTATCAATCCAGATAAAATATGTGAATCTTTCAACACATTTTTTATTTCTAAACCAGTTCAACTCGCATCACAAATACCACCACCAATTAACTCTGCTTCTCAGAAATATTTCAAAAACACCAAAATTAACGACTCCATATATCTATATCCTGTATCGACTGAGGAGGTAGACAAGTGCATAGATTCTCTTAAGAACAAAAAGTCAGCGGGTCTAGATGAAATTCCAATCTGTATTATTAAATCTTATAAAAACATTTTTGCACCATGCCTAACGCGCCTATTTAATCTAAGTTTTGCTAACGGAGTATTTCCCGACGTTTATAAAGTGGCAAAAATTGTACCTTTGTTTAAAAAAGGAGAGGCAAGTAATATCGAAAACTATCGTCCTGTGGCGTTATTAAATATTTTTTCAAAGATTCTTGAAAAAAATATAGAAAATAGATTAAACAAATTCATGGAAAAATTTGCGGTACTGACAGACAACCAATACGGATTTAGGAAAAACAAATCTACACAAGATGCAGTGTTGTCCGCATGTAGAATTATTCAAATTAGTCGCAATGACAAGATGTTTTCTTCTGGTATTTTCTGTGATTTAAGCAGAGCGTTTGATTGCGTTGACATCGAGCTGTTGCTGGAGAAGCTGCATCACTACGGCATTCGAGGAGTGGCTAATTCCCTGTTAAAGTCTTATTTACAAAATAGACAGCAAATCGTGGAAATCAGGACTATCAATGGCTATAATGAAATTATAAGTCGATCCCAAGTGAAACTAGTAAACATGGGTGTGCCTCAGGGTTCGATCTTGGGTCCATTACTCTTTACTTTATACACCAATGACTTATCTATGAATATAAGCATAGCCAAGACCATACAATTTGCTGACGACACAACGTGCGTACTTGAAAGTGATACATTAGCAAACATGGAGGAGCGAATTAACGTTACCCTTCACGAGTTAGAAGACTGGTTTAGGGCAAATAAAATGTCTTTAAATATTGGTAAGACCGCCTTGGTTAATTTTTCAAGTAAAAAAAAAACAACCAACATAAAACTCAATTTCCCTATTGAAAAAGTAGAATCTACTAGATTCCTGGGTATTTATATGGATGAGAATATGTCTTGGGGAGTACACAGGGACCAGCTTAGGGCCAAGCTATCTTCCGCCTGCTATGCTATATCTAAGATAAGAAACATTATGGAAGAAAGGGAGGTTATTGGAGCATATTATGCATTGGTGGAATCTCATTTGAGATATGGTATATTGTTGTGGGGTAATTCTATAAATATAATGGATATTTTCATACTGCAAAAAAGGGCGGTGAGACAAATCAGAGGTATAGGACAAAGAGAATCATGCAAACCTCTTTTTAAACACTGCGTATTCTCACCGTTTTTGGTATATATGTTCATGAGTGTTTGTGCGAGTTTTACAAACAAAAAAACAGTTATGTAACGCACGCTGCTGAATTCCAGCGTACTTCTCATTACATAAGCCTCAATTTTTATAATAGATTACCAGAAAACATGAAAAATATTGAAAATTATGACAAATTCAGGAAAGAGACGAAAAAATATTTAATTGAGAAATCCTTATATGACCTTAAGGAATTTTAATATATATATATATATATATATATATACATATATATATATATATATATATATATATATATATATATATATATATATATATATATATATATATATATATATATATATATATATATATATATATATATATATATATATATATATATATATATATATATATATATATATATATATATATATATATATATATATATATATATATATATATATATATATATATATATATATATATATATATATATATATATATATATATATATATATATATATGTATAATGCACGTGGTGTCGTCTGCAAGTTGGACAGTCTTGGCACAAGTTATGTTGGTTGCTAAATCGTTGCAATAGAGTTTGAAGAGGGGAGGTCCTAATGTTGAGCCCTGGGGCGCACCGGTGTTTACTATTTCACAACTCGATTGCTCAGCCTTTTCCTCAATTCCATCAATTATTTTAATCTCCACCACTTGCTGCCTGTTTTGTGGGTACGATTTAATGAGTGAATTGGCCACTCCTCTAATTCCGTGATGGTTTAGCTTGTCTACCAGGGTATTGATGTTTATACAGTCGAATGCTTTGCTTAGATCGCAGAACTTTTATACACTTTTTTTATACACTGTTAGCTTAGATCGCAGAACTTTTTATACACTTTTTAAGCTATTGCATAGCTTTTATCGCGGGCCTAGGCCAGCGCGGCGACCAAATGAAGAAATTTCTTAGCGAATATTAATGATTTTAAACTGATAATTACGTCTAAACGAGTACTGCTTACGATTAGAAAAAAATATATGTTAAACAAGAACATTTCCCTAATATTCTTAGCTTTGAATATTTTAGATTTTGTTTATATTACATAGTGTAATTAATTTCTGAAATTAGATCTAACCGAACGCAAAAACGACTACTACGCAAATACTATCTGGCGTATTATTATGAAACCTGCACCATTTTAAAGATAATTTAATTATCTATCTTTTTATCTACGATTTTTTTTGAATAGTAGTTTTTTCGAATAATATCCGTTTTTTTTGCTTTATCGAATAAAAAATTCGTGCGCGGCGCTCTATCGGAAGACGTTTAAATTACTCCGAATCATTTGCTTCCGTAGCCGCAAATGATTCGGAATAATTTCAACGTTTTCCGATAGAGCGCAGTTATCTGATATCAGAAAAAATATAATAAATAAAATAAATAAATAATTATAATTGCATAAGTTGTTAAAAAATGCTATGCGATAGCTTTACCGCGGCAGTCCTCGAGTGCCACACGTTTTTATTATAATTTGACATGTAATTTCATTTGTAGAAATACTATTTTTTGTAATTTCGTTATGTTATTATATATATAATATTTTTTCGTAATGTAATTTCTATACCCAGAGCGGGTTTATGAAAATAAAATTTTCTTATTTCTTCTTATTTCTTACTGGGTCGAATTATAATATTCCGATTGTAAAGTCCTCATTTGCCCAAAGGCATTTTTACTTTCTTGCGCCGAGATTTTATAATAATTTAAATGAGAGTTATAAGAATGCAAACAACTTAAATTCATTCAAAATACTTATAAAGAAGTACCTGCTTGAAAGGGGTCCAATGTATGCGGAGTCTCAATTACTCTCGCTAATAATTTAAGTTGTTTTATTAAATTATATATTACTAACTAATATCAAATCTCGTGTATTATTTGCTATGCATATATATGTGTAGGTATGTATATATATATATATATATATATATATATATATATATATATATATATATATATATATATATATATATATATATATATATATATATATATATATATATATATATATATATATATATATATATATATATATATATATATATATATATATATATATATATATATGTATATATATATATATATATATATATATATTATTTTTTTTTTTTTTTTTGTATGTGTGTATGTATGCGTATGTATATATGTAGGTATATATACTTTTGTATTATGCAACGCAACTTAAGTTCATAATATCAAAAGAGTCAGCTCGTCGATACAATTAAACAAAAATCAGCATCCCTAGATACGGGTCTCTGACCTAGTTAGGAATGCGGATAAACATTTTTACCATAGGATGTGCTCAATCTCTCCCAACTCAACCATATTATGTAAATGGTGTTTATATGCCATATTATATGAAGTTATGGTAAATTAATAAATAATAATAATAATAATAATAAAATATTTATATAAATAAACAAAATCATACTTAATGTAACAGAAATATCTTAATTACCGTAGATTGGGGCTACTTTGATAGTTTTAGAAATTTAAAGTGTCATATTTTTGTAACCAGGCTTCGTAGGTTATCCAAAAAAATACTTGAATCCCAGTCGCGGCTTAGACTTTACAGTAAGTGTAAAAAAAAATTGCCATCCACCAGTTTTTGAGAAAAAAAATAGAATAAGGTGCTATCAACATTAAACCATGGTCGGGGTAACTTTGATACCCAATGATTTTTTTCATGGAAAATGCTCAGTTTTATTCCACGAAGTCAAACAAGTCCGTAAAAATAAAATCTACTGGAGTGTTAAAGAATTACAGGCAAAGTAAAATATGTGGCTATCAATTTAACTTTGATAAGTACAGGCAATGTACTAGATAGGGCATGAATGAAGACGGGGGCTACTTTGGTAAATGAAAACACGAATAAAAATCTTATCAATATTTTTTATTAGCGTTATTTGGGCATATTTAAAACAGAAAACAAAGGGTAACTTCTAAACAACATCATTAAAATAATATCAAGGTTCGTTTGTATCGATCTTCAGGGGAAATGTGTACTCGGTGTAGTGTTCATTAATGATTGTAACAGACGGTGCAGGCAGGATAAGCAGAACGTCAGAGAAATCAATCGACGGTTCGTCATTCGGGATAGCCTTGAAAGTAGTTTTCTCTCTGTTCTTAGTTTTATAGCCTGCCACTACAAACTCATTATCTGATAATCGCTGTATTATTTTACAAACATATTTGTAGGCGAAGCTCTTCTTCTTCTGGGAATAAAATTTAACCATAACAAATGTGCCTTCGTTGAGAAGCTCGTTTTGTGGCTGCACGCATTCAGCGTTCTGGGAAGAACCTGCAACTTCTTCGATATCATTAGTTTCAGTTGCAGGCTCGCCGTTGGCACTGACTGTCCCCACGCTTGTTCCAGGCTCCACCATCAAACGAGTTCTCTTTCGTCGTGGTTCGTTATTATCTGGATAACGCTGGCTCTGTAAGAAGGTCACCAAAACATTATTGACAACCTTTGTCGGAGTGTTGGTAGGTTTCTGTGGAAGACGGTCGAGGACTTTATTTTTATTCAATGGAAAAATTCCTGTGGCATAAAAGGAATTTAACAAGTCTCTTTTTATTGCAGAGGCTTCCCTATCACCAGGTCTTGCGTCGTTGTTCTTAGTAGGCTTTGGTGGCTTGGCATCCATACATATCAAAGCTTTCTTTAGAACTGAGGGAAATGCGTCCTTGGATATCGTAGGATTTTGGTTTTTCCATTGGCTCAGCATCTGTCGCCATGCTTCTTTGAACGCTCTGAAAAACCCAACATCAAGAGGCTGGCATAAGTGTGTGGAATTCGGGATAAGACACACGAAAGATATATTATATTCTTCACACAGTCGGAGAGCACCGTCATTGAAATGTGAGGATAAATTATCACCTATAAGTACTTTTTTGCCCTCTAAACGTCTAGCATGCGGTAAGAATGACGAGTTGAACCAGTCGAAGAATGTATTGCTGTCAATCCATCCTGCATTGTTCTGTTGTACCGGGTTCCCGTAGAACAGTAACTTCTGGTGCAACATGGAGCGCCCTTGATGCCTCCCTCTTTCCATGTATCATACAAATGAAGACTTTTGTATATTACGTAAGGTGGAAGCAATACACCATCTGCCGATCCACACATCATAACAGTGGTAGAACTTTTTGAATGATTCGCGATCTTTTCGGGGTACTTAACTCCACGACGATAAATCCCTTTCTTTTTTCCGGGTTCATCACTTACATTTGATTCGTCGTAGTTAAAGATGTTACTCGGTGGTATATTTTTTAGAGTATCCTCCAAATTTTGAAAATAATTTTCAACGGTAGGCCGATCGACTATGGCACGAGCCCTTTTGATGTTTGTTGACAGTCGTTGTCCGTATGAGTTTTTGTGCCGTTTCAGTACACTGTAGGCCCAATCGACACCTGGGGTATTATTTTGGAACTGTACTACTTCTTTTCCGACTTGGTCTAGATACGCTTTAGCAAGTATTCTTATGTCCATCAGACTGAGAGGAAACCCCCAGTCTCCGCATATGGCTGCGCCCTTAAGTATTGCGAGTTCTTCATCTGTGGTGAATATTGTGGGTTTTCCTAGTGGTTTCCCATGCAACCCCTTATACTTATTGAAAAGCGTCCCGTAAGGGATTTTGTATTTTTCGGACACCGACTTAATAGATTCCCCATCGCAAATTTCTGTGATTGCTGCATTCAGAATATTTTCGTCGTAGTTCTTGTAGCTCCTTGATCCTGGATTTTTCTTGTATGTTCGCACCATGATGGCTGCAACCTATAACAACATACACAATTACCATTGTTACATTTCATAGACACATATATTAACGATACAGCAAAGATAGACAAAATATTCAATGAAACACAACATTCAAAGGGGCTTCTTTGATACCTATCAATTTTACCCCACACCCCCAATCAAAGTTACCCCACGCCAAATAATGCAAGTTGTAGTCGCCAATATGGCCGACAAATCGAAATAAAGAGGTTAGAATCGTAAAGAAGGAACCATGTGTAGAACATAGCTTCAAAACAAATCCATAACAGTTACACATACCTTGGCACATCCAAAGTTTTGCAGAACAGTTTTTTCGTCGAAAAATTGCTTCAAAATAACTATTTTTTTAAATAAACTTCCAGAAGTCAAATCGCCGTGGACTCGTTGTATGTCGCGATGACAGCTCTGGTGTTGCCAGATTCGATTTTTATATTTTGCCACGATGCTCTGGGATACCACAATTACGAAAAAATAACAAAGAGGAAGTGATTATCAATCTAGCCCCGTGAATCAAAGTAGCCCCAATCAACGGTACCTAATAAAAATTCGTAATAAAATGTCATGAAAATTGTCAATATTATTTTATTTTAAAACATGGTAAAAATTTATATATATTTATAATGTATTAATAAGTATTAATACGTATTAATAATATACAAAATAAATTTCGAAAAATTAAAATAAAATTACATTTAAAAATCATCAATTTATATTACTACATATACTCTTATGTTTTTATTATAAAGATTCAATTATTTAATAAGGTGTTCAATATCTGCATTTGTACAATTTAGGAGGTAGGCACTCAAACTATTTTTAAATTTATATTAAATTTAAAAATAGTAATTAATAATATAATTAATATTTATATTAATTAAACCAACATGTAAATTTTAAATTTTTATAATAATATTTGAGGAGTTCCCTCAATTCCTCATGGATCCCATCATCAGAAGATATTTTGATAAAAATGGGACCAATCTGTAAGTATATTCTTTCGAATAAAAAAAGAATTTTCCAAATCGGTTCGGGCAGAGTTCTGAGGTAACAAATATATTTTTAAAAAAATACAACCGAATTGATAACCTCCTCCTTTTTTTGAAGTCGTTTAAAAAAGAAGCGATCATGGCATAAGAAGCGATTTGCGAGATCATGGTATTTATTTAATTTGTGTTCGTGGTCTTTTGGGATATTTGATTTCCATGAATAGTTAATTCTACGATAAGGGCCATCTTCCGAGATAGAGAATAAGAAGTTAAATTTGGACGGAGGGCTGTGCATTCGAGACTTTGAGGGAATTTACACTGCTTAGATACCGAATCGACCCCCATAATCAAATTTGGAGCTTTCTCGATTATTGAGAAAGGTTTTGTGGTGAAACGGTTTTGCCTTTAGAGCTATTCCGCACAAATTTTATTGGGGGTTTGGAGGTTACTGTCAAATTCTTGTTGACACGAGCCACTGAGAGGCTAATTACCTCAAGAATAACAGCAAGGACGTTGTCGTGGAGGTAAGTGTACCGTCCTTGATTTAGGCCTTGATACCGCTCTTGCAGCCAGCTAAAATATGTCTAGCTGTGCAAGGGGTATTGCTACAAAGGAGACATGAATTATCCTTGGCATAGCTGCTACAAGCGAAATTACTGGTGTCTGGAAGTGTATTCTGAAAGGCATTTAAATAAAATTTAAGCATCTCTGGTGTCCAGTCATACCACATTACCTTCGGAGCATTGGAGGAGGAATGCAAAAGTCTCCAATTGTTGTCCAATCATTCTGGCATTGAAGGCCAATAGCGTAAGCCATGCTGTTCCTGCCGTAGAGAGACTCACAAGATAGACTTCTTCAAGACCACATCGCTCATGGTTGTACTGCTATACCCCAGACCAGTGCCATTTTGGCTGATTCCAGCAGCGAACTTTTTCTCTACGTCTACGAGGGATTTGACTCACTTCAGCCACTTATAACGTGCTTCGATATTGCCGGATCTATAGATAGAATCGAATTTTTCGTTACTCTGGAGTTGGCATAGAGCAGAGAGGGCAGTTATAGAGCTAGTCCAAAATTGTGTTTGGACCTGAAGAGAGTCCTCAAGAGGTCAGCTGGTTTGGCTAAGGACAACTAGGATTTTAAACTAGCTGTCACCAGCGCATCCAGAAGGGACAACTACAGCTGTCGACTACAACGAGCGAACTCGTCACCTCAGGAAGTTTTAATGATATTAGGTAGTTCTGTCTCCCATGAGGTGAGCGCAGAAGACTTAGGACAAAATAGTCCACCGTCTAGTTACGCCACACCCGTAAGAGACCAACGCCTTACCGGGGATAAGCAGGTTAATCGACTAGCGGGCCGTCACTCGAGCCCTTACTACCAGTTGCAACCAGATTACTCCGGTCTCCCGATTGGTTACGGGTTCGAGGTAACTTGCGCGGTCCTCTCCCATATGTAGCGGTAAAACGGTGTCTACCGAATCTATCGCGGACCACGGCATCCTTTACCCGGCTGTTCACCCGGTATCGGGTAGCCGATTGGTCGTTTAAGAACAGCTGTCATAAGGTAAACAACTTGCGGTGTCAACTACAACGGGCGAGCCCGTCACCACATGACGTTTTAACGATTTTCTCGTTCTATCGCCCTGCAGTGAACGTAGAAGACTTTGGACAGAACAAATCCAACGTCCAGCTACGTCACAACCCGCAAGAAGCCAACGCCTTACCGCGAGATAGCCAGAGTTACCTGGCGGGCCGACTCTCGCGCCCTTGCTTCCAATTTTGACCAGATTTCTCCGGTCTCTCGATTGGTTCCGAGTTCGAGGTCGCTTGCGCGGTCCTCTCCCTTACGAAGCGGTGAAACGGTGTGAACCGAATCTGTCGCGGACCAAGGCGTCCTTTGCCCGACTCTGAATCGGGATCGGATGGCCAATGGTCATTTCAAGAGCAGTCGCCGTAAGGTAGACAACCACCCCCGCTCTATAGGAAACAATACAGTTCCCAGACTCCCCCGATTGTTAGTCGGAGAGCACATTCGATTGGCTTGCGCAGCTCGCAGACTGTCCAGGAGCGCCAGAGGTTTGATTCCCAGGGGAGACTGGTTGACCCAGTGCCCTACCCAGGCTCGCACCACCCATCCGTGGAAGCCATCGGATGGGTGTTGACCCGTGAGTGTGACCGACCCTGAACACATGGGTCATCATGGCCACCTCATCATGGGCCCATTTCAAGATCAGTCGCCGTAAGGTAGACAACTACCCCCGCTCTATAGGAAACAATACAGTTCCCAGACTCCCCCGATTGTTAGTCGGAGAGCACAATCGATTGGCTTGCGCCGCTCGGTGCTCAGACCGTCCAGGAGCGCCAGAGGTTTGATTCCCAGGGGAGACTGGTTGACCCAGTGTCCTAACCAGGTTCGCACCCCATGCGTGGAGGCCATCGGATGGGTGTTGACCCGTGAGTGTGACCGACTTTGAATACATGGGTCATCGTGGCCACCTCATCATGGGCCCGTTAGCTCCCGACGGGACAATTGGGCCCGTTAGCTCCCGACGGGACAATTGGGTTTTGGTGAAATCGTAAATAAGAAAGGGCCATGACAAATGTGAAGTTAGATAATTGTCATAGATCCAAGCGTTACGAGGGTCATAAATTAGCAAGGCATCCATTTTTACCAAATCTGAAACTACTGAAATGCTCTATTACATGATCGCTAGAGAGATCTTTACCCTGATAGGTGATTTACCTGATAGGTATAGTAAGTACAGTATCATGCAGTGGCGGATCCAGGGGGGGGAGCTAAGGGGCTGAAGCCCCCCCCCCAAAACATAAATAAACAAAACTTTCAGATTTGTTACTGAACTGTTTATTAAAAAAATCTGTTAGTTCAGCTCAAAATTTAGAGACAGCTCCAAAAAATTCTACATATCTAAGTAAAACCCAGAATCAGTTGATTGAATGTTGCCATACTCTAATTATGAAAAATATAATAAAAAAAAGTGAAAGAAGCAAAATATTGTGTCATAAGCTATATATTAATGCAAAAAATGAAAAGACTTTTTCGTGGTAGTAGTATTTCCAAAGTAAGTCGGAAAAAACGGTCGAACGTAAACGTTTCTAACTAACGCTGCCTTAACGATGAGAGATATATGATTAAGTTCTGGAGAAAAGTTGTAGAGCTTGATAATGCCTACAAAAAAGTCAGCGACAGCATATGTCTAACTTTTATATTTAAGTCACAAAAAGTAGTTTTTCTAATTAAAAAAATAATTTAAATCGTTAGGTCATGTTTATTTTCATATTATCAACAATTATGAATTATTATCAAAATAAATAAATTTATCGTCACAAGTGTTTAAAACAAAAGACTTTTCCCTTTTACTGCATAAATGGTTAAAGGATAATACGACATATTATGTATGGAACCGCGACCGTGTCGTCTATCTATACTTCTATACTAATATTATAAAGAGGTAAAGTTTGTGATGTTGTATGAAGTACTCTCTGGATCTACTGAACCGATTTTGAAAATTCTTTTACCAATAGAAAGCCACGTTATTTAAGTGTCATAGGCTATATATTAATCCGGAAAATGAAAAGACTTTTTCGTGGTAACCGTATTTCCAAAGTAAGTCGGAAAAAACGGTCGAACGAAAATGTTTCTAACTAACGCTGCCTCAACGATGAGAGATATATGATTAAGTTCTGGAAAAAAGTTGTAGAGCTTGATAATTCCTACAAAAAAGTCAGCGACAGAATATGTCTAACTTTTATATTTAAGTCACAAAAAGTAGTTTTTCTAATTAAAAAAATAATTTAAAATGTTTATTGGTCATATTATCAACAATTATGAATTCTTATCAAAATAAGTAAATTTATCGTCTTAAGTGTTTAAAACAAAATACTTTTCCCTTTTACTGCATAAGTAGTTAAAGGATAATACGACATAGGTATGGAACCGCGACCGTGTCGTCTATCTATACTATCTATACTAGTATTATTAAGAGGTAAAGTTTGTGACGTTGTAGAAAGTAATCTCTGGATCTACTGTACCGATTTTGATATTTTTTTTACCAATAGAAAGCCACGTTATTTGTGTCATAGGCTATATAAAAATCCGAAAAATGAAAAGACTTTTTCGTGGTAGTCGGATTTCCAAATTAAGTCGGAAAAAACGGTCGAACGAAAATGTTTCTAACTAACGCTGCCTTAACGATGAGAGATATATGATTAAATTCTAGAGAAAGTTGTAGAGATTGATAATGCCTACAAAAAAGTCAGCGACAGCATATGTCTAACTTTTATATTTATGTCACAAAAAGTAGTATTTCAAATTAAAAAAATAATTTAAATCGTTATGTCATGTTTATTGGTCATATTATCAACGATTATTAATTATTATCAAAATAAGGAAATTTATCGTGTAAAGTGTTTATAACAAAAGACTTTTCCCCTTTACTGTATATAATTTCACTTTTACTGCATAAATGGTTCAAGAGATAAGACTCACAAATAAGAAACTCACAAGAAGACACTCACAAATACATTACATTACATTTTCGTCGTGTCCAATTGACGGCTAAAGACCGCTCTTGGACGTGTCAAAATAATTGGGTTACGTAGTAAGTTTCGCTACTACTCTTTACTGAACATACATAGTTAGTCAAGAATTATATACTAGATTGTCAAACTATAAATATAAATAATCAAAATAGAAGCTTAATATTTGAAGTAGTTAGTGATTCGAAAAGATACGTAGTAAAATTATTTATCGTGATATTCAAATTGTCAGTAAAATGTTAAATAATCAAATTAAATCTACGTTGTGCATTTTAAACTAAAAGTACAGATATAAGACCATATAAAATAATCAGACAATAAGGCTCTACTTTTTTAAGTAATTTAAATGGGCACAATATTTGAAAAATCGTGGCCCTCAAATTCGGCCAAATTATAGAAAGGGTGGCCTATCAGCATCTCCTTGATGTTTTTTATAAATTTTATGTCCTCCAGCTGTTTAAATTTTGTAGGGAGTAGATTATAGAATTTAATGCTAAGGTACAAGTAGCTTTTCTGTACTTTTGCCAGTCGTATTCGGGGTACGCATATAGTCGCAATAGTCGCATATAGTCGGGGTACGCAAATAACGGTAATATAGTCAAATTGGCATGCAAATACATACATACATTGCAGTAAAAATATAACCCTTCATTTGGCAGTCAGGAAATAAATCATAGCACTCAGTAGGTACTAACCAAACCACACTCATTATTTCATCACAAGTAAAACGTTTCACCGCCCAACGAAGTGGGCACGGGTCAGCTAGTTTAGTGATATAGCTATTAGCGAGACCGACCCTCAGCCCCCCCCAAACATAAATCCTGGATCCGCCACTGGTATCATGTGACGTTTTATGTTTTTTTTGTCATCTCCGTCTTGTTTGTCGCACGCATACAAAATTACCAATTGGCTAAACACAATGTCTACGCGAGCACAGATGCTCAGAATTGGCTTTTACAATACACAGATGTGACGATTGTTGAAGGTGAATGTGTATTAACACCATCCATCCGTGTAATCCAACATATTTTGTCAATCGATTTACTTAAAACTAAGTTTATAACTGTGGTGAAAATCAATACACTTTATCGATTTATCGCTTAGTTTTTAAGATATAATCTTTTAAATAATTTTGGCGAAATTAATATGAACTATTCAGCTAATCATTTTTTCCAAAAATATCATTAAAAAGCAAAAAATATTTTCGGTAATAATTAAATCCAAAATCTTTATGAAAAAGATCACGTTTAAGTAACTGGAATAAAAAAATTATCATACCGATGTAATTTTTGAAAAAAAAATAGATATCCAAATGTTGCCCTTTATTTGATTAAATTTCATTTAGATCCTATTTATGAAGTTTCGGTTTTATAATTAATATCTAGAACCAAGCAAATTGTTTGAAAAATCTATTTCCATTGAATGGAAGTAATGCTGATATTATCCATGCAGTCTTGCCATAATGGAGTTGGGTATAAAACTCCCATGCACAGGAATCAATAAATGCTCTGAACAGGTTTTCCGCTGGCTCTTAAGAGTTATTTTTTTCCCTCCGTAAAAACTTTTACGTGTCAAAGTAGAAGTCGGTTAGAGCAAAGTTTGAAGAGTACGATCGATAACGAAGAGTCGCAACTCCTGTAATTTTTCGACTGTTTGCTGTGCGTTGTCATGCTGAAGTAGCGGCGAAGAGTGATTAACCATGTTCAGTTATTTAGACGTGAGTTTCTACATCATTGTTTGCTACTCTTGACAGTAAGAATTTTCGTAAACTATTGTACCAGACTGCAAGAAGCTGTAATTGATAACACCGCCATATGCCATCATATTCCAAAAAATATATATTTTTTGCAAGGTGTCGAAAGTAAGGAAGGAAGTTGCGACAATAGGTTGCAAGGCTATTAGGGATTTTGCCAAAAATCATTAAACTATATGATTTCAAAACAAAACGATAAATCAACATAAAATGTATTGACTGTTTTATTTTAACTGTTGTCTGTGACTGTTTCCGTGACTGTTCTAGCGACAGATTTATTTTAAATGTAAAACTTAACTCTAATAATCCGAAGTATCAATTGACCAAATATTGAATATCCGATTACTCGCGAGCGCGGTGAAGGATTCCATATAAGTATATTAAGGGCCTATGTGGTCAGGTCATTCATATATTAAAGATGGTGTTAAGTCACAATCGCCCTAAATGTGGGACTTAAGTACGGTTCGTCGGCTATTATCTATATTTCATCATCTTCATCGTAAGGGCGATAACAATTTCATTGGGGATATTAATAGCTGAGAATTATCCTATTTTATGCGCGCTCTACATCGTAAATAGCACTAATAGATTTTAAACTCACCAGATACTCAAGCACCATATTCCATCCGATTACGAAGGCTATAAACTCTCCAACCGTGACGTAAGAGTACATGTACGCTGATCCTGTGGTGTGTGGAACACGAACTCCAAACTCAGCATAACAGGCACCTGCGCCAACAGAGAATGTTTATGTCTCTATTAATATTTATGTAAATACACAAAGGAGCATATTAAAGAGAGCGTATATAAGTTAATGGGGATTGGTCAGAATAGGGTTCGATATGGGTATTAGGTCGAGTGACATTTGTTTTTGAATTTGCGAACCCTTAATGTGTAATTAATTGTGACCCGATTATAACTATAGCTAAATCATAAATAAAGCAATGATAATGACCTTAAGACTAAAGCATTAATAAAGCGAAGTCGTTTAATAACAAAGCTGGAGGAGGGAAACAGCAATAATAACTCTAGTCTTGCATGTCAACCAACCCAATTTTCAGCCTGTTAAATCAGTTGCAATAGCCCTACAATAATTATTCTCGCGGATCGAGAGAACTCTAGGCCGCTGAATACAAATGTATGTATGTGTTACACATATACAAATGTACATATTACTTATACAAAAAATACAGTCTTTATTACTTGACAAGTGTTTTCATTATTCAATAACTTATTTAAAAAACCGTTTTTAACTCCCCCCCCCCCTCTTCCCCAGGGGAGCTAAGTATTCGGCAATTTTTTTTTTATGGAGACACAGAGTCCTTAGATAAAAATATTCTATATAAATATATAAAAATAAATATTTATTTTCATAAATAACGGAACGCCAGATTATTCGAACCTTAGATAAATAATTATTATTTCAAAATTGATACCTTACTCTGAAAATAAGTACAACTAATAGATAGACAAGGGTCCAGTCTATTTACAAAAAAAAATGTTGATATAGGTATTACTTATGCAAATTTAGGATTGTTGAAACGCACATTATTTGACCCGCACGTTCATAATCTGAGGCAGAGCGGACGTGAGAAGTGGTCACAGCAGATCGCCGGAGCTCAATAGTATATTACATTATATTAACGTCGTGTCCAATTGGCGGCTAAAAACTGCTCTTGGACTTGTCAACATATTTGTGTTAGTTACTGTCTCATTACTACTTTAATCTTTACTTAACATACATATGTTATCAAAAAAAATATACAAAAGTTATCTCAGAAACTTTAGAACTTACTAAAAGTTATTGGTCGTAAAATCTTATTACAAAACAATGCTTATTAAATTAAAGGCTTATGAAATAAAATAGTTAATGATTCTAATGGAACACTCAACTTTAAGTAAGTATTTCTATAAATTACGGTTTTCGATATATTGTGATAATTTTGTTAGGATATTTTTTTCTTGATTTTTAAAACGGATAAAAGTATATGCAACTAACCCGCATTATTATATTCCTAAGATTTCAGCGATTATGATCATTTGATGCGATAATTTTCAGGTTAAAATGAGGATGACTTGCTATCTCAGTCATGCAAGCCGAAGGGTGGTTACTTTCATGACGTTGTTACTTGTGTCCCCAGTCTCCCTTACGTATTTATGAAATACAGAAAAATATCTTAGGATAAAGAGGGTGTTGCATTATTTTACACCTCGTTTATTGGGGCTTGGAATTCTTGTTGTATCTATTCGGAAAAAAGACAACGGAAAAAAGACAATAATCTGTGGCAGAGTGCATTTGCACTGGGAATATAGAGTAGGAGGGTAAAGGCGAGAATTCTCGTTAATTTTTCGCTGATAACGCTTCTCAAGTGATTCGCGTATACGTGTATACTTATCTATATACTTACGTCTACGCTGAATTGCGAATTCTAATTTCCCTCTAGGGCATGCCATTTACGAATGCTATTGAACTTGTAATGGCTGCGTTTCAATATATCACGAATGGGGTCGCAGAGACTACGTATATAATACATCAATTTGATTTCGAGGTAGGTATACAAATTATACCTACAACTGTCTACGATAATTTTTTTGAATTTCATTATTTAGAAGGAAAACATACAGCATAGGTAGCTTTGATCTAATAAAATTAGAAACATATATTTCATTTTCATATAAATATTTGTCTGAAAAACACAATGCTCATATAACTGAAACCTCTATATTAATGGCCATGCGTCGCGCTATGGAAAATATTAGTTCAGACCATATCAAAAACACATTTCAATGAAATCGAAGACTATCGCGGTTGTTTGACATTATAAATAGGATAGAAAACGAATTTACCGCGTGAAATTTGTAGGACCCGACGTTTCGGTGACGTTGCAGCCGCCGTTGTCTAGGGTAGACTAAAGAGCTGTCAGTCCGTTGTTTTGCGGGTAGGCCGCAAACCGCTTCCGCCACTGCGTAGGTTATAACGGTGGTGGGGGGCCGGGCTCGGAGCGCGGGAATTTTTAAAATCCGTCTTGCACACAACACTCACTGTATCCTGTTTTACGTCTTTGCGTTCGGCGTTCGGCGGCGGGAACATTTTAAGAATAGGGTTCCACGTAGAAGAGAGTTTGTAGCCGTCATCTCTATTGAAGTTCGGAGTTCTTCTTATTTCAATGGCTTCCCGGATCATGCGAGGAAATGATCATCTTGGATCATGCAAGACGGATTTTAAAAATTCCCGCGCTCCGAGCCCGGCCCCCCACCACCGTTATAACCTACGCAGTGGCGGCAGCGGTTTGCGGCCTACCCGCAAAACAACGGACTGACAGCTCTTTAGTCTACCCTAGACAACGGCGGCTGCAACGTCACCGAAACGTCGGGTCCTACAAATTTCACGCGGTAAATTCGTTTTCTATCCTATTTATAACATTTCAATGAAAGTGTGAAATTAATTATAATTTTGTATGTTATATATATATATACAGATTCAGATTTAGATTCATTTTATTGGTATACTGGTATACAAGTCATACATATAGTTAGGCAAACATTTTTTCTATCATAATGGAAGCGTTGGAACAAGGAAATACAAAAAAAGACAAAAAATATATTTTTAATAACAATAATAGTTCTTGATTAAGAGCGTGTTAGCATTTTTCATGCGTAAATCAAGAACTTGGCAGTTTTTGAAGTGATTTTAATCACATAATTAATCGTTTTAGCTTCTTTTGACTTCAGTCATCGTAATCACCATATATATTTATTTTAACTCTATTTGATAATTAATATAAAATTGGATAATTGACTTAGTAAACAACGGATTTCGAAAGCGCGATTTCTAGATGAGGCGTGAAGACTCAATTTTGAAGAAAAATTACACCAATTATTATTACTAGGTAAGAAGGTAAGAAATATTAATTTGAAGAAACATATCCTGGAATTTAAAACGTATTAAGAAAAAATCCATTTTAAAATCATTAACTTGTATTTTTATTACGTCTAAGAAAGTCAAAAATCTAGAAATTGACTATAAGAAAATACGTTATATCTCATAATCTAGAAGTCATTTGACAACATAAATAATTTTATACGTAAGAAGAAAGATTATACTATAAATTTGTAAAAAAGAAAAAATATCCGTCCTCTACTTTTATGATAATAATTTTTCAAAGTAACTATAAAATCGTGTGCCTTGAACGGTCTAAAATCATTCTCGCTCTGGCGCTCGTCGACGCAGGATCTATGTCGGTTGATCTTCCACCGTCGCGCAAGTGCCGCGCGTAATATTTACGTAAATTATAGTGCGACTAAATAATTGTGATCCCTAAGTATTTTGTATTGTATTTATGAATCTGAACGAGGCTATTCATTTAAACAATATTTTGATTAATAGTGGACTAAGCTTATAACAGCTATACTTAACTTATATTTATTTTCTCAACAAAGGTGTTTTTATTCTACTTACAGAACATGGGTAGAAATGAATAAAAATATTATTATGGATCAAAGAAATCTGTGATGTCACGAAAATGTAACATGATTAATAATTTGCAGAAGTCAAGAGAAGCTGCGTAAGTATCTAATGTCTAAGCTGAGTAAATATCTATTAATTTTTAACAGGGTGTCAATACATTTGTGTACGTTATTGTTTTTGTACCAACATAATACTCGTAGTCAGGCAAATGACAAATCTACTAGCGGTCACCATCAACCGTAACACTTTATTTTTACCCGACTACGGCACAGTCAAAAGGAGGGTTATGATTTTAGCAGACTATGTAAGCATGTTTGTATGTATGTATGTATTTAAGTATGTACATATGTTAATCTGTTCCCTCATATCTCCAAAACTTCTAGTCGTATTTTGATAATCGAGGTATTGTGAGATTTGAGACAAAAAATTATCTCAAACATTATCTATAATATTGACATGCCTTCGGGATCGGCATATTTTTTTATTATATTAAGTTATTGAAAGCCAAATTTTACGCGGAGTAGTAAGTAAAACTACGTAATAAGACAAATAACTACTTAAAACCTAACGATAGTAGATTTTTAATGTAGACACCTAGTTAGTAAATTACCTTAATTTATCATTATACTAATGTTCGCTGAATTACATTTTTTAAATATGTGATTCGTTAATAATCTATGTATTGCAATTGTTTGTTTAAAGACGCATTAGCTAAACCAATTTCAATAGATCTTGTAATGTCTCAGAAGTTGGGGTGTTATCATTTTTACGTAACTATTTACAGTAACTATTAATTAATGATTGACAGTAAGTCAATAATTACTTAATTAGGGTACACAGAGAAATTACAAAATAGTCATTAGTGATGGTATAAAATGAATGTGATGTCCAAATCATTATTATTTATACCATCACTAACGACCATTTTGTAATTTGTCTGTGTACCCTAATTAAGTAATTATTGACTTACTGTCAATCAATAATTAATAGTTACTGTAAATAGTTACTTGAAAATGATAACCCCAACTTCTGACACATTACAAGATCTATTGAAATTGGTTTAGCTAATGCAAGTCTTTAAACAAACAATTGCAATACATAGATTATTAACGAATCACATAATAAATAAAACATATATAATAGCGACATATATTGGACAAACTGCTACAAGATAAAATAAGATTTATATAAGTATCGTGTTTGGTATTAAATAAAAGGTCTCAATGAGTACAATTTAAAAATATGTACTAAAAACAACGAAAATATGTTAGTAGTCAGGTTTTAGGTCTTTCAACTTTTTGCTGGTTTAAAATGCATTACTATTACTAACTTGATGAAATATAAGAGGTAGGTACACCGGAATCAAATATTGGTATTTTTTTATTCTGCGGATTCCCTAATTTCCTTAATAATCGTCCTTTGTTTTTCTTTCAGGTCAAAATTAATAGAATATTTAATAAATACTAAACACCCAAATTCACCCTCAACTGTATCTTCTGCCTCGCCTCTTACTGATATATCGTAAGTTGAAAATTGTAGTTGTTTTTAATCTACTAAGTGAACTTTTATTTTGCTTTATTTTCTTTAATGTCAGCAATTTTATTTGTAGGACTGAAAACATAGATATCGATTTAATTGAAGAAATACACCCTATGTAACTTTTGATTCACCCAGAGAAACACCTAGTACAAATAACGTAAATAATCAAATATCGCGAGTAGAAAATCGTTATAGGTATTTCAGTTTGTGAACTTTTGGGTTTATGTTCATTTATATTAGTCATTTTATTTGTAGTACTGAAAATATGAACATTGAAGCAAAAGTAGACCCACCCAAAATGTTAACAGAAATGCTTAGTACCAGTCATTCAACCGATCAAAATATATCGTGAGTTGAAATTGTAATGTATATTTCAGTTTTACTCCGTATTTTTGTAAATTTCATTACTTATATCGATCATTTAATTTGTAGCACTGAAGGTATGAACGGTGATTTCATTGACTATATTTGGGTTAATTTAACGATTAGTTATGTTGAGGTAAGAACTAATATCTTTTTTACTTTTCAACTATAATGAAACTTGAAAAAACCGTTAATTTACTCTTTTTTTTTAGGTTACAAAAACAGAACCGGAATCTATAAATATCGAAGGAAGACGCGTGGTAGATTTTCAATATTTCTTGGACGGCTTTAAAAAAAATTGCAGAACAACAATCGGTTTGGTTGTTCATTACATAACCTAAAAATCGTAAAAGTAAAACGAGTTTATTTTACTTAAGTACCGATATAGGTAATTTTATGTGATTATAATAATATTGCATAATCCATATTTGTATAAATTTAACTAAGATACATAATTAATCTATTTTGGACAGTCTTTTTATTTTCTTCGTAAACTTTAGTTATTTAATTATTAACTAAAAATATAGGTACGCCATAGCTACAGATCAAGATCGTTCAGTCGCCGTACCCCGCAACTGTGTCCCGTGCGTGAGGAAAAACCCACCCAGGCGCGCTCACTTCGCGCGTCGAGCGGTTAAATACCTAAAACCCGAGCGCCTCAACGCTCTTAATAAATTATTGTTTTGGTGCTTAAAGTTATGGCTCAAAAATATGTGATCGCATGCAGAATTTCTCTTGAATAGAGTCATGTTGATTTCCACCTGATTTGTTTCGTAATAATATTACGCTTATTATAATATTATACCTATTCCAATGGAATTAAGTAATATTAAACATACTTCACTGTATTCTAAATAATTATAATTATTTAGACCGACGTATTTTAACGCTATGTTTCGATTTTGATTCAGTTATTTGCACAATAATCACAGATGTTATTGATTTTTTATTTGAATATCCACAATATTTCCATAGTTCTTCACTAAGGCGAGTGGCCTATGCGAGCGGTAAGTAGCAGTTCCCACTAATAACAGAAGGTCAATTTCAAACCTTTTTATTTTCCTATTAATATTACAAGTGTAATCTCACCGAGCCCCGAAACGTACAGCCTCCAATATGATATGCCTTTTCCAAAATACACAAGAATATTGCCTCCCCGAGAGCGAATGTGAGCTAAATCGACAGCCCTAAGTAACATTTGTCAAAGCACCTATGAGGCGACTGTTAAAATGGTTCACCATAAAAGTTCAGATTCGCGTAACAACAATACTTTGATATTGTACCACTATAATTGTACACGTTTTTTTTTTACCAAAACCGAATTTTTCACCAAGACAGAGTTTATATCTCGCATATATACATTAGATATGACCTCTGTCATTTTCCTGTTGCCCACACTTAGATTAGCATTTCGTTATAATCGTTTTGACTCCATTGAAGTCATAAAACTTTAAAAGGGAGGTGAAGGTTATGTCAGGAAATGCCCACCACAAATTTAACGACTGGACTATTCGTTAGTGTAAGACTATCGCTTCAAATAGGGTCAATTTTAATGGTGATAAAAAAATTTGGATGTTCAAGACAGTCATGTTATACAGCACCTAATACATATAATATGCATTCGTCAAACGTCGGAAAAAAGTCCAAACTTATCCAGAAAAATAAAACAAAAAAAAATACAAAATATTTTGATATTCACAATAATTGTTTCATATTTATTTAAATAAAAATAATACTTGCATATAATATAAGTATCCTCAGGTATGTTATATAATCTTTCTCCAGGTTACTTCAATTTTGTTAATATTATAGTTTAAAATATGACAAAGCTCTTTAAAAACGTTTATTTTACAAATTTGAAAATGTTTAGATTATTGGTATTTGTTATTGAAGCTAACATCACTTCAATTTTAGCTAGAGCTGTCAACTACAATGGGCAAACATTCACCTCGGGAAGTTTTAACGTTATTAGGTTATTCTGTCTTCCGTGAGGTGAGTGTAGAAGACTTAGGACCAAAATAGTCTAGTTATGCCACTCGCCCGTCAGATGCCAACGCCTTTCGGCGAGGTACCGGGAAAAGTTCCCAGCTGGTAGCCTCGCCCCCTGACTACCAGTTTGAAAGGATATCTCCATCTGGAATTAACCTTCAGGACACCTCCTACCTCCTAACTTATTACAGGATCGAGGTCGCTTGCGCGGTCCCCTCCCTTACGTAGCGATGATACGGTGTCTACCGAATATATCGCATACCACGGCATTCTTTTCCCGGCTCTTCGCCCAGGATCGGGTAGCCGATGGTCGTTTCAAGAGCAGTTGCTGCAAGGTTAACAACTACCCCCGCTCTATAGGAGACAGTACTCTTTCCAAAACTCCCGCGGCTGTCGGTCAGAATGCACAATCGATTGGTTGACGCCGCATGGTGCGCAAACCGTCCAGAAGCGCCCAAAGGTTGACTCCTATGGGAAACTGGCCCGCAGGCCAGAGTCCTACCTGGGCTCGCACTTCTGCGTGGAGGCCGCCGGATGGGTGTTGACCCGTGAGTTTGACCGACCCTAAACGTAAAAGTCTTAATGGCCTAACTGCAACAGGACCCATCAGCTCCCCGTTCGAGTTTAGCTAGATCCTATCAATAGTATTCCAACTTTACCTCGATCGGCATCCGCGTTACCGAAATATACTGACTGTGAAGTATGCTAACCCCTTTATAATCGTCTGTTTTTTTCCGCCGAATTACGCCTGCCGCCGCAATTGCCACAAAATGAAATAGAATGTGACACGTCCAAGAAATCTAGATTTACTCGGTTGCTTACTGCCGGTTCATGCCGGGAGCTAATGGGCCCATGCTGGGTTGGCCACGAAGACCCATGTGTTCAGGGTCGGTCACACTCTGGGTCAACACCCATACGACGGCCTCCACGCACGGGGTGCGAACCTGGGTAGGACTCTGGCCTTGGTCAGTTTCCCCTGGGAATCAAACCTCTGGCGCTCCTGGACGGTCTGCGCACCGTGCGGCGCAAGCCAATCGATTGTGCACTGTGACTAACAGTGCACTGTGACTAGGGAGCTAATGGGCCCATGATGAGGTGGCCACGATGGCCCATGTGTTCAGGGTCGGTCACACTCACGGGTCAACACCCATCCGATGGCCTCCACGCATGGGGTGCGAGCCTGGGTAGGACACTGGGTCAACCAGTCTCCCCTGGGTATCAAACCTCTGACGCTCCTGGACGGTCTGCGCACCGAGCGGCGCAAGCCAATCGGCTGTGCTCTCCGTCTAACAATCGGGGGAGTCTGGGAACTGTATTGTTTCCTATAGAGCGGGGGTGGTTGTCTACCTTACGGCGACTGCTCTTGAAATGACCACTGGCCATCCGATCCCGGTTCAGAGTCGGGCAAAGGACGCCTTGGTCCGCGACAGATTCGATGCACTCCGTTTCACCGCTTCGTAAGGGAGAGGACCGCGCAAGCGACCTCGAACTCAGAACCAATCGAGAGACCGGAGAAATCTGGTCACAATTGGAAGTGAGGGCGCGAGTATCTCGAGCCCGCCGGGTTTATTCCTGGCTAACTCGCGGTAAGGCGTTGGACTCTCACGGGTTGTGACGTAGCTGGACGTAGAATTGTACTGTCCAAAGTCTTCTACGTTCACTGCAGGGCGACAGAACGACTAATCGTTAAAACGTCCTGTGGTGACGGGCTCGCCCGTTGTAGTTGACACCGCAAGATGTGACTAACATATTGAGTTGTCAACCACAACGGGCGAACCCGTCACCGCAGGACGTTTTAACGATTGTTCGTTCTATCGACCGTGCAGTGAGCGTAGAAGACTTGGGACATAACAATCCACCGTCAAGCTACGCCACAACCCGTTAGAGTCCAACGCCTTACCGCGAGTAGCCACGTATGTTACCTGGCGGGCGGCACTCGCGCCCTAACTACCAATTTTGACCAGATTTCTCCGGTCTCTCGATTGGTTCCGAGTTCGAGGTCGCTTGCGCGGTCCTCTCCCTTACGAAGCGGTGAAACGGAGTGAACCGAATCTATCGCGGACCAAGGCGTCCTTTGCCCGACTCTGAACCGGGATCGGATGGCCAATGGTCATTTCAAGAGCAGTCGCCGTAAGGCAGACAACTACCCCGCTCTATAGGAAACAATACAGTTCCCAGACTCCCCCGATTGTTAGTCGGAGAACACAATCGATTGGCTTGCGCCGCTCGGTGCGCAGACCGTCCAGGAGCGCGAGAGGATTGATTCCCAGGGGAGACTGGTTGACCCAGTGTCCTACCCAGGCTCCTCACCCCATGCGTGGAGGCCATCGGATGGGTGTTGACCCGTGAGTGTGACCGACCCTGAAACAGAATGGGTCTTCGTGGCCAACTCAGCAAGGGCCCATTAGCTCCCTGTGACTAACAGTCGGGGGAGTCTGAAAGCTGTATTGTTTCCTATAGAGCGGGGGTGGTTGATGCGTACCTTACGGCGACTGCTCTTGAAATGACCATCGGCCATCCTGGGTGAAAGCCGGGCAAAGGACGCCATGGTCCGCGATAGATTCGGTATACACCGTTTCACCGCTTCGTAAGGGAGAGGACCGCGCAAGCGACCTCGAACTCGGAACCAATCGAGAGACCGGAGAAATCTGATCACAATTTGGTAGTTGGGGCGCGAGTGTCGGCCCGCCAGGTAACATATCTGGCTATCTCGCGGTAAGGCGTTGGTCTCTAACGGGTTGTGGCGTAGCTAGATGGTGGACCGTTTTGTCCTAAGTCTTCTACGCTCACTCCAGGGAGATAGAAGGACTAATCGTTAAAACTTCCTGTGGTGACGGGCTCGCCCGCTGTAGTCTACAACTCAATTTGCCGGTTCATTAACACAGTAGGGAGTTAATGGGCCCTTGCTGAGTTGGCCACGAAGACCCATTCTGTTCAGGGTTGGTCACACTCACGAGTCAACACCTATCCGACGGCCTCCACGCATGAAGTGCGAGCCTGGGTAGGACTCTGGCCTTATGGTTAGTTTCAAGAGCAGTCATTTCAAGAGCAGTCGCCGTAAGGTAGGCAACCACCCCCGCTCTATAGGAAACAATACAGTTCCCAGACTCCCCCGACTGTTAGTCGGAGAGCACAATCGATTGGCTTGCGCCGCTCGGTGCGCAGACCGTCCAGGAGCGCCAGAGGTTTGATTCCCAGGGGAGACTGGTTGACCCAGTGTCCTACCCAGGTTCGCACCCCATGCGTGGAGGCCATCGGATGGGTGTTGACCCGTGAGTGTGTACGACCCTGAACACATGGGTCATCGTGGCCACCTCATCATGGGCCCGTTAGCTCCCATTCTGACTAACAGTCGGGGGAGTCTGGAAGCAGTACTGTTTCTTATAGAGCGGGGGTGGTTGCGGACCTTACGGCGACTACTCGTGAAATGACCATCGACCATCCGATCCTGGGTGAACAGCCGGGCAAAGGACGCTGTGGTCCGCGATAGATTCGGTATACACCGTTTCACCGCTTCGTAAGGGAAAGGACCGCGCAAGCGACCTCGAACTCGTCACCAATCAAGAGACCGGAGTAATCTGGTCACAATTGCAAGTAAGGGCGTGAGTGTCGGCCCATCAGGTAACATTCCTGGGGCGTTGGCCTCATACGGGCTTGTGACGTAGCTAGATAGTGGACTGTTTTTGTCCTCAAGTCTTCTACGCTCACTCCAGGGAGATAGAACGAATAATCGTTAAAACTTCCTGTGGTGAAGGGCTCGCCCGTTGTAGTCGACAACCCTTGTTGCTGGTTCATTAATCGCCGATTTTTCACTGACTCTCACTGACTCCGAGGGACATTACCCCAACCGTTAGACTCTGAAGACTGAAGCGATGAACTTCCCACTTCCCAGTGTCGCCTATGGCTATAAATGACATGCTGGAAACCGCACTGAAGACCGCACCCTTTCAGTAAACACCCTGAAAACTATCACAATTTGATACTTCTCCCAAATAGCGAAAAACTAATCTTAATTATGATAAACTAATCTTGTATGCTAAACTAATCTTTAGAATTCCGCGGTGATCTTCAACAAATGATATTTTGCTAAAACTTGCCAGATCAAAACATCATAGGTAGAAATATTCTTTCAATGTGTCCCGGCACGGATTTATATAGCTGACTTCAGATGCGCAGGAGTCAGTTTTACGGCTTGTTTGGCGGGGTGCAAAGAGCGCGGAAGCCCACGCGCGAGCGTGATTGGTCAGTTCGCTACTCGCAGCGGCACACTTCATCGCTATTCCTTAAAATAGGTACAGTCAGTCGCGCACGCCAACTTGTCGATTGTAAACATGATATGTAAATTTTGTTGTTTTATTTATTTTATATATTAACGTTGTTTAGTTTGCTGGCAAACATGAAGCCAACGGGAAGTACAGTGCTTAATAGGCAAGCAAGAAAAATGATTTACGACGTAAATTGTTTTATTAAAACTGAGAGTGTAGAATTAACAAAAAAAAATTAAACAAGTTACAAAAGAGATTAAAGAAACTTATGATAAATTAGAAAAAGATTTGAATGTTGCCTTTAAAAAAATTAAACTACTTCAGAAGCGTACCGAACCAAATAATATCCCCATATTGACTGAAACCTGTGATCGCCTAGAAAATATGAAACTCGAAAGTTTAAAAAATACTATTCAACAAATTATGGAAATAGACTTTGTAATGGAGATTTTTAAACAAAACCAAAAAAGAACTACTCGTGCCACACGGACATCAAAACTCACTGTTAGTAAAATTACCACATAAGCTGCCAATTCCGGGCTAATTGCTGTATTTAGAACACCTGGAAAGAAACATCCCAAAGCAAAAACCCTGCAACAATGATAGATAAATTCGATCAAGGAGTAATAAAACGATGTTTGCATACCTTTCACATAACTAACAAGGAATTTCCGACCATTGACAAAATAAAAAAAACAATTATAAGAAGACATAAATTATCAGGGTTCAGAACGAAGTCTACGACGGGTTATTGACGGTTTAGGTTTTAAATGGAAAAGGACGGAAAACAACCGCAAACTACTAATCGAAACAACAAATATCCGATACCAACGAATACAATACCTCAAAAAAATAAGAAATACAGCCAAGAGGGGAGACCCATCATATATACTGATGAATCCTACTTCGACTCATCTCATACATACCCTAAAGCTTGGATAGACGATAGCACAAAAGGACTTATACAGCCCATATCAAAGGGCAACAAATTGTCATCTATCACGCAGGATCTGAGGATGGTTTTTATTCCCAATGCCTTGCTTACTTTTAAAGCAGGAACAAAATCAGGCAACTACCACAACAACATGAATTATGACAATTATGACAAATGGGTACGTACCTACTCAGTTAATTCCAAACCTTCCTCCGAATTCGGTCTCGGTGGTCGTGGTGGTCGTGGTAGTGGAAAATATTGTGCGAAAAAGTACAGAAAATCGAAGAAATCTACGCCAAATGTGACCATATAATAGACGGTTTGACAGAAGAATTTATTATTCATGACGATGATGACAGCTCAGATAGTGAAATTACAAATACTGACATGTCCGATGATGATGATGAGCAGATGAATGTGTCTGATGATGATGTGGAGGTTCCTTCTACAATCAGCCAAAGAAGCTTGTTTTGAAAAGGCAATGACTTAATGGAAGGGATATCACCATTACAAATGGATTATTTTTTTTATTAAAACAACATTTATAACGTGGTAAAATGATACTTATTTATAGAAATAAATGTTATTATAATTATTAATGGCTGTTTAATCGGGTCGAGTCGATCAGTGTACACAATGGTCTGAATATATACATCAAGAAGACCAAGTTCATCGTTGTCGGAAGTACAACGTCAGCTGCTACCCTCCACGTTAAGAACAAACCTCTGGGGAGGGTTCGCCAATAGGTATAAATACCTTGTCTGTATTGTGAACGATCAAGAAGACCATAGTGTGGAAGTCAGATGTCGCATCGAATAAGCTGGAGTTGCGTTTATCAAAATGAGCCATCTCTTCTGCAACCGTAGTCTCAAACTCTCCACTAGAGGCCGCCTGGTACGGTGTTATAAATTTTTAGTACTCCTTTACGGAGTAGAAGCGTGAACACTAACCCAGACTTTGTGAAAAGGTTAGAAGCTTTCGAAATGTGGATTTATAGGAGAATACTGAAAATATCTTGGACGGATAGTCAGAAATGAGACGGTGCTGCAAAGAATGCACCAAGGATTGGATTTATTGAAGACCATAAAAAGAAGGAAATTACAATACATAGGCCACATAATTTGGGCTAACAAATACCACTTTTTCCAACTAATGCTGTAAGGAAAGATACCAGGCCGCCGAAAAACTGGCCGAAGAAGAACCCACTGGCTACAATACATCGCTGAATGGTTAAATTCAAGCACCGCCGAGTTGTTCCACGCCGTAACATCACGGGTTAAGTGGTCATAATAAACGACGACCTCCGATAGGAGATGGCACTTTAAGAAGAAGAAGAAGAGTTATTCCACGCCGTAACATCACTGGTCCAAGTGGTCATAATCACCGCCGACCACCGATAGGAGATGGCACTTTAAGAAAAAGAAGTTTGTTCTAAGAGTTCTATACCTCACAAAAATAAACTATCAAATTGCAATATAATTGAGTGCGCGACTGTACCGATTCGCAGAAATGTGCGATGTGCCGAGGTCTATAGGTACCTACCTAACGAATTTCAATAATCAGCGATGGCCGCCGCGCGAGGGCCAGGCGGCAGGGCTTCCAAACTGGCGGGCCAGCATGGAAAGTTCAAGACATTTGTTACTTCACTGCTACTATAAAAAACGTTTTTATATATAACGTTGACCGACCACCAATTAACGATAATGATATATATCAAGATGCCACTGTGGGTGAAATACCTTAAGATTTAAAATACTGCTGCATTTGAGGTAGATTTGAAAAAAAACTTCCAGTGTTCCTAAACCAGTGCTTTAAAATATATGCTGGAAGTATTGCTATTATTGAAGCCAATATTTTAGTAGATATTCAAAAATGACCCTATTTGGCAGAGAATTGATTTTATTTAACGTCATCAGTGGCAGTTCACGCGATAAGTTAATTTCACTATGTAGATAGCAATGTAGGTACTCGAGCGATTTAAGAGTGTTATCGCTAAGGGCGTTGGTGGGAGGTCATGGAAAGTTATTACCTTTAGTAGATCGAAGGATTCCAAGAAATTTAAAAAAGTAATAACCCGATTATATTTTAAAAGCTATTAATTTAAAGGAATCTACAAAACCTTAATTGCAATATTTTCCAAATATTTCTAAAAAAATAAGTCTAGCATTTTCCGTTGATCCAGACAATGTTATTAATACAAAGAAAGAAAATGACGCGACAAATAGTAACACTTATATAAAAAGTTGCATAGTGGAAAAGTTCGATCATTACTAGGTAATAATTTTTTTTATCGAAATCTTAGCTGTCTTGGCCCAACGGTTTTTGTGATCTATACTTGGCTATTCTATACTTGCCTATTCTACTGATTTCTACCTATTCTAAAAAATTCGAAATTTAAATTCTAAGTGTCAACATATTTTAAAATTTTCTCACCTCTAAATAATAATTCAATAATAAATTTATAAGAATATAGTGCAATTCTACAGTCTATATTCACTCGCGGTTAACAAGGGACGCGTCCCGAAGGATCTTATCGGTCTGAGCTGTTCACTTTAAATATTCGACCAGTGTGTCTATGGACAAAGTCGACCATCGGAAACAAGCGAGCTGTCGTTACTGGCTGGGGGCAGATCGACTTTGCTGAAGATACATCGGACGACTTACTGAAGATGGTGGTGGATTTGATTGACCAGCCGACCTGCCGAAGACTATATGCAAAGACTCTCAGAAAGAGGTTACCGCAAGGTATAACGGACGATCAATTGTGCGCTGGAAGCTTAGAAGGAGGACGATACTCTTGTGGAGGCGATAGTGGTGGACCACTGCAAGTGACGATAGCTGACAACCAATGCCTCTTCAACATAATCGCCGTTACCAGTATTGTAAAGAGCCCTTGCGGAAGTGCCAAGGAACTTGGCATATACACTGCCGTGAAGAGTCATGTGAAATAAATGGCGTTTTAGGAGTATGTCTACTGCCGGAAAATTGTCCAAAAACTGACGGGGATTTTCCAAAAAGGAAACCATCACAATTTTGTATAATGTCGGAACAAGAGACTGTATGCTGTATTCAACACAGCCCCATGAGAAACAACACGAGATCATCAGAAAACCAGGATAAATCCAATAATGCATCTTCTATATCACCGCCTACTACAACAACTACCAATAAGTCACCGGTCATCTCTACAATAGCTCCAGAAAAACCTTAAACATCGCCAAAAGCCATAACTACCAATTTCATAAATGACAGTGTGAAAAAACGAACTAAATCCGAAAAAAATAGCTCTGCAATATTGAGTACAAATTTAACAATGACAGCCATTGCTGTGTTGGCGATTAATTAATTTATTTTATTTTATCTGCATCCAAACTTTTCTCTGGTCGTAACGGTCTTCGTTCCATCGGGTTCAGAAGATGGAGGAAGAGAGAGTGCACCCGTGGTCGCGCGCCCACCTGTGCACTATAATATAGCCTGCGCACTTGACTGCTTCCGAACAGTGGACTCTGAGAAGACTAAAGAAGTCACTAGAATCTACAATGCAGTCGCTATGGCCGAAAACGGCTAGAAGGATATATTCTACTGATCTATTTTGTGATCTATAATTGCCTTTGTAACATATCAGTAGGAGGAAAAGTAGTATATTTCGCTGATGATACAACGTAGGCATATTTTTTTTTAAATGCTGAGTATGGGACAAAAATTGCCAAGGGACTGGCTAAACCACAATCCACTTTCAATAAATGCTAAAAAACTAAAACATTAAATTTTAATAAAACGGAAAAGTCGTTTTGTTCTTTTTTTGGGGAAAGGTGCCAATAGTCGATATAACTCACTAGAGTGGTGGGTTCGCCCGTAGCAATTGACATCCTTCAAATGGCATGAACCAGTGTGTAAATGCTGCTACGGATTTTACGTCATATTCAAAGTTACTCGGGTTTTACGTCATATTCAAAGATACACCTTCTAGTCCTATTAAATAAAACATTGTGCTGTAATTTCAAATTTACACTACCTTGTAAAGTAAATTTCATTACTCAATTATATTTATAAGCCAAATGGGAATAGTACTTATTTGAAGTATTTCCTTGTTGTAAAATTAATATTAAAGTGAACGTTTACCGACATCTGAAATTAGAAAACGATAAGGTTTTTATTTTGGGTATTACTATTTACCGACCGGCTTATCTGTCAGATTTTTCATTTAAATTTAAATTTTATATTTCGTCTTTTAATTTCCAATCTATGTGTAGAAAACTTTCCAGGTGTTTTCCTTTTATTCACTACACAGCATTAGGTATAAAAGAACGCCTAAATTTGTTAATATTACATATTTTATTCCAATATTATGGCATTGTTTCAGTTCTATCCCACCGCTTCTATCCGATACTGGTAAGAAGTGAACCAAATCCCATTATGTTGAAAATGATAAAAAAAAAAGAAAGCTTTCACAAAATGTAACCTTATCATACATTACCGGCCTGGCCTGGTAACTAAACAATGCAGACCTTCAATTTTTAATTGTCTGTAAGTATATAACTAATTAAATATTAAATAATCTGCAAAACGAAAGAATTTAAAAGTTTTAATTGAGATATCCTGAGCTAAAGCGATGATCCAATATTATAATAACACGGCGATATGAGACCGCGGGCCGTAAGTTGGCGAACAGTTACATTTCGATGCAGCGTGATTTTGGCGGCGATCCTGAAGTTCCGCTGTATTGTCATAGTGACACTACAGTTTATCAACTTACGGAGTGTTCTGTGAGGATTTACCGTCTGCACTAGCAAGGTAAGTGGGTAAAAGTTTTAAAATGGTCAAAGTTACTATATTTTCATGGAAATACATGGGCTAGGTATATAATTTGGGGTATTATTGCAGTATAGGAACCTCTTCTAAAATGTTGATTTTTTAAAGTCACCCGACTATATTCATCACATTGATTCCGAATCTGCAATACTCTTTATTCGGTCTCAATAAATAAGCGAGCTATAGGCATTCGTAAAAGCGTCAAACCCACACATTTCGGTAGTTTAAGTTAGTTTTTTTTAAATAATATATAAACACCTATTTGGCGGTGGGTTAGATTAGTTTTTTTTAAACAATCGTAAAAACCGATTTAATTTTTTTTTTTTCGTTTGTATGTAAATTTTGTCTTGAACTTTTACGCGTCCGAATATCTTTCAAATTTAGCAATACAACGATCGAATCTAGTAGTATTTCTTTATTTTTTCAATTTCTGAGAAAGGTTCCTAAACTGCAATAATTCCAAATTTGGCCACGATTGAACAGTAATTTATGCTGGATTGCGTTTCTTTGTAAACTTATATCGGAAAATATTTCATTCGAAAGTGACAGAGCATACGTTAGTTAGACTGTAACATGAACGATCGCCTCTCATCCCGCCGACCTAATGGTTTTATATTCGGCAGGTACTTTGTATGTAGTTAAATTGTTTTATAACCTAAATTAGTTTGAAATAGTTTCCTTGTAAGACGCGTAATGTCAGAGAAACTTCAGGTATCTTATTATTTTATACATTTCTCATAACTACAGTGATTGCAATGAATGAATAACGTCAGTAAACAACATTATTGCAGTATAGAACCCTCTTATAGATTGTTTGTTGTTTTTTTAACGACACCAGACTATATTCACCACGCTCATTCCGAATCTGCAATAATATTTATTCGGTCTCAATAAATAAGCGAGATATTGGCATTCAAAAAAGCGCCGAACCCATACATTTCGGTAGGTTAAGTTTTTTTTTATTTTAAATAATACATAAACACCTATTTGGCGGTAGGTTAGATTAGTTATTTTTTAAAACAACCTTAAAAACTGAGTATGAAAAACTTTTGTATGTAAGTAATTTTTGTAATGTAATGTAAAATAATAAACTTTTTTTGTATGTAATTTTTTTTAAAGTCTCGAATTTTTACGCGTCCGAAGCTTTTTTCTTTCACATTTAGCATTGCAATGATCGAATCTAGTAGTATTTCTTTAGTTTTTCGATTTCTGAGAAAGGATCCTATACTGCAATAATTCCGACATTTGGACATATAGACACATAATAACTTGATATTTGGACAGTTAAGGTATTATATAAGAAATGACATAACGATTTAAACAATACCTCACACTTCCAAATTGGTTCAAGCGTTTAGAAGTTATGTAATGAACATTCGTAAATGAACCCTGTACAAGCTACACTCTTTTGTTGGGCCATTAAATGAATTTTTTATACTATGTCTTCCCAACGATAAGCAATAATATAAAAATGATACTGAAAAAAATACCTGTGGGTTGAATTTTCGGTATCAGTTGTCAGTTAGTTTCATCACCTATTAAATGATACGAGCGAGGCCAGGTCAATGACCGTCCCATTAGTGGAAAAAGGACTGTTGGGATGTCTAGGAACTGTCAGAACCTCAAAAGAAGTTTGGATCGCAATGCACCGACCAAGGTGAGGAAATTGGCTCGAGATCTGCGAATATATCGGTCTACGGCGCAATTGATTATCAAATCTGACCAGCATACAGAGATTAAAAAAGTGCAACTTCTTTAGAACAAAGATATAAAAGTTGAACTCGAAAAAAATATTTCTTTAAATACGCGCTAACGCTGAAAATTGGAAAAATATACTTACGATAAATTTTATATGTTGATTTTAAAAAATCTCCTAATCGGAAAATTAAAAAGAGCCATGCGTAGCCGATGACTTGTTTTTATCATGGCTTGACCGCCGTGTTCTTCTGGGTGGATTTGGTCCGCAGCATGCATCTTTGAAGTGGGCGCGGCGAGTCTCGCTACTCCTAAACTCAGTTATTAAATTGGCTCCAGGTTTAGTGTATGGCATGACTAATGGTCAAGGTGATCTTCAGTACTTAAACAAGACTGAATATTTTTGATATAATCAATCGAACCAAGACTTGCAATACTTTGGAATAGGTACCACTTATCGATTACTTTTATTTGTTACCAAATCCCAAAGACAACCTAATTTATTTTTCAGCCACTAAAAATGGATCCTAATCAGGAAATGATGAAGATATGCCGAATTTGCCTGAGGCCCGAATCAGAAACAAAAAATATCTTCACTAATAGTACATTGGAGCAATGTACTATTAGTGAAGATATTTTTCGCGTACTCCAAAGGTTGACGGGTAAAGAAGTAAGAATTTGCGAATGACTTCACTTTATTTTTCATTTTATTTTACATTCAAAATGTGATATTGTACGACCGCTACATGTTAACCAGCTTTTAATTAGGTATATTCTGCTAAAAAGTAATGATGAGCCGAATACCGAATAATTTATTCATTTTATTTATTTATTTTGTGTTTTCTCTGATTACTAATCAACATAACAGTAAAACCAAGGCATTGAGAAGTAAAATTAATAAAGATATTACCGTTACTATACAAATAGAATGAAACTTATAATACTAGCTGTCATATAAAAATCTTTATATAATAGCTTGCAATTTAAACGAGTGAGGATTGGCGGTAAAAATATCGAAATCTGGTGCCATCGAGTGAATTTCATTTAAGCGCCGCAAAGCACGCGCCAACAAGTTCCACCTCGTAAGGTTAGTGCGCGAGAACGGCTCCGCGAAAAGATGGTGCGATCGAGCACGAAGATAATTATTTGGTATGAAAAGATCCACCTTGGCTAGTAAGCTATGGTTATCAGTTTTACCACGAATTAGAGTTTTATTACGAATAATATTCAGTTAAACCGAATATCCGTCAATTTTTATGTATTCGGTATCTGGCAAATATCTGGTTTAAGAACTGATTATTTGCTTGATCAAATATTATATCGCTCCCTTTAAAATAAAAGGTCGTATGTGCATTTTCAGTCAATTGTAAAAAAATATGATTTGATAGAAAATTGAAATCCTCTTACATGCAAAAGGCGGTTCGTTATATTTGTATGGAAAATTTAGAAGCAATTTGATAAAACTAAGTCGTATGTGCAGCATTCTTCATAATAATTATTATTTTAAGGGAGTCGGGTGAGCAAGTGGCATTCCGTTATACAACAAAGAAGAATATGAGATAGTTCGTGTTTTATAATACATTTTGAATGTTAAATAAAATATAATATTACTATATGGCAAACTAATTTGTTCATTTTATTCTCAGATACATCCAGGCGATGGAAAGCCGGAAGTGATTTGCAAACTATGCGAAGGGAAACTATCCAATATATCGAATTTTGCGAGTTTGTGTATAAGATCGGATGAAATACTTCGCGCAACCTGTCAACATGAGGGAGAGAATTAAATTAGAACCCCTTCTACCCGAAATAAACTGTAGTTCTACTGCTGTTGTTTAAATATTGCTGCGGATTAATAAATATTTTTTAACATAAATTGTGAATCATATTCAACCGATTACCTAACTTTTTTTACGTGAACGACAATGATATAAAAAGTAAGGCGTGTAAAATTTGAATGACGTGCTAAAAAGTGGGAAAAGTGAAGACACACACAAGGAATCGCCACAAAAAAGTTAAGTAAGTTAGGATCGATAGAACTATAGTGAGTAGTTGCAGACTGATTGATGACACTGGCAATATGGTTTCTGACATTATTTGAAAAAATTAAATGTGGTCTAGATATATCAAAGGCTTCTTCGATGAAACCCACCCCTTAACCCACAGTGTACACGATGCCAAAATAGTACCACCGGTTATGAAGTATAAAAGACAGTCAGTACGGCGAAATATTTTTTGTAATATATTTTATATATCGCACATTCCAAGTCAAAAATTCGTTATTAGATAAGAAATATAATTAATAATTCCGATTTTTATTTCCTCGGCATAGGGAAAGTATTGTGAACGCACTACTGTGTGTCAGTATTCCTCCACGATAGCGCCCAAACGCTTCATCCGATGGAGCTGAAATTTGGCATGCAGGCATCGTTTGGTCATGGCAAGTGTTTAAAAGGTTGTGATTGAAATCGTTCTACCAGGGGGGGCGCAAGTCATGCTTCAATCTCGAAATATTGGTCTTAGAGGCTTGAAATTTGGCACGCAGAGGCGTCGATGGATCGAAATTACATTGTGAAATATTGGAATATACTTATAACATTGGAATATTCCATATACAAGCGACACAAATATTTTTTTAAACTCCGGCTATACCTTTATAATATCACGGAAAATATTACATATGTACAACTAGTACGAAAATACTATAAAAATATTACGAAAATACTACTGAGGGGGAGGGGGGATTGACGCGTGAGGCGGTGAGGGTTGGAGTTGGCACGAGGGAGAAGGGTGGGGGGTTCAACTAGAGTTGTCAACTACAACGGGCGAACCCGTCACCTGAGGAAATTTTAACGAAATATGAAGTGAAGTGAGGCAGTAGACTTAGGAAAAAACAGTCTACCGTCAAGCTCCGCCACATGCCCGTAAGAGGCCAACGCCTTATCCGCGAGATAACCAGGTATGTTACCCAGCGGGCTTACAGTCACGCCCTTACTTCCAGTTTCGATCAGATTAGTCTCTCGACTGGTTACGAATTCGAGGTCGTTTGCGCGGTCCTCTCCCTTACGAAGCGGTGAAACGGTGTCAACCGAATCTATTGCGGACCACGACAACCTTTGCGTGACTGAACCACAGTTCAGTCAGGACGGGGGTTGTTGGGGGGTGACGGGGCGGCGGGGGCTTGTCTAATTGACGGGAAAGTATTTGGGTACCCAACTGATTTTTACTTTCCTTGCAAGAAAAGTATTGTGGACGCACCTCTGTCTGGCTGTCTGTCTGTATTCCTCAACGATAGCGCCGACACGCTTCATTCGATTGAGCTGAAATTCTGCATGCATGCATCATTTGGTCATGGCAAGAGATGAAAAAAATGTGTAGGTAATTGGTCCACCAGGGGGCGAGTTAATCATACTTCAATCCCGAAATATTGGACTAAGATGCCTACTTTAAATTCGGTACCTATAGAGATGCGTCATACTACTTTATTAAATTTTGGTTTCAATATCTCTTATACAAGCGACACAAAAAAACGACATACATTTTAATCAAATATTAACGTCGAGCCGCCAGAGGCTAGCCGAGAAACGAACCATATTGGAAAATATCCATTTTAATACCACGGATATACTACAAAAATACTCCCCAATGTTCTTCTTCTTTCGTGGTTACATATTCCGCATTATCTAGAATGCTTTAACTTCGAAGAAAATAGACCTAGTAGTGCTCAGAAATGCATAGTTCCGGACGAAATTATTCTTCTTCTTCCCTGGCTTTTTATCCCGCCTTATCTAGAGTTCTTTAACCCTTCAGGCCTAGGCCCCTCAGCCGATTGACAAGTTGATCTCCCAAAAAAAATATTAAAAAAATAGAATTATGTCACTGTCGCGCCAAAATATTAATTAATTCCAAAGCACTGTACCCATAATTAAAATAAAACATATTAACATGACAAAACATAATAAAATAAAACAAATTAAAATAAAATAAAATTAAAACGGGGCCGTCACTCTGAATCGTGTTGTGGCCGATATCGGCCAATTGGGGCTCTAGGGGTTAATTGATAGCCAAGTGCTTAGGATGCATAAGGAGTTTTGGGGGGTTGGGGTTTGAGGTGCTAACGTGGGGGGGGGGGGTAGCGTTGGGTGGCGGGTTTGGGGGTAGGGTTGGGGAGGGGTTAAGAGGAAGGGGGTTTAAAGGGGGTTGAGTATAGGGAATTGAGAGAGGGTTAGTTGAGAAAGAAGAAAGTGGAAGGGAGGGGTTTGGAGGGGGGTTTAAGTTTGGGGAGTGGGGGAAGGGTGGGAGGAGGAGAGAAGGGAGGGTGGGAGAAGGGGAAGGATGGTTTTAAAGGGGGGAGAAGGTGTGATTGGGGGCGCTGTGTTTTTTACGGAGAAAATGAATAATACATTTAGGTACAGCGAATTATCATCGTAACGGTTTTAAAGTTCTTGAGCCTCCATTCTATAATCTTGAAGAGAATACAATTCGTTATTAACATTCTTAGTATTTTTGTTAACACACATGAAATATCTTTTCTTTGTGTTACAGTTACATGTATAAAAAAGTTCTTTCAACGGCAGCTTTTTTAATTACTTTTTAGTTTTAAAATGATATTTGAACAAAATACTTTATATTTACAATTGAAGGTACCTGCTTTCAGGGTTCCTGCTATGGTGGATGCGTTTAAAGTCAATGTTTCTTTAATGGAGAATTATTAAAATAATTGAATTGCTCGTGCTTTTGCAAAAAAAGTATAAAATTCAGTGTATGATGACACTTTTTTCAAGAATAAATGTTTCTTTATTGTCTAAGAAAAAAACCAATTATGAAAAAATAACCAAATAACTAAGAAATATGGTTCAACAAACACCAGCCCGACTCCCATCCCATACCATTCACCTTGTACTGCCCAACCGATCCCTAGTTACACTACTATGGGATATTTATTCACTCTTAACCTATTGATGGCCAAAGCTGGTGTTGTAGGTAAACTAGCTTTGGCCATTTGTGTGGCCATGTCGGTCGTACTAGCAGAGGTCATGTCGAAATATCTTATTAAATGAATTATTTTCTATATAGTAACTACAAAAATGTATTCGTATACCTTTCTTTGATAGGGACAGCTTATATCTAAAATTAATATTTCAGGATTGATATTATGAAGTCTTACTAAGTGCCTTAACCTTTTTAAAAAAAAATACGTGTAGCACTCGGGGACTGCCGCGGTAAAGCTATTGCATAGCATTTATAAAAACCTATGCAATTATAATTATTTATTTATTTTATTTTTTTCTGATATCAGATAACTTCGCTCTATCGGAAAACGTTGAAATTATTCCGAATCATTTGCGGCTGCGGTAGCAAATGATTCGGAATAATTTAAACGTCTTCCGATAGAGCGCCGCGCACGAAGTTTTTATTCGATAAAGCCAAAAAACGGATTATTCAAAAAAAATCGTAGATGAAAAGATAGATAATTAAATTATCTTTCAAGTGGTGCAGGTGTCATAATAATACGCCAGATAGTATTTGCGTAGTAGTCGTTTTTGTGTTTGGTTAGACCTAATTTCACAAATTAATTACACTATGTAATATAGACAAAATCTAAAATATTCAAAGCTAAGAATATTAGGAAAATGTTCTTGTTTAACATATATTTTTTTCGAATCGTAAGCAGTACTCGTTTAGACGTAATTATCAGTTTAAAATCATTAATTTTCGTTAAGAAATTTCTTCATTCGGTCGCCGCGCTGGCCTAGGCCCGCGATAAAAGCTATGCAATAGCTTAAAAGATAGATAATTAAATTATCTTTAAAATGGTGCAGGTTTCATAATAATACGCCAGATAGTATTTGCGTAGTAGTCGTTTTTGTGTTTGGTTAGACCTAATTTCACAAATTAATTACACTATGTAATATAGACAAAATCTAAAATATTCAAAGCTAAGAATATTAGGAAAATGTTCTTGTTTAACATATATTTTTTTCGAATCGTAAGCAGTACTCGTTTAGACGTAATTATCAGTTTAAAATCATTCATTTTCGTTAAGAAATTTCTTCATTCGGTCGCCGCGCTGGCCTAGGCCCGCGATAAAAGCTATGCAATAGCTTAAAAGATAGATAATTAAATTATCTTTAAAATGGTGCAGGTTTCATAATAATACGCCAGATAGTATTTGCGTAGTAGTCGTTTTTGTGTTCGGTTAGACCTAATTTCACAAATTAATGAAACTATGTAATATAAACAAAATCTAAAATATTCAAAGCTAAGAATATTAGGAAAATGTTCTTGTTTAACATATATTTTTTTCGAATCGTAAGCAGTACTCGTTTAGACGTAATTATCAGTTTAAAATCATTAATTTTCGTTAAGAAATTTCTTCATTCGGTCGCCGCGCTGGCTAGGCCAGCGATAAAAGCTATGCAATAGCTTAAAAATCGACAAAAAATGCAAAAAAAAAATACGTGTGGCACTCGGGGACTGCCGCGGTAATGCTATTGCATAGCATTTTAACAACTTATGCAATTATAATTATTTATTTATTTTATTTATTTTATTTTTTCTGATATCAGATAATTGCGCTCTAACGGAAAACGTTGAAATTATTCCGAATCTTTTGCGGCTGCGGAAACAAATGGTTCGGAATAATTTAAACGACTTCCGATAGAGCGCCGCGCACGAATTTTTTATTCGATAAAGAAAAAAAACCGGATTATGCGAAAAAATTTCGTAGATAAAAAGATAGATAATTAAATTATCTTTAAAATGGTGCAGGTTTCATAATAATACGCCAGATAGTATTTGCGTAGTAGTCGTTTTTGTGTTCGGTTAGACCTAATTTCACAAATTAATTACACTATGTAATAGAAACAAAATCTAAAATATTCAAAGCTAAGAATATTAGGAAAATGTTCTTGTTTGACATATATTTTTTTCGAATCGTAAGCAGTACTCGTTTAGACGTAATTATCAGTTTAAAATCATTAATTTTCGTTAAGAAATTTCTTCATTCGGTCGCCGCGCTGGCCTAGGCCCGCGATAAAAGCTATGCAATAGCTTAAAAGATAGATAATTAAATTATCTTTAAAATGGTGCAGGTTTCATAATAATACGCCAGATAGTATTTGCGTAGTAGCCGTTTTTGTGTTCGGTTAGACCTAATTTCACAAATTAATTACACTATGTAATATAAACAAAATATAAAATATTCAAATCTAAGAATATCAGGAAAATGTTCTTGTTTAACATATATTTTTTTCGAATCGTAAGCAGTACTCGTTTAGACGTAATTATCAGTTTAAAATCATTAATTTTCGTTAAGAAATTTCTTCATTCGGTCGCCGCGCTGGCCTAGGCCCGCGATAAAAGCTATGCAATAGCTTAAAAGATAGATAATTAAATTATCTTTAAAATGGTGCAGGTTTCATAATAATACGCCAGATAGTATTTGCGTAGTAGTCGTTTTTGTGTTCGGTTAGACCTAATTTCACAAATTAATTACACTATGTAATATAAAAAAAACCTAAAATATTCAAATCTAAGAATATTAGGAAAATGTTCTTGTTTAACATATATTTTTTTCGAATCGTAAGCAGTACTCGTTTAGACGTAATTATCAGTTTAAAATCATTAATTTTCGTTAAGAAATTTCTTCATTCGGTCGCCGCGCTGGCTAGGCCAGCGATAAAAGCTATGCAATAGCTTAAAAATCGACAAAAAAATGCAAAAAAAAAATACGTGTGGCACTCGGGGACTGCCGCGGTAAAGCTATTGCATAGCATTTTAACAACTTATGCAATTATAATTATTTATTTATTTTATTTATTTTATTTTTTCTGATATCAGATAACTGCGCTCTAACGGAAAACGTTGAAATTATTCCGAATCATTTGCGGCTGCGGAAACAAATGGTTCGGAATAATTTAAACGACTTCCGATAGAGCGCCGCGCACGAATTTTTTATTCGATAAAGAAAAAAAACCGGATTATTCGAAAAAAATTCGTAGATAAAAAGATAGATAATTAAATTATCTTTAAAATGGTGCAGGTTTCATAATAATACGCCAGATAGTATTTGCGAAGTAGTCGTTTTTGTGTTGGGTTAGACCTAATTTCACAAATTAATTACACTATGTAATATAAACAAAATCTAAAATATTCAAAGCTAAGAATATTAGGAAAATGTTCTTGTTTGACATATATTTTTTTCGAATGGTAATCAGTACTCGTTTAGACGTAATTATCAGTTTAAAATCATTAATATTCGATAAGAAATTTCTTCATTCGGTCGCCGCGCTGGCCTACTAGGCCCGCGATAAAAGCTATGCAATAGCTTAAAAAATATACTAACCAGCAACACTGCCACCAATGTTTTGTATGTGGTATAAGAGTATATATCAAAATACATCACTCTTCCTTATGGGATATAGTCTAGGCAAGGCTTTGCCGTATAATAATGAACTTTTATTCTTTCAAAACCTTTAGTATGGACCTTTAAAAATCGAAGTGGCCAAAGCCAGTCCATCTACCTACATAAGGCCAAGCTACCAAAGCCGAACACCACGACATGTGTAACATAAATACACTTTTTTTATTTTGAGGCTCACTGCAAATAAATTTTACATGTAGTGAAAGTGTATAATGTTTCAGACGAAATAGAAGGGGTTGACCTTGACCACCAAAACCAACACAATAGCCCGCCCCGAAATCGCTCGTTCCAGGTAGCGTCGGTGGCGGGACGTATCGCTGGTATAAAAGGGTGTATATTGAGGGAATATTCACTATTTGCATACCAACGCACAGCCTGGAAGGTTCTTTATCAATTACGACACCAGAAGTTACAGCGGGACGGAACCAAAGTCAAGTGGCTCGGCGCTTGGAATCGGTCATCTTCATGTTACAGCGCAGGGTGATGACCGCTTTCTTGTAACGACTTCGTAACGAAATTGTCATTTAATTGCAGTTCAACTGGGACAGAGACTACTAGAAGCTAGGGAAGTCGAAATCAGTCGGTGGACAAATAGAGTTGTCAACTACAACGGGCGAACCCGTCACCTCAGGAAGTTTTAAAGATTGTTCGTTCTATCTCCCGTTGGTATTAGTGGCACGACCTGCATTCGAAATGGAACCTCACCGCCTACCTCCCTATATTTCCTAGGATTTTAATTCATGCATTAATTTTTTAGTTGTTTCGGAATTCCACCTTTCTGCAGTCATAATTACAAAATAAACAGCAAATGTCACGTAAACAGAGAAACGCGTGAGTTCACTTGTCATTTCAACTTATTACTAACCCTTACCGCGGCTGTTCACACGAGTCAGCAAGCGACAAGTGCTTAGTAATTTGTGGTGAGGAAAGCCACTTGTCCTTTTTAAAAATGATCGGCTTCTATTCACTAGCACTGGCAGTTTCACTAGTACTAAGCACTAATACTAAGCGCTAACATGCTGAATCAGCATGTTTACATGCAAAGTATCATTGCAAGCGACAAGTACTTGTCATTAGTTACTAATCCCGTGTAAACGTAGCATAAAAGTTATAAAATGAATAAGAATAAGAATAATCGTGAAAGATTGGAAAGCGGGGTGAACAAATTATATTTTTCATTAAGTAATTTCTTTTGCACTAATATAGAAAATTATTAAATTATATGGGTTTTGTTTTATTATTTTATTTTATTATTGAGATCAATTTATTTATTTGAAGCATATGTCAATATTTGGCATCCTTCATCATTTTGTTGGCAGACGAAGATAATGGATTGCTAATATAAATAGGAAAAGAAAATAGGTCAATTTTTGGGCTTGCTGGAGGGAAAACCGGATTTGAAGGGACACGACCTCTTAATTTTTAATATTAATCCTTCAAGTAACGACCCGTAGTTTGATAGACACCACGCCTGTCTGGATTGTTACTTTAGAGTCAGGCTGGTTTGTTATTAGGCGTGCGATGTCGCTAACCAGATTGAATCCAAGTTCTGATGATAACACAGAGTATTTGGGAATGTTGAAAATATAAATATACAAAAATTTAAATTTTATTTTTAACTTTGGATTGCAAGGATAAAATAAACGAGTCAGGAATAGTAGTCGTAGCACATGCCGTTGGCCCATCGAAAGGGTTCGCTTCCTCTCTCTCTCTCTCTCTCTCTCTCTCTCTCTCTCTCTCTCTCTCTCTCTCTCTCTCTCTCTCTCTCTCTCTCTCTCTCTCTCTCTCTCTCTCTCTCTCTCTCTCTCTCTCTCTCTCTCTCTCTCTCTCTCTCTCTCTCTCTCTCTCTCTCTCTCTCTCTCTCTCTCTATCTATCTCTCTCTATCTTTCTCTCTCTCTTTCGCTTGCATAGCGTTGTCCCACTCATACCTCTCCACTACACCTTACCTGAAATTTAGGAAGTGTCACCGGATAATTGACAGGCTAAGTTAAGCGCATGCGGCGCTTTGCGGTGAGTACGTCGCGTCGTTATTCTATAGTGTTAAACACGATCCTGAAATTTTGCTGTACATAAGAGTACATCATATAGACCGCACATATCTTATAGTCAATAGCCAACGACAAAAAGTGCAAGAGTTTCAGAAAAGCTGATCAACAGGCCAGATTCTGGAACACCTAGCGCTGGCGTACTAGGAAAGGTGTCATTTTAATTAGTTCTCTCAAAGTGTTTGGAAAAGCTGACAATTCATCAGTAGACCGTGAATGCAATAAAGAACTCGAAACATAATATGGTCAGACTGCTCCATAATCGAAAGCGTGGCGTCAGCATCTCCATACCATTATATTGCGCCATTACGACCATTATATTACGCGGCAAAGTTAACCGATGCACCATAGAGTGATGCGTGACAAGTATGGAGATGCTGACGCCACGCGTTCGATTACGAAGCAGTCTGACCATATGTTTCGAGTTCTTTAGTTCATCCACTGTCTACTAATGTATTTTCAGCTTTTCCAAAACTCTCTGGGGGTACTAATAAAAATTACACCTTTCCTAGTATGCCGACGCCAGGTGTCCCGGAATCGAGTCTGCTGACTGTACCCCGTCATTCTATGGCTAAAATACTCTCTGACGTGAAAGTATCAGCGTCTCCTCAACTATGGTAGCCACACACGCGATTTACTTGCGCAAGTTTATACTTGCACAAGTGTAATGTATCGTGGGTTGGAAGATACTTGCGCAAATTCGTGACTTATACAAGTTTTAAAAAAAGTTCCAATTTCCGATTTCCAACTTGAGCAAACTTGCGTTTGCACAAGTTTACTTGAGCGTGCAAGTTTCAGTAGCGTACTAGCCGCCTACATTTACGCATGTTCTGCGATCGGTTTCGCCTTCAAAATGAGTGAGCTAACTGAGAGTTTTGGAAGAATAATAAATATTTATAAAAACTAACAATATTTTGGAAGAATTTATAAATATTTATAAAAATGAGCCATGTCCTTGGCAGATAAAATATATAGACGATCACAACAGGGATGAAAAAAACTACTGCTTAAGATAAATTAATTGTACAATACCAAAAATTAGAACCAAATCCCAACCGTGATGTCATTGTTAATAAAAATAATGCCCTATGTACGAATTACCGTAAAGAAAGAAAACTAATAGAATAGTCTACTCAATCTGGACGAGACACCGATGATGTGTATGTACCCACACGTGTTGAAATTTCTGGATGCCGATGAAGGAACGCCAAGATCTTCTCGTTTTAATATTGAACAAAATGACAGTTTGCAAGTAAGTAAAAATTTAAAATCTATAGTAATATAATAAAGCTAAAAAGGTTGTTTGTAGGAGTTTGTTTTTTTGAACGTGATAACTCAGGAGCTAGTGTACTTCGAGAATACTAAGTATCGAAAATGAAAGGCAGCTAGTTGAAGACGAGTGTATTTATTTTTTGTAGGTAAATATTTATAATCAAAGGGAAAGTGTTACGTAAGGATCTAGTGTTTCCTCACCTTCATTATTAGGGTAGTGTACATACTGTTCTCTAATATTTTTGGCGGCAGTTGGATTATTTCCAGAGTTTCCTCGTTGTAATGATTCCATGTTCGAATCAATAGAATCTAAACCTGGAGTAATGGTTCCATCTTCTCTGTTTTCACGGTCTAAACATTCTGCAGAAGTATATGAATACGACGAAACCGAAATTAAAAGTTGTACAAAACACAGCTTGCCATTACCACCTTGTCGATACGTTCTGCTTCTATATCAATTTGAGTTTTATTTATTATACATCGAGGAGAAAAAATGCTAAACGCATTCTTAACTATGCGTCCAGCTCTAGAAACTCGATAGTTGTATCTCTTTCTTGTTAGTGAATTTAAATCTGCCTTTCGGCATGGCTTCCTCGTATCTGTTCTCGAAACAAATGCGTCGTCCACTACAAATACATATGGAAGAACTTCCTCTGATAGGTTCACCTAAAGGGATATTTAATTGGTTTGCCTGAAGCTTATCATAGAATTGAGTAATTTGAAGTACACCCCGTCTGATATCCAGCCATTAACTCCAAAGTCGCACATTATGAATCGGTAGCTTGCATCTACTATTGCGAATAACTATACTGTGTCGACATTTATAAATATAAAAATATAACCCACTTCCACTTGGGGGAATAATGTCTATGTGTTTCCCGTGTATGGCACCGAGGCAATGTGGGAAATTCCATCTTTCATCAAAACGTTTCTCTTCCAGTCTTCTTTTGTTTGTGGAGAGTAAAAAAATAATAATAAATTAATGTTATTGTTTCTGGAAACCATACCAATTTTAGATTCACAAGATATAGATGATTACTCTTCGGAAACAGGTTCTACCTCTCAACAAACGTCAAGTCGTCTTAGACTTCTCAAAAGAAAAAATACAGATTCGATAGATTTGTCTAATCAAGTATTACGCTCCGTAAAAAAACATTTCATACGTCCTATGATAAAGGACAACCGATTTGACATTTTTGGTAAAAATGTCGCAATGAAATTGCGTGAATTACCGAAAGAGCAAAGACTGATTGCCGTTAAAATATAATCTTTAAGCGGAAATGGGCAATTTGACGTTCCCATAAAAAGAGTTTCATCAGCATGAGTTCATTCGTGCAACTCCAACTCCCAGTCCTCTACCAGATCAGGCTCAACAATTAATTCGCGCAACTCCAACTCCCAGTTATTTACCACATCAAGCACAACAATTCATACGCGCAACTCCAACTCACAGTTCTCCACCACATCAGGCACAACAATTCATTCGCGCAACTCCAATTCTCAGTTCTCCAGCACATCAGCCACAACAATTAATTCGCGCAACTCCAACTCCCTAGTTCTACACCACATCAGGCACAACAATTCATTCGAGCAACTCCAATATATCAACGACAGCAGTTCATTTATTTAGTATCAACTCCATCCCCTTACACTCCGTTGCCAGATAACCAGCAAGAATATGATTATAATTCTTCCGTGTCTACATTGCAGTACAACTCAGACTCATAACGTTTATCTGAAGATACTATAGAGCAATTAACTAATCCAGAACAATCAATCGGGCATATGTATCTAACTTTAATGATGTGTAATAAATATTGTGAACCAAACAAGAGTTTTTGATTTTTAATTGTTATTTTTAATAGTATACAATCGGTTTTTTTATTTTTGTTACTCCCCTTTAACTAATCTTTCCATAGTACTCTGTATATAATTGCACATATTTTTGGAATAATAACACCCAAGGCCTGGATTATTGTTGTAATAGGTCTTCGTAACTCCTCCCAATTGAGTTAAACCTTAAAGTGGCTATTAATATTACGTGTATAAACTTTTTCTAATTATTTGTTAGTTTGTAAGCAATATGTAAATTGTTTTAGATGAAAAATAAACGGTTCACGGGGTTGCCGGATGGGGTAGGAGTTTCCCTGGTTATCAGACGGAATGCACAGTCGATCGGCTGAAGCCACTCGGTGCGCAAACCGTCCAGAAGCGCCCGAAGGACGTTTCCTAGGGGAACTGGCCCGCAGGCATAAGTCCTACCCGGACTCGCACTTCTACGTGGAGGCTACCGGATGCGTGCTGACCTATGAGTTGGGCCGATCCTAACACATGGGTCATAATGGCCCAACTGCACTGGGCCCATTAAATCCGAACCGAATCTAACCCGGAAACTTACATTGTAAGATCAGGCGACCTAACCACTTTTCCACCGGGCCGTGGATGTTTGTTTTATGGTCGATACATGTAAACAATTTCCATAATCTAGTCTTATATACTTTATTAAAATCAATGGTAATTAATTAAAAATAATAAATTTGAAATAAACTAAGGTAAGATCCAACCTAAGGTTTGAAAACTAATTTTAAAAACATAAAAACATACGAAATAAATGATATGATATTCTATAACTATATAGGGTAACAGAGGTCGCTACAGGAAACTTTAATTATTACTATTTGCCAGAGTCGGTCTCTTTCCTCTAAAGCGTGCCCTGAGAATAGCAGTCCCTGTTGGCTAGATTTTAGTCCCGCCTCGGGGCGGGCGCTCGGTATAAAATAAATGAGGAAAAATATAAGCTCAGGAGTAAAGCGACAGGCCTAGGCCGGGAGCCCAGTGTAGTGTTACTATAGTTACCAGGCGCACCGATCAAACAATGAATAATAATAAATAAAAGGTTGTGTCACCCCAAGACATTTCCGGCAAGCAGGCAACCCCCTTCCAACCCCTCACCCGACCCCCCTCCCCCCAACCACAATCCCGCCACCCCTCATCCCCCTTCTTGGCCATCCCTCTCTCCTCACCCGATAGTGATTGTGTCAAGTGACTATAATAGCAAAACTAGTATTTTTTAGTTTTTTATATTATTTCGTGGTTTTAAAATGGTATTTTTCCAAAAAAAATGTATTTTCTTAAATACGGCGGTTTCAAAATGTTTTCTTTTTAGTCGCTTGTAAACGAGATATTATAATACAACCGATTTCACAACGTGATTTCGGTCCAACGAGTTATCTGTGTATCGAATGTCAAGTCTCGGACTGCAATATTTGGACATTCAAGTATGACTAGTGCGTGGTGGACACCCTCTGGTGGATCGATTTCAACTACAAATGACTGCATGCCGAATTTCAGCTCAATTGGATGAAGCGTTGGGGCGTTATCGTCGAGGAAGACTTACAGATACACAGACAGACTTTAGTCTGGAAATGGTCTTAATCGTCTCGGGAGGGGTCAAAAGGTATATATCAGTCTATATCTCGAAAAAAATATGCGAGTTCACAATATTTTACCTTTGCCGGGAAAGTAAAATGAAACACCCATTTACTGTTTCCTTCTTTTGTTTCTCTCACATCAACAGACATGCATATTTAGTTACTAGAGTGCTATCGAGCGATGCGGCGGTAACTGACAGCGATTGTAACGAAGCGGTAGAATATCCTAGGTTGGCTATCGGGCTTGACGGACATGAATAGACACACATCTTGCAATTCAGTTCTTTTGTAGCCATTGGTCTTCATCTTTGATGTAGTTCTTTATTACTGGTATCTACACCAATAACTGGAAAATTAGTCGAATCACAACCATCCACTAATTTCTAGTGAATAAACTCCTAGGATTCAAAAGTTATTTCAAATTATCCTCCACTAAGAAATTTTGGTTCAACTTCGTGGGATGCTATGTAATGCCCAATATCGTTAGCAGAAAGAGAAATGTAATAACATCAACATTTCGGTGTTTACAGAGTATGTAGCGATCGAACTGTACAGACCAGGCGGCTAGCAAGTCGACGTCGCTTATCTCAATTTTAATAAAGCATTTGATAGCGTCGATAGCAACGTATGATAACAACGTATCAAAACAAACTGTCGGATCTCGGAATTCCTCCGAAATTTTGAATTTTCTTGGCAGATTATTTTTAAAAAACCACCCAAATATGTAAAATATGGTAGCTTTAATTCCCGGCTGTACCACACTCGCTCGTGGGTGAGTTAAGGATATAACCTGCCACTTTTCTTTTCAATCTCCTTTTGTACAATCTATTGGGCTTCATGAGTTCATCTCAGCGTCTTATGTTCGCCGACGATCTAAAATTATTTCGAATTACTGGGACCAATGTAAGGGTCTCCAGCAAGATTTTAAATAAGTTTTCTATTGGTGTACCGAGTAAACCTTAACTTCAACGTAGACAACTGCGTAGTAATAACACACTAAGTCATTCAAACAGTGGTCCATGATTGTACCATTTGTAACATAACTATCTGAAAGACTTGGGCATGAAATTGGACGAGCTCTTGACTTTCTGAATTCATATGTCCGAATTAGTGACGTCATGTTTAAGCTATTGGGATTCGTGCTTAGTAACTTGAAACACTTTAAAAACGTTACCATTTTCCGCTTTCGTCATAACACTATCGTGCGTAAGACCTTAGAGGGTAATACGCTATGTGGTCTCCAATAAAGTACTATAAATGGTGCAAAAATGTAAAATTATTGTAACTACGGTACGGCACGGTACAGTATTAATCTTATTTGTATCCGACAGGATTTATTCTTGGAATGGTCAACTACAATTCTCTTCAGCTAAAAAGAGATTTGTTAGCAGCGCAGTGGAACTTCTTAGAGGGCGAGTAGATAAACACCGTCTTTTAGAAAATAACAATAATTTCAATAACAGAGTTCAATAATTTTGTAAATGCACATTAGTAAATTAACATAGTCAAAACCTATCCAAAACTAGGAAGCCATCTGTTCTCAGAAGGGGAATTTATCATAATTTTCATTATTATAATTTCGAGAAACCTATTTTTAAAAATCTATTTAAATAATAGGTAATTATTTACGATAAAATTACCTAATTTAACTACATACACTCCCAAAAAAGTCATAATTATTATCTATAAAATATTGGTAATAATTTAGAAATAAAATAAATTATAAACAGATCATTAACTATAAGTCCATAATTTATAAAAATAAAAGTAATAATAAAAAAAAGTATCCTTGTGGAACTACAATAATTAAAAATATAATCAAAGTAAAAAATGATACTGAAATTATAATATTGAAAATAAAAATATACACGAGCATTTATAGCGCGAGAGAAAGCGAACTCGAGATGTTATTTTAAGTATGAAACTAGGCGCCGATTGAGTTCTTATCCTCTAGCTAGGCTGTATTTACGGAGAGTAGGTATTTGATTAAGGTGACGCTATTGGCTAAATCAAATTCAACTTTCTCTTTAGACAGGCGAGGGGTGAGATGAAGCGGGGAACGATTATGGTAGGGGTATTTTTTAGCGCCCTCTATGAGTACACGGTTATAACTACTTGATTGCGCGCGACCACCGCGTAAAATTAGCGCTGTCGTCGCGCACGGCGCGTATGCGACATGTGACGTCGCCATTGGGACATGCGCTCGCAACCAAAGGTCGCGTTCGGCGCCGCTATGGAAGCAGTTTTAATCTATACTAATATTATAAAGAAGTAAAGTTTGTGACGTTGTAGGAAGTAATCTCTGGATTTACTGACCCGATTTTGAAAATTCTTTTACCAATAGAAAGCCACGTTATTTGTGAGTGACTATATATTATTATATTATATTATATTTGGCTATATATTATTCCGAAAAATGTAAAGACTTTTTCGTGGTAGTAGGATTTCCAAAGTAAGTCGGAAAAAACGGTTGAACGAAAACGTTTCTAACTAACGCTGCCTTAACGATGAGAGATATATGATTAAGTTCTAGAAAAAAGGTGTAGAGCTTGATAATGCCTACAAAAAAGTCAGCGACAGCATATGTGTAACTTTTATATTTAAGTCACAAAAGGTAGTTTTTCAAATTAAAAAAATAATTTAAATCGTTAGGTCATGTTTATTGGTCATATTATCAACAATTATGAATTATAATCAAAATAGGTAAATTTATCGTCTTAAGTGTTTAAAACAAAACACTTTTTCCTTTTACTGCATAAATAGTTAAAGAGATAATTCGACATAGGTATGTAACCGCGGCCGTGTCGTCTATCTATACTAATATTATAAAGAGGTAAAGTTTGTGACGTTGTAGGAAGTAATCTCTGGATCTACTGAACCGATTTTGAAAATTCTTTTACGAATAGAAAGCCACGTTATTTGTGAGTGTCATAGGCTATATATTAATCCGAAAAATGTAAAGACTTTTTAGTGGTAGTCGGATTACCAAAGTAATTCGGAAAAAACGGTCGAACGAAAACGTTTCTAACTAACGCTGCCTTAACGATGAGAGATATATGATTAAGTTTTAGAAAAAACTTGTAGAGCTTGATAATGCCTACAAAAAAGTCAGCGACAGCATATGTGTAACTTTTATATTTAAGTCACAAAAAGTAGTTTTTCAAGTTATAAAAATAATTTAAATCGTTAGGTCATGTTTATCTATAGGTACTAATATTATAAAGAGGTAAAGTTTGTGACGTTGTAGGAAGTAATCTCTAGATTTACTCAAACGATTTTGAAAATTCTTTTACCAATAGAAAGCCACGTTATTTGTGAGTGTCATAGTCATCATCATCATCATCATCTTCATCATCAGCGCGTATTCGCCCACCGTTGGGCATACGCCTCTCCAATCACTCTCCATCCGGATCGGTTGTCCGTTTCCCTCATCCAGACAGGTCCAGCTGTCTCCTTGATGTCATAAGGTCGTACTGTTCATCATGATTGGAGGTATTTAGCCCGATACCCGCCACGTCGGCCACACGTCTTGGCGAGCTCCACACTTTCAAGAAAATATTTCCATTTCCTAGGCTTGTGGCAACCTGGTCGGGTTACTTAACCGCCGAATTACACTATATTCACTAAATTTATTATTTAATTATTATTTATTGTTGAGAAAATTTCAAAATATATGTTGACACTTGGAATTTAAATTTCGATGTCAGTGTCATAGGCTGTGTATTAATATGTGAGTGTCATAGGCTGTATATTAATCCGAAAATGTAAAGACTTTTTCGTGGTAGTCGTATTTCCAAAATAAGTCGGAAAAAACGGTCGAACGAAAAGGTTTCTAACTAACGCTGCCTTAACGATGAGAGATATATGATTAAGTTCTAGAAAAAAGTTGTAGAGCTTGATAATGCCTACAAAAAAGTCAGCGACAGCATATGTCTAGCTTTTATATTTAAGTCACAAAAAGTAGTTAAAACATTAAAAAAAATCATTTAAATCGATAGGTCATGTTTATTGGTCATATTATCAACAATTATGAATTAATATCAAAATAAGTAAATTTAACGTCTCAAGTGTTTAAAACTTTGGACTTTTCCCTTTTACTGCATATAATTTTACTTTTACTGCATAAATTGTTAAAGAGATAAGATACTCACAAATAAGACACTCACAAGAAGACACTCACAAATAACGGTAATATAGTCAAATTGGCATGCAAATACATATATACATATGCAGTAAAGATATAACCCGTCTTTTGGCAGTCTGGAAATAAATCGTAGCACTCAGTACTAACCAAACCACACTCATAATTTCATCACAAGTAGGTAAAAAGTTTTACCGCCCAACGAAGTGGGCACGGGTCAGCTAGTATTAGAATATTTTCCTTCCAAAAATTATTGCAAATAATAATATTATGTAGATAACTTTTAGGTATTCGATCCTCTCAGGAACGAATTATATAATAATAAGATTGTATCTATTTCTTCTAGATACCCCTTCAGAATAAGAATATTTAGGCAAGTTTTGTAATTTATTAACATATCGAAGGTTAAAAGGTAATAGGGTATAAGCGACATAAACCAAATTGCCCAGGAGAGCAGTTTCAAGTTGGAAATTGCATAAAAATGGACTTAACTTTTTTATTAATTCTCATATCGTGAAAATGGAAACAGGTCTAGAATCAGGAAAAATAGAAGCATTAATTGGCACACTTACTTATTTATTTCCACGTTGTTTTATGTGGTTCTATGTCGCTTAGATCAATTGATCTCATTTTCGTATGAGGTAATAGGGACCGTGCACGAGAACACCAGCGCCCTCACGCGTACACTGCTAAACAATCTGAGTGACAGTTCTCGCGTATCCTGTGGTTTTGTATGGAGAATTGGTTTGTTTTGTTTATCGTTACTAAAATATGAGCGGCTCTAGCAAGGAGGATACCATGCCAAAACGTCACGGGGGCACTATATGTTGTGTTGTTGGGTGTAGTAACACCTATTACAACACAAAATTATTGGCATTGTAAGGAAATATAGTTCGGATAAATCTGCAGTCAGTCATATAAAATAAGGTATTTTGCAGCAATCTCCGGTTTCTTGCAGCAATTTTCACCAATGAGTCATAAAAGAATAAGGTGGGCCTTCGACAAGCAGTTAATAACATGATTGACAGGGAAATATATATGTATCGAAGTGAGTCAATTACTTACCTCTTCTGCATTATTGGCGCTCAGAAGACTCTTTTCCGCATATATAATATTAAAATCAATTGATCATCGTCACTTAAGAAAATATAGCAGATATATGTAGAAATATCAGCTATGCCTTAGCTAAAATCTTATTTGTGCAATGCACTATAAAATAGCGGATAAAATAATTAACACATCGAAATTTCAACAACAGAGAGACTTTGACGCGGGTGGTGACGCGGGTACAGCCTGTATGCAATGTTATTATGTGTCGACAGTTCGCCAATTTTGAGTTGACAGCGGGCCAAAATATTCCCATGCGTCCTTTTGTTTTTGTTCTCGTAATATTGCGCCCTGCGTTGCCATAGCGACTAGCCGCCGCGTACCTCGTGTTGTTTCTGACCGCCGCAACAAAATGATGGGCGCCTCAGTCGCCATTCTGTATCGTTTGCGGTCGGCCGAAGATGTCTTCCTTGTGTGTAACTTATTGCTCTACGTGCGCATTCTCCTAATCCCTCGTTCATACGACGACATCTGTGTACAGGCCTGGATACAACGTTGGCGGATTTCGACCGCCAGTGACCTGCTAATACAGTCCGGTCGCTCTACGTTTGACGGATAAGCCGACAGTCCGTTCGCGGCGGTTTAACGTTTTTCCGTTCTTCAGTTTGAGCGTCCGGTTATGTTTCCTGTGCTGCTTTGTAGTCACCTTAATTGAAAGCTTTATTTTGAATAAAATATATGCTCCGTTGAGGCGCCGAATCTTGACACTGGTTGGTGTTACACTTTAAGGGGTAGATCCTTTCGTTGACATTGCACTTTGTCACCGCTTTCTTTTCCCCGTACGCATCGCACTACGACCATACATCCGCTGCCGCCGTATGTACCTGTCTACCCCACTCGGTTATTGTCTCCGTTAATCTTTATTTTTTCATCGGTTGGTTTCTATCAGGGTCGGCCTTGAGCCGACTGACTGGAAATGGATGCATCGGTGAGTGTGGTTGCTAACTGCTGCGGAGTGTTTTTCTGTCTTCTTCTGCTAGTTTCATTAGCTTTAATTTTGGTTTGCCTTGCTAGGTACTGCGGTTCACCACAAACCTACTTAAGATCCGATAGCCGTCATTTATATTCACCTATATTCAAGAGATTATTATAAAATAATTAAATAAGAAATTAAAAAGGAACAACGCCATTCATTGCGTTTCATTCAAACTATTTTTTTAAAACGTATAAATAAATCCATGGTAAAAAATCTAATATTCGCTAAAATACATGTAAAAATAAAAGATTGAAATAAAATATCAAACGTACCTAAAAATAAACCAAGAAATTAATGACAGAGAAAAATTCCACGTCATGCAGGTTGATCGCAGTTATTATTCAGCATATTTTTTTTTATATCTCAAAATCTATCGAACAAGAAATAGATTTTAAAAGAATTTGCTCACCGAAAAATAATACAATTATTTGTAATAGTTTTAATTAGTCTACATGACAGTTTGACAAAGTATCCAACCTTATACAAGCCCCCAGGATGCACTTGGCCACGCATCCCGAGGACCTATTCTTGAAACCAGTCTAAAATACTAGGGTACTAAACCCTTTGCTGATCATATAGATCATTGATAAATCTAGCATCATAAACTTTTGAAGAATAAGACTCTGTGCTAGATTTCGTAGACCGTATTTAAATCGATGCTGCGCTAAGTTTTTCTATTACCGTGGTTTCCTCTTTACGGAATAAAGGTAATCGATTCCGCGATCTCGTGACTCCCTGGAATTAGCCATAATTTTAAAAGTTGTTTTTGATTTTTAACTCAGGTTTCAGATAGGACAATCTCATACACAAAAAACTTTTAGTATCGAATAAGATTTTGTTTCGGAACAAAAAACAAAAACAAAACATTTTCTTGTTCAGCTTCACACAGTTACGTCTTGAAAGGTTTTTCCATGCTGTTGCTCGTTTTCACGCTGAACAGATCATATAAAACTAAGTTTGAGAAGGGCTTATTAAAAAAGTGTCATTAGGCAAAATCCTTAAATCAGTATCGATCGAAAAGTGATGAAAAGCCCGGAATTACAAATGAGGCCACAAATAAGCAATATTAGGTATTCTGCTTCCATATTTAGTATTCTTAAGTTCAGTTTAGATAAACAAAAGAAAGAAAAATCGGCTGTGTCACCCCAAGACTTTCCAGGCAAGTAGCCAAGGACTGATTTCGTCTGAATATTAATTTCATAAATAAAATTGATGGGTGCCCTCTCTCGGCCGGCGGTTGAACCCGTTTGGGTTTCGTTGTACAAGCGCCTCAAGCGGCAGGGTTCGTTTCTCGGCTAGCTGCAGGCGTCGAGGCGCTATGGCGTAATTTAAATACTACAAATTTAGATTTAGAGCAGCTTGCGCATATACAAGATATTCCAACCAAAATTTCACAACGTGATTTCGGCATCTGTGTACCAAATTTTAAATCTCTAAGTCAAATGTTTTGAGGATGACTTATGAACAGTGCTCCCCCTGATACCTCTCAATGATAACTGCACACCAAATTTCAGCTCTATCGGAGTAAGTGCTTATTGCGCTATTGCGGAGGAATACAAACAGACACACACAGGAACACACAAAGAGATAGAGAGAGAGAGAGAGAGAGAGAGAGAGAGAGAGAGAGAGAGAGAGAGGAGGTGGAGAGAGATGGTTTACCGATTTCAATCACAATCTTTGGAACTCTTGCCATGGTCAAATGATACCTGCACACCAAATTTCAGCTCTATCGGATTAAGCGCTTATACGCTATCGCGGAGGAATACAAACAGACACATACACACACAGAGAGAGATAGAGAAATAGAGAGAGAGAGATAGATAGATAGAGAGACCTGGAAATGGTCTCAGGTGCGTTAAAAATGGACATTTCCGTCTTCATCTTGAAAAAAATGCACTTTCATAATATTTTCCTTCCTGGTCGGTTGGAGGACCGGGAAATTAAAAAAGACACACAAAGTTTTGAAATATTAGATAAATCGTAAATATTATTAATTTTGCAGTCCATTGGTTGTCAGACGTGTTCATAGTCCAAACAACGCAGAATTGAAATTATGAGAAAATATTAAGATTTTTTATTAATCGGAGATAAGTTAGTCAGACTTTTAAATTTGACACCCGCAATTTTTTCCCATGAAAACGAGTGCCAGGCCATTTACTAAAAGAAACATTCAGTAACCAGCCGGAAGCACTGATCCTCGTCATCTGCAGGAATCGCACAGTTCAAGAGCGCACACATGTTTTAGTTAAAAAACCACTTGAAATTATGTCCAAAAAGTCACTGACATTATATTCTGATAAACCAGCGGAATATTAGCGCTTAGCGGAACTCGCGGTATCTTTTTCAACTATGTTTATTTGAGATTCCTATTTAAGCGGTTCATATGTGGCGGTAACGAAAGCAGGCGGTCGTATCGAATTTTAATGCGGACTGAATGACTGGATTCAATAGCGGGGACATCGCATGTACGTATATTTTGTGTTAAACTGTTACATAAAATGTACATTATATAACATTACATTTTCGTCTTGTCCAATTGACGGCTAAAGACCGCTCTTGGACGTGTCAAAATAATTGGGTTAGGTAGATGCCTCGTTACTACTCTTTACTGAACATACATAGGTAGTCGAGAATTAACTACTTGATTGTCAAACTATAAATATAAATAATCAAAATAGAAGCCTAATATTTGAAGTAGTTAGTAATTCGAAAGATACGTAGTAAAATTATCCATCGTAATATTCAAACTGTCAGTAAAATGTTAAATAATCAAATAAATCTACCTTATGCATTTTAAACTAAATTTACAGATATAAGACCATATAAAATAATCAGACAATAAGGCTATACTTTTTTAAGCAATTTAAATGGGCACAATATTTTAAAAGTCATGGCGCTCAAATTCGGCCAGATTATAGAAAGGGTGGCCTATCAGCATCTCCTTGATGTTTTTTTTCATTTTATGTCCTTCAGCTGTTTAAATTTTGTAGGGAGTAGATTATAGAATTTAATGCTAACATCAGTGCCATATATCAATGAGTAGCTAACATTCCGTTGTCTGCATCGAAAGATTGCTCGAAACAGCGCCACCAATTAATGGGTGCTCTAAATACACATATAGGCCGGTTAAAAGGTAGCATGAGAAACGTTTGACGCACAACCACAATTTTCATGCTAAACAATTTGAAGGTCTGTCGGTCCTTTGTGATTCACCCGTAGCGGTATTGATACGCAAAATGATGGAGTTTGACTGCATTACATTATACCAGTGGCGTAATTAAGCCGGTGCAGCCGGTGCGGGGTCCATGCGGTGAATCGGGGCCCCACAATAGAACTTCCGTTAAGATCGACGTTCCGTACAACTCTACTAGGAAGCTAAAGAAGCTGAAAAAATGGGCGTCTCATAACTAATCAATGATTTTGATCAGTTTTGAAACGTCCATTTTGATGAGAGCAAATGAAGACGAAAAACATTCTAGAAATGTATTTATTCATATTTTTTACAATTCATTAGGTAGTTAATTTAAATATATAGATATAGAAAATTGGTACATCTATACTAATATTATAAAGAGGTAAAGTTTGTGAGGTTGTCGGGAGTACCTAATCTCTTGGTCTACTGAACCGATTTTGAAAATTCTTTTACCAATAGAAATCCACGTTATTTGTGAGTGTCATAGGCTATTAATCCGAAAAATAAAAAGGCTTTTTCGTAGTAGTAAAGGCTTTTTCGTAGTAGTTTTTCGGGGTTGCAAAGTAAGTCGGAGAAAAATGGTCGAATGAAAACATTTCTTACGACCGCTGCCTTAACAATGAGAGATATATGATTGAGTTCTAGAGAAAAGTTGTAGAGCTTATAATTGCCTACAAAAAAATCTGCGACAGCATATGTCTAACTTTTATATTTATGTCACAAAAAAGAGTTTTTTATATTATCTATACTTCTATATAGATAATATAAAAAACTTTACCTCCAAGGTAAAGTTTGTGAGGTTGTAGGGAGTAATCTCTGGATCTACTGAAGCAATTTTCAAAGTTCTTTTATCAATAGAAAGCCACGATATTTGTGAGTGAGAAGTTTTGAATTAAAATAAACATAATGTATTCAATCCTAATCATTTCATTCACTCATTTGAAACCCGGTAATATAGCCAAATCGGCATGAAAATACATACATACAGTAAAAATATAACCCTCTTTTTGGCAGTCAGGAAATAAATCATAGCACACAGTACTAACCGAACCACAATCATAATTTCATCACAAGTAAAAATGTTTACCACCCAACCAAGTGGGCACGGGTCAGCTAGTTTATAATAATATTGTGAGTATATTTAAATCTTACCTGTTTCGCACTAAGTAGTTCTGCTCAAAATTAGTTTTTTAAAATTTCTCACCAACATTCAAAGGTAAAGAAACAATTCAGCAATTAAATTAACTGTAAAGCGTCGTAGAAATATAGGAATAAATATTTTGAACATTATCCCGCAAAAATGTTTCTAATTAATCCCGCGTGTCTCGCCGTTAGGTAAGTTCTTGGGCATTTGTTCCACAACATATTCGAGGAAATTCTCCCAAATGATTACGCCGACTTCTAATGTAGCTACACTATAAAAATATCACTAAAATATAAATATGTGATGTAGCTAGGTATATAGTCATTATATTCTATATGCCATAATTAATGTAAGTAAGTAGAAGCAGAGGCTTTAAGTGCAATTTTGCACCGATGCCCATCTTTTATAGTTACGCCACTGCATTATACGTAGATATGTGATTGTGCAATGAATAAACACCCATAACAGATTGTGCTAATATAGTATCTTTATTCGAATTTTGTATTTATAACCGACAGTAGGGCGTTGTCAATTACAACGGGTGAACCCGTCACCCAGGCTGGCAGCCTACCGCACGAGGAGGCTTCTGAATAGGAGCTGAATCGTGAGTTGAGCCGATCCGAGAAAAAAATGGATCTTGTGGCCCAAGCTGCATGAAACGGTTCGCTACCAATTTATAACCGACAGTTTATAATATCACAGAGCAGCGGCATAATACTCGGTTATCAGTTCCGCGAACTATCAATCCCAGGACAAAAGCTTCCCAGCTGAATATGTATTACGATAATCTGGTTGCTCATTCAATCAATCTAATCGAAATTGCCTGAATTTGCGGCATTCTGCATCAATCGGATGGTAATTAAACGCTTACTCAATAAATGTAGGTATCTATATTAAGCAGGCATCTGCTGACTCGCCCTCGGACTAGAATTGATTAGTAACAATTTCCATTAGCACTAATGCATATAATCAAATCGTTGCATACATTTTAGTAGCTTAAGATAATGATTTTGAGCTACTTACTGCTTTTAAAATGTGAGAATGCTGCCAAATTTCAATTAATCACCATATAAAATTAAGTGTGGTAAGCACCATATAAAAATATCATTTCGTAAAATCACAATTGCAATAAGAATTACATAACATGCTTGAATAACGGAAACTCGCAACAACTCGCTGTGGGGAGGGCGTGGACAGAGCTAATGGAATGGGAGGAGTCCAGATCCAGAAATGGTCGGCCACCACGCGGACAATGGGATGCTGGAGGTATGTTATTTTTAACCAGCTCTTGCAAAAAATAGGTAATCATCTCTTTTATGAGGACAAACTAAAAAATACTTAAACTGCAAAAAAGTTCTGGATGAAACGCCGGAAATGGAATCGACGGGGTTAGAGGTATGGCATCTACCGATCGTCGAGGTTGCGGGAAATATGAGTATCGATCGCGACGGCAGAAGTGATGCGCTTCACGACGGAGAAATGACTTTATTTTATTTGGTCCCGTAGGAGGCGGCGGACGCGGAAGAGCGGATACCGGAGATTAGCCGTCTGTCGACGAGCGCTCGAGCGAAGGCCGCCGACAGACGGCAGCTGTTTCGACAGCGCGGCGCTGTTTCGACGCTCCCGCCGCACCGCAGCCGGCGACCGAGGCGGACGAGCGAGGCGTTCGCTCCGGACGATAGTCCGCAGCCCTAACGCCGGCGCCGTCGCACGCCCACACGGTCCTACCCTCCGCCTCCACCGAACAAGTTCCTATGCTGCAATCTTTGCGAGATCGGCCGCGCCCAGCTTGCCGTCGCCGAGCATCTCGGCGACTACTGCTATATTGAATAACGACAACTGCTATATTATTCGAAGTAGTAGATTTTTTAAGCTATTGCATAGCTTTTATCGCGGGCCTGGCCAGCGCGGCGACCGAATGAAGAAATTTCTTAACGAAAATTAATGATTTTAAACTGATAATTACGTCTAAACGAGTACTGCTTACGATTCGAAAAAAATATATGTTAAACTAGAACATTTTCCTAATATTCTTAGCCTTGAATATTTAAGATTTTGTTTATATTACATAGTGTAATTAATTTGTGAAATTAGGTCTAACCGAACACAAAAACGACTACCACGCAAATACTATCTGGCGTATTATTATGAAACCTGCACCATTTTAAAGATAATTTAATTGTCTATCTTTTTATCTACGATTTTTTTTCGAATAATCCGTTTTTTTTTGCTTTATTGAATAAAAAATTCGTGCGCGGCTCTCTATCGGAAGTTCGGAATAATTTCAACGTTTTCCGATATAGCGCAGTTATCTGATATCAGAAAAAATAAAATAAATAAAATAAATAAATAATTATAATTGCATAAGTTGTTAAAAATGCTATGCAATAGCTTTACCGCGGCAGTCCCCGAGTGCCACACGTATTTTTTTTTTATAAAAATTAATGTATTCAAATAAAAGTACAAAATATATTACAATTTATGTGTTTGATTTTTAAAATTTACTTCCTACTTCATCGGCGGCAACCGTTAACTTTATACAAAACACTGCCTGGTTATGTTATCGCAAACATTTCGGGCCGCATTGAGGAATGACTTATCTTGAGGGGGAACGTTAAGGGATAGCGCGCACGAGCAACTTTTGTCTCCGCAACTAATTTGTCTCTACCCCGCACTTTCATCAAGTCTACGGATTTGTATGAAAGTGCGGGAATGTAGCGACGCGACATTCGGGAGACTATTTTATCCGCGGGTCTGGCGACAGGCCGGCGACGCAACTGTCGCCCGGTCTATTGGTTGCAATGCAAGTGCGCGCACGGCGACAAAAAAATTGCCGCCAGCCATTTGGTGCTCGACCGCCCCGTCGACAGCGCGTCTCTCACGTTTGTATTCGAAAGGAAAGAATGTCGATTTCGGAAGAAGATATAGATAATAATAGACTGATTCTTCAAGTGGAAAGCAGATCGTTGTTATACTAAAATTTGTATCACTTTTTCAGACACTTGTAGATTATTGGTTCTATTAAAGAATTGGTTTCCAAACTTTTTTCGACCAGAGACTACTAAGACTTTTTTGTTTGGTGCAAGGACCACAATGTTTAATATATAAGCTCTATGAATTGGAAAATCCACATTAATCTTTTGCTTTTAGTTAAATATAAAACACAATAATATTTCAAGATATTTCAATAATAAAGGGCGTTTATTTGTAAATTAATGTGATATTTCAAATTGCATCCTTTTTACAAGTTTGATTCTCTTTTGCAAGTTGTAAGAAGCTTGTGCGAAAACGCAATTAATATAGGTAAATTTGAATGTGATTGTATTACGTTGCTACACGACGAATTTGTTATAAATAGCACAAATTTGTTTTTGGAAATGCTCTCAATTGACTAAACATTGTATGGAAATTCCTTAATTCCAGTCTGTCACTCGATGCACAATAGACGTACCCAATATTGCCTTTTTGACGTCGTTTTCGATTTCTAAGAACAAGCGCACAGACCACGTCTTCGTCTCTTCGAAATCTATGCTGATGAATGCCGAAAAAAATACGAAAAAGTTGCGTTGCTGTCGCTCCCGTGTGCGCATCGTCCAAATCTCGGCAAGGAGACAGCGACAGAAACAACAAAGTTACTGGGCAACTAAGTTGCTCGTGCGCGACCGCCCTAACCGCTCTCCTTCTTCAATTTCTAAAACGTCAATAAAACAATATTTTAGTTTCACATTTGCGGAACCCGAGCATCGCCTGGCAAATTACTTACCCGGGGCTTCCTTCGGCAATGGATCGATCCTCTTATGGATAAGTTGTGTAGTACCACCACAGCCGCTGTTATTTGCGACGCCTTGGTGGGTTCATAATGCAAGATCCAGTATTATGGAGACTTGATCAGGCCAAAACATTTATCAATTCCGACCCTCGTCATAGTATGGCAATACAAATATAGGTTACGGCCGTGAAGACCACCGTATTTTATACCAAAATAAAGGTAAGTCTACACTGCTACCGCTGCCGTTCCTCGTCGTTTCTTCTTCGAAGAAATGCCCACGCAAGAGGAAACATTTTCCAGCAAATTTTTAATGAACCACAGCCTAATCCGGACAGAAAACGGGCGAATTAGATACATCGCCGCAACAGACTAAGATTTCATTTTATGCCGGACCAGCTGTCAAAATAGACGAAACGCAACAGCTTCGGAGGGTGTCAGGCAAGTTCGAACATAAATACTTTCGAAATGAACTTGGATACTGACACAATAAAGGAAAGCAATAAGAAATTGGTCGAAAATATTTCATTGCGATTTTCGACATAATATTCATTCTCTGGCATTATTTTTGACAGTTAAAGAAACGCAAACGGCCCCAATATTTAATTAAAATTTATGGCGGGATTTAAATATTATTACTGTAGCTTGTATACCAGATTTTTCAACTAACATTTCACAATGTGATTTTGCCCTAACAAGCCATCTGTGTACCAAATTTCGAGTATTCTGTCCGATCGATCCTGGCGGATAGATTTCTACCATAGCCTTGTTTGATTTTAAACTATTGCTTTAATATGGTATTCATTTTCTATAAAATGGTATTCATCCATACGATTAGGAAGCAATGCGCAAACAATTACATAATATAAAAGACACTATGCCATGGCGGTTTTCCATCTACTCCTTGCATTTTCGCTCACGCCTGATCTGCCACCAAAAACTCAGTCAACATATCAAATTTGCCGAACCGGCCGCCATCATCTCAGATGTTGTCATTGGCAAACGACTAGAAAAATTTATGGTACAAAAAAGTATTTCCATTTAAATTAATATACATTTGATTTGATTTTGTTATAGCCTCTCCGGAAATGTTTAGAATTTAATTAGGCAGTAAAAGATTTTAATTATTTTGAACTTTGGATTTATTTTTTTCCTTACAACCCTAATAAAATTTAAAGAGATTTTATTGAGAAAGGTATTTATATGTACATATTTCAACATACATTATTTCCGTGACTAACAAATTACATGATAATTATTCTGGGTCTAGATAATTGGTCACTATTATAATGATTCTGAATACAAAAATAAATAATAGTAAAATGATCGATAAATTTCTATAAAATGTAAATGAGAATTTGAAACACAGTGACGTTCTTTCACGCTTAAAATTATATTGCAGTACTAATCTGTACTAATCTTTTTACTAATCTTAGAGTAACTTTTTATAAATTCCATAATTTACATACTGTCAAATGAGAAATACTGCCTATATTTTTGGCTTGGATTAGGTAGATAATATAGTATATATATAAAATAGTGAGGTACTTGTCGAAATTTCTGAATATATTTCATTTGTATGACTGCAAGAAATATGACATCATTTTCCCGCCGCCACAATGCTGTAAATCTCTTCAACATCTTATTTGACCTATTTCTTTGCTTAGGATAGCGAAGGGTTATATTTCCTTTCTGAGAGCGAAAAGTGTTTCGAGCACTTTCTGCATTTGACAACAAACCTTTTACATAAAATCGGCCATGTAAATATAAATATTTTCTGAGGCATTTCACGTTTAAAAAAATACCCACAACGAATCTTGTGCACGCACTGGATTCGAGAGTAGTTCTGTTGATCGACTCTCTTAAAAACAGTCAATATATATTCAAGTAACACTATTCTAACTTTCGGACTAAAAGCGGACTAGATTGCAGAAGAAAAATACAACAACTTTTATTAATGCACATGCCCATAAAAGTGTTTTGGGATGGAAAAAATTACAGATTTCTACTGTAGAGACTACGTCACATAGTGTAATTCAATTGCCTGGCTGAAATTCAATCCAAATTTGCCGCATACGTATTGCCACCAGCGCATATGAAGTCTGATACAACATCCTTGTAAACACGAGCGGGCCTGAACAAGCTGACCCGCTCACCAGTCTGAAATAAACCTTTCAGCCGATAACATTGCTGTATTTTCGTGCCCCGCGATGCCACCATTAGAACCGCCCTTGGTACCTACACCACACACGGCAGGCGGTGGTCGGCAGCGGTCTACGCTGAGCCACGCAGCCGCGGTAAACTAATATCTAGCGCTGGAACATCCGCCCTATTCCCCTGATTGTGCTCTCTCGACCTATCCTCTCTTACCAAAACTCAAAAACTTTCTCGCTTCAACCTTTGCAGCACTTCAGGAGGAACACTACAGATACGGTATAATGGCACTGGAATACCACTGGAAGAAAAGTATTGATATTAAAGAAGATTATGTTGAAAAATAAAATGTTTTTAAAATCAGCCATTGTTTTTATAATTATCAGGCCGAGAACTTTTTAGACCACCCTCATTCTCCCTAAACAGCAATCGATCTAACAAATTACATAACGTTGTATCTAAAATTATAATGCTCTGACATACATAGATACCTATATTATAATTTATTATGTACGTATATCTTCGCTGGAAGCTAATGTGAATGTCGTTTATTTTGGGATGGTAAAAGTCGTGAGGCAAATTTAGTCAGGGTCGAGAGCATTGAGGTTAACTTCTGGATGAGTAGAAAATAGAAAGGGAAATTCAGCCAGTGGATGATTTGAGTTTTCAAGTTTTTTTAAATAAGTCTCGTTAGGTAAATAAGTATTTTTCACAATATGTTTATTTATTTATTGGGATTATTGATAGGACAATTTGAGAATAAGCTCAATGCAGAAAATTAAATATTTTCCTGTATCGCCTCTCTAAGGTGAAGCTCGTGTTGAGGCGGACACGAGCGTCAAAATAATAATTATTGTGTTGAATAGATAAATAAAATTGTTAAGAGTTTTCAATTGTACAGATTTTAATTTACTTAAAATACTGTAAGCACTCTATATATTATGTTATACGTTTCAGCAAATTAATAAACAATCTCCAAACGATATAATTAAAATGTTGCATCTGCAGTTTAACTGAGTAAGTCCTGCATCAATATTATCTTTTTGTAGATACAAACCACGCTAAGGGGTTTGGCAGATGCCCAAGTTGGCAAACCCAGTGAGTTTTTTTTTGTTGCTCTGTGCACGCTATTATTGATGACATAAATAATAATAATAATTAAATTATATACAAACATTTTTTTCGAAAAGCCTTCACGATTTCTAATATATTTAATATCTCATCTGCTAAGACTATCTGCCTAGATTTTTTAAAAAACCATCATATATACTCCCCTATTTCCCGAATGTTGACTTTTTGGATTGAATTCGGATGCAAACTTAATAATTTGGAATTTTGGAAAGCTAAAGCTGAGACCCCTAGCCCCCTAAACCTCTAGCCCCGAGACCCTTAGCAAGCCCTAGCCTGATTAATGCAAAAATATTTAAAAATATACAAATATACTCATACTAGTACATATCACAAAAGTCTATAAAACCTCTCTCTCTCTCTCTCTTCGTCTCACACACACACATATCCTCGCACACAACCCCCCCCCCTCCCCCCCCCCCCCACAGAGGACACACATGCATATATTTCACAGCACTAATATATACTCGTATGTATATACACCAACTATTACTCTAATACCAAGTTTACCTCAAAGTGAAAGTGAATTTATTATTTCTGATACATTGTGCCAGGCAGCAGTAATGATTTTACAACGGTAATTACGTGCACAACAGTAATTGTCAACTTGCTACAATTGTGTAAAACATTTTTCTGTAATTACATTTTAAAATAAGCTGCATGTTGTGCGGAAAGTTTTAAAAACCAAAATAATATACTAAAAACAATATAAAATCTTTTACTTGGAAAACCAACTTAAGTAGAAAATAAATAAATTGTAACATTAAATACTTAGAAAACAGGCTAAACAAATGTTTTCGCTGACGTTTACTTAAACAAAATTTCAAATAAAAAAATACGTGTGGCACTCGGGGACTGCCGCGGTAAAGCTATTGCATAGCATTTTTAACAACTTATGCAATTACAATTATTTATTTATTTTATTTTTTCTGATATCAGATAACTGCGCTCTATCGGAAAACGTTGAAATTATTCCGAATCATCTGCGGAAGCAAATGATTCGGAATAATTTAAACGTCTTCCGATAGAGCGCCGCGCACGAATTTTTTATTCGATAAAGCAAAAAAAAACGGATTATTCAAAAAAAATCGTAGATAAAAAGATAGATAATTAAATTATCTTTAAAATGGTGCAGGTTTCATAATAATACGCCAGGTATTATTTGCGTAGTAGTCGTTTTTGTGTTCGGTTAGACCTAATTTCACAAATTAATTACACTATGTAATATAAACAAAATCTAAAATATTCAAATCTAAGAATATTAGGAAAATGTTCTTGTTTAACATATATTTTTTTCGAATCGTAAGCAGTACTCGTTTAGACGTAATTATCAGTTTAAAATCATTCATTTTCGTTAAGAAATTTCTTCATTCGGTCGCCGCGCTGGCCTAGGCCCGCGATAAAAGCTTACTTGCGTACATCTGTCAAGTAGCTCGTCTTGTCTTGTTATTTCCCTTGAAATAATAGGAAATTGAGTGAGTTTACGTATAAAGAAGGATTATAGCTTAATTTTTGGGATAATTGGATGAAGGGTGAGCGTTACTAGTTGTAAAATGGGCCCAACTTAAACCTACTCCTCTTTCCGCAAGTGAGAGGCATTCATCATTCTCGTTAACACCTAAAGCATTCCCGAATCCGATCAAGGGAATCCTTCGTCACGATGTAAGTGGCTTTTATAATTATTTACTTTATAATCATCTTATTGATCAATTCTAAAAAGAATATATATATATATATATATATATATATATATATATATATATATATATATATATATATATATATATATATATATATATATATATATATATATATATATATATATATATATATATATATATATATATATATATATATATATATATATATATATATATATATATATATATATATATATATATATATATATATATATATATATATATATATATATATATATATATATATATATATATATATATATATATATATATATATATATATATATATATATATATATATATATATATATATATATATATATATATATATATATATATATATATATATATATATATATATATATATATATATATATATATATATACGAGTGGTATTACCCGGCGTTGCCCGTGTTATATCTTTTCTCAAATACCAATGTATACCAATTTTCATGGCGATCGGTTGAGCAGTATAGAAGTTGGTGTGCTGCAGCGCCGTCTAGTTGAAAGTTGCAACAAAGCGGATATGTATAAAAACCTTAACCATGAAAAAATACATATATATGCCAACTTTCATGGTGATCGGTCAAACGGTTTCGGAGTCTATTAAACTCGGACAGACGGGCATACAGATATACCAACATCCATTTTTATATTATATTATTTTGGCCTGTTTTTAAAATTTAAACTTTGAATGCCTATATCTCGCTTATTTATAGCGACCGACACAATTTTCTTCCAGATTTAGCATTAAAATAAAAAAAATCGGAGAGAGGTTCCTATACTGCAGTTATTCCACTTTTATAACTATGTGATAATACTTACATGTATATATTTTAATTAAAGAGTTTTGAACAATGAAGCACAAATAATTAAAAAGCAGGAATAATTTCACTGTATTACCTTCACAATATTTTGAATTTAGAATAACGCTTGGCCGACTATGACGTTTGTAGGTTTAACATAGCAGCGCCATCTATGGATTACTCAATAGATAACGCCATCTGTTAAAATCGTTTGGAACTAACAGATAATTGCGAATGTCAAATAATAGACATTGCAATAAAATAATATCGCGACTATAAATTAAGACGTAAGCTATCCTATCTTTCAAGTTGGATCAAACTGCACATTGTGTGCAAATTTGATTCAAATCGGTTAAGTAGTTTAGGAGTCCATCGCGGACAAACAACGTGACACGTAATTTATATTAACATACGAGTGGTATTACCCGGCGTTGCCCGTGTTATATCTTTTCTTAAATACCAATGTATACCAATTTTCATGGCGATCGGTTGAGCAGTATAGAAGTTGGTGTGCTGCAGCGCCGTCTAGTTGAAAGATGCAACAAAGCGGATATCTATAAAAACCTTAACCATTAAAAAATACATATATATGCCAACTTTCATGGTGATCGGTCAAACGGTTTCGGAGTCTATTAAACTCGGACAGACGGGCATACAGATATACCAACATCCATTTTTATATTATATTATTTTGGCCTGTTTTTAAAATTTAAACTTTGATGCCTATATCTCGCTTATTTATAGCGACCGACACAATTTTCTTCCAGATTTAGCATTAAAATGAAAAAAATTGGAGAGAGGTTCCTATACTGCAGTTATTCCACTTTTATAACTATCTGATAATACTTACATGTATATATTTTAATTAAAGAGTTTTGAACAATGAAGCACAAATAATTAAAAAGCAGGAATAATTTCACTGTATTACCTTCACAATATTTTGAATTTAGAATAACGCTTGGCCGACTATGACATTTGTAGGTTTAACATAGCAGCGCCATCTATGGATTACTCAATAGATAACGCCATCTGTTAAAATCGTTTGGAACTAACAGATAATTGCGAATGTCATAAAATAGACATTGCAATAAAATAATATCACGACTATAAATTAAGACGTAAGCTATCCTATCTTTCAAGTTGGATCAAACTGCACATTGTGTGCAAATTTGATTCAAATCGGTTAAGTAGTTTAGGAGTCCATCGCGGACAAACAACGTGACACGTAATTTATATATATTAAGATATATATATATATATATATATATATAATATATATATATATATATATATATATATATATATATATATATATATATATATATATATATATATATATATATATATATATATATATGTTATATAATATATATATATATATATATATATATATATATATATATATATATATATATATATATATATATATATATATATATATATATATATATATATATATATATATATATGTTATATAATCCTATAATGTATATTATACATTATAGGAGCTTACTAATGACATGTCTGACCGTTATCGGTCACGTATGGCAAAATGTACCATCGTCTTTGTATAAAATAACATCCGACCAAATTCTTCATGTCGTTGTCGATAACATAAAAGTACGGCTCTTTTTCACAACATCACAAATCGTTCGGCATGAGGATTATCATTAAACGAACTTTGAGAAATCCCTGCGATGTTGTCACATCGCGTATTAGAGAGAAAAAATTAACTCACCTGAGAATATACTGGCAAGAGCGGCGATTGCAAAACTGATGACTACTCCAGGTCCCGCAACATTTCGAGCAACCATGCCAGCTACCAAGTACATGCCAGTACCTACGCAGGAACCCACGCCGAGTGATGTCAGATCCAGGGTGGTCAGGCATTTCTGTGTGATACAAACGAATCTATGCTCAGATCTATTTATTTTACGTGTGATAAGAAACCCAAAAAAAAACGGTGGGGGCAGTTGCCTCGCACGGCGAGGTTCCGTTTTTAAAATCGATTCTATCGACGACATATTTCTATGTTTTAATTTTTCGTTAAAATAATTTGCATTGAAGTGAAATCAATATTTCTTTTTTTATGTAATATAGATTTATTCATTTTCCAAACAATATGATAATAATGGATTAAATTTTATTTTTTCAGGAATATTTACATACCTACATATTGGCCGTAAATACAAAAAACAAATGGGAAAACGTTGAAGATTTGTGGATTTTTTTGCGGAAACGCTATAAATAAAGATTGTTAATGCTGCAGCCGAAACCGCCATCTAAGGGTGTTATAATAACGATCTTTGTCGTTTTGTACTGTACTGTACAGTACTGGTAAATGAAAATAATCTACCAGTTTTGGTAAGACTACTCCTTCTACAATACAATCTACAATCTACTTTTGGTATATACTCCTTCTACAATACCTGGTAATCGTTCGAGGTCAGCTGCACAAACCTCTTCCTGTTGCAAGCAATAACAAACCGTGCGCCATTTTCCGCAGCGTCACCAAGGCCGGGTGGCTAACGAGACATTTTAAAAGTAGGTGAATATAGGTCAGCATCTACCCCACTTAGGAAAACTAGGTTTACAGAATCCACCGGGAATCCGCCAGTTACAACACTTCTTTTGCAGTGCACTGCCCAGAGCTTGCGTGATGGAATTATTTCATTCAATTCACCTCTTCGAGAAGGCTCCCGGAAGGGAGCTGAGTCTTTGCGATTTGGACCGGCAGCAACAACAAACTGGCTTTGTGGTCCAAGCTGCATGGAATAATTAAGTTCCGAACCAACAAATGCGTTATTGTTCATATCCCATTTGTTGGTTTTTTTTTCAGAAATATTAACCCTTTAAAATGACATGCAACCCTTCAAAATGACATCCAACAAACGTTTCCATAGGCTTTCCTTCATAACTGGTTAATGATATTTTTACACAAATAGCCTTGGCTGAACCGAAAACAGAGAGACAGCAGACAGCTTTGGTGCAGAAACATAAATTGTCTTTAGGGTCAACCGTGTATAATAACCAGTAAATGAAAAAACTACGTGTTTTATATGCGGAAACGCTAAAACACATGTCACGTCGTCAAAATAAAAGGTGGAACTATAATTGTTTTACATATAGTTATATAGAGGTTTAAAGTTTCATGATGCTAAAGTTTTATTAAAGAACCTTCTATATCTTCTATATGAATAATACGCGGAAAATATCGATATAAATAAGCCAAATGGCTTTAATATTTTACGAATATAATCCGATTTATTAAATACCACATTTCCGAGTCAACTTCTAAGTCTGTTAATAGATATCCTTTCTAAAAAAGTTTAAATCTTTTAGATTACATTAGTTTATTGGTAAAAATCAGCAACAAAAAAATACAAAAATCTAATTCGGAGAAAAAATATCTAATGATATTAATTTAAGGAATAGGTATAAATAGACGAGCGCGCACGACAAGACTACGCTCAAACAAAGAAGTCGTAACCTTTTCGATTTTATGATAAAGCTGACTGCCAGGCACAGTTATGTCTCGCGGTACGAGAACCTAACAGATGCATTTTAACGTATTGGAAATACGCAAAATACACTAATATTTACATTTCTTACATTCCACCTTGCAGTAACGTCATTAATAATAACGTGTTTAGGCGTGAGAATATTGAGATATAATATGCAATGGTATTGCCGCCATATCATTGCGTATGGCGTCTAATCGAAAAATTGACTACACATGACTTTTGGATATAATTCAGGCGTAGTATACAAATTTAATTACATTATTTTTAATTTAATTCACATTTTTGATCTTCTTGCATTAGGTCTGTGTGTCTCTTATTATTTATTTATTTATTTATTTATTTAAGAATTAATTACTATAAAACATTGTTTTTGCTTATAAAAATAACAGAAACCGAATGGCAAAACCTTAACCTTTTGCTTATTTCATTTTGTCAGCCAAATGGGACTAGCCCGTTCTAGGATGGATTTGACTGTAATTTTACAATAAATTATGTAAAAGTTTCAGTAAATGGATTAAAAACTAAATTGCCCTAAAATATGGTCCTCAAAATAAAAACAATCAAATAGAGTGTGACAAACAGAATTGACTAAAGTAAAGAGAATAAAAAGCTATATTAAAAAGAAAATAAAATGTCAATAATATTTAATATATAATATTTAAGAAATAAAAAAATTAATATAAAATACCTAAACAAAAAAAAATAATACCTAATTTATATAATACGATAATTTATTATCCTGTAAGTCGTTCGAAACGTGACTCTTTTACCGGCTGGGCATGCCGAATATGCGGCCAATGTGTTTTTAATTAGAGTTGAATAACATCAGAACAATAGAGAAAGTTAACTCACTCCTCGGCGAGCTACAACTGATCTGCTCAACCTAGTAGATAGAGTGGAAAAGGCGTTGAAAGACACAAAAATCGCATTATGCGCATTTTTAGACCGACAAAACCCCAATTAAATCACCGGGGAAGGGGCTAGAGTTAAAATAAGTTGACTCCACCACAACCAGATGGGTTAAAGCGATGCTCCCAAACCGCACGGCCAAGGTAGCTCTTCACGGAACAAACCTTGAAGTCACCATCACAAGAGGCTGCCCGCAAGGAGGCGGACTCTCGCCCTCTTCTGCATAGATGGCAGAGGCCAGGATATACACACAGGGCTATGCTGATGACCTAGTAGTTATTGTCGGGGGCTTCTGCCAAAACACAATCTCCCACCTGATGCAAAAAGCGTTAACAATGGTTGGAAATTGGTGCAGAGTCAGAGAGAACGAATTATCGGTCAACGCCGATAAGACCGTCCTCGTGCCATTTACCAACAAACGTCAAATAGGTGGACTGAAATGCCAATTCTAAACCACAGGCATATTTCTTTTTCCAAGAAAGTAAAGTATATGGGAGTCACTCTCGAATAGAGACTCACCTGGAACAGCCACATAGCCAAAACAATTCAAAAAGCTAAAAGTGCTTTGGGTTAATCAGAAGACTGGCAGGTAAAAATTATGGCCTTAACCCCAAGATCCCCCACTAGCTATACACTGCCATTGTGAGGCCGATAATCACGTACACCTCGGTGGTATGGTGCAACAAAGCCAACCAGAAAACTGTGATTACCAAACTAAGCAATATCCAAAGGACGGTATGCCTCATGGCAACTGGCGCAATGTCCTTCACCCCTGGAGCAACTCTGGATGAATGCTGAACTTACCGCCCCTACACATTTACTTAAAACAGGTGGCGAAAGCCAGCATGTACAGACTGTCTGCCCGAGAGAAGGCAAACTGGATCTCACAAGCACTAAGATCAGTTCTTGACTCAGTCAGTGAAACTCCAACCCTCAACATACATTCAGACACCATGCTTCCACTCCTAAACTTTGGAAAACTCTACTGCCCAGAGGCATCTGGCTAAAAAGCAAACTGCACTGGGAGGCCGGTAGCCTTAAATGGTATACTGATGGGTCCAAATCGGGACTTGACGGAGGCTGCGAGAGCGACCAAACTTCGAAAGAAGTGTAAACTTGGGGAAATACGCCTCCATATTCGAAGCGGAGGTATACGCCATTATTGAATGTGCGGATATCAACCTCCATAAGAACTACGCCAACCACCGTATCTATATCCACTCGGATAGCAAGGCAGCTCTAATAGCACTAGCCTCGAATACTATTAATTCAAAGCTAGTGCAAAACTGCGTATCACTACTGTTTCCTAGGCGAAAAGAACAGGGTAATTCTAAGATGGGTTCCCGGCCATGCAGGAATCGATGGAAATCAAAAAGCTGACGAACTTGCTAAGACGGGAGCAAAGGGAACCGTTATACGGCCCTGTGGCGTACCACAAAGCCTTGCAAACCTAATACTCAAACAAATATGTTTAGAACAATCTGTCAACCACTGGAATAACGCGTCAGGGTTGAATTATTCCAAAGCGCTAATTAAGGCTTACGACCGTAAAACTGCCCGTGAGGCCTTATCGCTAAATAGGAACAATCTACGCATACTGGTGAGGGCGCTCACGGGGCAGTGGCCTGAACAAACACATGAACAACCTCAAGCTCCGAGACATGAAAATGTGCAGGTTCTACCAAGGAGCAGAGTAAAGGAAACTTGCACCTGCACCTCATGTGCGAGTGTGGCCAGCTGATGGGTATAAGATACACCCACTTAGGTGGTCATTACCTCCAGCCTGAAGGTAATGATTGGCAGAGGAGATAAAACAATCTGGGGCCAAAAGCCTGTTGCGGTTCTTAAACAACACGAGGCTTAGTGCAGAACTATAGTAGGTGGCGAACTCAATAGGTCAGCAATGGTACTTACAAGGCTCATAAAGACCTTAGAAAAGCCCCACACAACAAATAAAAAATAAAAAAAAGTAGGAAAGTAGTAAGTGATCACTTATATTCTTTCTAGCATCTAAAACTACTACAGCTGGTCATAATTCCGGAGTGAACCGCTTAACCTCCAGAAGTATAATAATAATATTAAAATGGGCCCGATTTCGGTCGGTGAGTTCCATGTCAGCTTCGTTTGTATCTATTCAATTAAGTAAAATTATGCATAAATGTCAGTTGCGTCCTTTTTCTTAGGACGGCAGTATATATCTAATATACTACATACTTGTATAAGCTAACCAATAAAAGAAGAGATGGGTAAAAGTCATCTAATATTTTATGCTAATAAGTCATGCTAATGATTTTGTTGTTAGTATGTTTAATAGTATACATTGTAGGTGTCAATAGTATGGTGCTACATAATTATTATACTGAGGTGTAGTTTAACCATGAATATATGAAACTATCAAGATGAGTTTCTTGTAGTAAGTATAAAATATAGTATGAGTACGAATTTTATTTAGAAAAAAAAAATATTTTCCAAACTATATATCGTATTGTATCACAAGCCAATCGGATATCAGATAAAAAGCCAATCTCAAATCACAATTAAATCAGCTCGGACCTAAGCGATCTTTCACAATTGTCGAATTCAAAAATGTTTTCCAATTAAAAACACAAAGTGAGACTATAATTTGAAATTCATATACGTTCAAAAACCGAGTATAAGGTTTACCAGGATGGAATCAAATATGCTACCACAGTTTCTTGTTTAGAAAATTACAGGCGCCTTGTGCCGCGGCGCTCGCTCCGGTCCCAAGTTTTTCAGGCGTGGCTCAGAGAAGGAAGCCAATGTTCTCCGAAGTGAAATTACACGGCAGTTTCGCGGAAGCGAAGTTCTCGACTCGGAGGAAGTGACTCCGCCTTAAAATGAAGAGTGCAGTAGACTTAGAGAGGGGGAAACGCTCGTTCCTCGGGCGAAATTAGTTGCCCGCTATTTAGTATTCAGTTTAGTTAGATTTTATTCTGGAGTCCACGCTTTAGAAGAGAACGCTGACTGTTCTATAGAAATAAATTTCGATGATTTTCTTGTAACACCATATATTCGATAATATATTCGACAAATTAATGAAAAAATATATTGTAAATTGTCTTAATAAAATTCATGCTCCTCAAACTCTGCCAGGATATCTAGTATTCTACAGCATCATAATGCAGCTGCAAAAAGACGATATTCATGCATTAACAGAAAATAAAGGTAATTTTTTCGAAGCGGAATTTTTCCTGACAAATTAAAAATTGCCAAAGTAATTCCCATGCATAAAGGGGGAGATAAGCAGGACCTCAATAACTATCGACCTATATCCATTCTAAACACGATCTCCAAAATCTTTGAGAAAGTTGCAAAGGCGAGACTCTATAAATTTTTAATTGAAAATAAAATACTCTCAGACAATCAGTTCGGTTTTAGGGAAGGTTTAGGGACAACAGACGCTATAGCTGCCTTAACAGAATTTATAGTCGAAACAGTGGATAAAGGAGACAAGTGCCTAGGAGTTTTTCTTGACCTTGCAAAGGCTTTTGACTCCGTTCCTCATAATATATTATTATGCAAACTGAGCAGTGTAGGAATTAACTATACAAGTCTTAAATGGTTTGATAGTTACCTATCCAACAGGGTACAAAGTGTCACCATCCAGGGCCTCCAGAGTAAAAGCCAGCATCTCACGTATGGTGTGCCACAGGGTAGCGTTTTGGGACCCATTTTATTCCTCGTATACATAAATGACCTATGTCAGTTACCAGTAGGTAAAATCATCACATATGCCGATGACACCGTTATACTATTCAAGGGTTCAAACTGGGATTACACATTTGAGAAAGCAAACGAGGGCATGGAAATTGTTAAAAATTGGCTAGGAAACTTTATGTTGACGCTTAATGTTGGCAAAACCAAATACATGCCATTTAGTATAACAACCAGAGGTCAACCCACTACTAATAAAACTATTGTAATACACGAATGCGATAGCATAGAGTCTTGTAACTGTCAGCCTCTACAAAGAGAAATATCTTGGAAATATCTAGGCATCACTCTAGATTGCTTTCTCCGTTGGGATTCTCGTATTACATAACGTGGCTACGAAGGTGCGAATCCTTGGATATGTTTTCAAAGAACTGAGGAATATTCTGGATTCCTAAACACTAAAACCTGTTTATTATGCTTTATGTGAATCGCTTATTACTTACGGCATAATTGGATGGGGTGTATGTGGTAAAACCCTGCTAGAGCCATTGCAAGTTGCGCAGAAATTTATATTAAAAATTATTCTACGTATACCATATCGCCATCCCACTAATGAACTGTATAAGAAAGCTAAAGTTCTTGATTGTAGGCAACTTTTTCTAAAAACTTCCCTCTTAAGGCTATTTTTGGACAATAACTCAAATTTAAGAATAATTCAGAACCGGCGACCAACGAGACAAGTTGTAGAAAATAGCTTAATAATACCCAGAAGGAAAACATCATTTGGTCAAAGACATTACTCTTTCATTGCGCCGAGATTTTACAATCTGATCAATATGGAAATAAAAATGAATTTGATATTCAGGGAATTCAAAAATAAATTAAAGAAATGGTTATCGAATCATGACAGTCTAACCATACATCAAATGTTAGAAATAATAGTATAATAAAACTTAGGTGCACAAATTATTAACATATTTTTAAACTTATATGTTAATATTTGACTTTGACAATGAATTATACTTTTAGACTAGGTATTTTTATATTAAATCTTATATTACTTAAAACATAATATTAAATAATAATGACTGTTTCTTTCTTTTCTCACATATAACTTTATTTATATTATTTAATCGAATTTTATATTATATTTATTGCCGATTTAATAATGGAATTGCATTTTATTTATTATATATTTTTAATATTTTTTTATTATTATTATTAAGCTATTGCATAGCTTTTATCGCGGGCTAGGCCAGCGCGGCGACCGAATGAAAAAATTTCTTAACGAAAATGAATGATTTTAAACTGATAATTACGTCTAAACGAGTACTGCTTACGATTCGAAAAAAATATATGTTAAACAAGAACATTTTCCTAATATTCTAAGCTTTGAGTATTTTAGATTTTGTTTATATTACATAGTGTAATTAATTTGTGAAATTAGGTCTAACCGAACACAAAAATGACTACTACGCAAATACTATCTGGCGTATTATTATGAAACCTGCACCATTTTAAAGATAATTTTATTATCTATCTTTTTATCTACGTTTTTTTTTCAATTATCAGCTTTTTTGCTTTATCGAATAAAAAATTCGTGCGCGGCGCTCTATCGGAAGACGTTTAAATTATTCCGAATCATTTGCTTCCGCAGATGATTCAGAATAATTTCAACGTTTTCCGATAGAGCGCAGTTATCTGATATCAGAAAAAATAAAATAAATAAATAATTATAATTGCATAACTTGTTAAAAATGCTATACAATAGCTTTACCGCGGCAGACCCCGAGTGCCACACGTATTTTTTTTTTTATTTTATTCTGAAGACCACATTTTAGGGCAATTTAGTGTCATTAGCTTTTTACTAAAACTTGTACATTTGTAGGCAACCAAGCAATCAAGCAAACTTGATTGTAATATTGGAGTCCGGTCCACCCTAGAACGGGCTAGTCCCAGTTGGGTGACAGAAACAAATAAGCAAAAGGTTAAGGTTTTGCCATTCGGTTCCTGTTATTTTTGTAAGCTAATCAATGTTTTATAGTAATTAATTCTTAAATAAATAAAATAAATAATTTCAGCTTACACGTCATTTTAGATGACATTATTTGATAAATATTATCGCAATATACGTGTCACCAAGTAAAATAAATTGTCAGATATAATAGCGACACAGATGACCAACATGTAAAATCAAATAACGGCACAAACACGATCATGCAGATGGCTATTTTAACATACTGGCGCACCACAACGTTCATGCTGCCATATAACGGTTGTTTTTTATAGAGGTATAGAAATTTTTAAATGGAATAAAACAAAGATGAATCATTTAAATTGACATGAAATTTATTCGAAAGATAATCTTCTGGTATTATAATTTAAATATGACTTCTGGCATATGACCGCCACGGCTGGCTCGGACGTAGTCTAATCTGGAGGTCCAATTTTCGATGACTTTTTCCAACATTTGTGGCTGTATAACGGCAATAACGCGGCGAATGTTGTCCTCCAAGTGGTCAATCGTTTCGGGCTTATCGGCGTAGACTAGCGACTTCACATATCCTCACAGAAAATAGTCTAGCGGCGTTAAATCGCACGATTTTGGAGGCCAATTCACGGGTCCGAAACGTGAAACTATGCGGTTACCAAACGTTTCCTTCAATAAATCAATTGTGGCACGAGCTGTGTGACATGTTGCACCGAATTGTTTAAACCACAGCTCCTGCACATCATGGTTGTTCAATTGATGAACGAAAAAGTCAGTAACCATGGCTCTATAGCGGTCACCATTGACTGTAACGTTCTGACCAGCATCGTTTTTAAAGAAGTACGGACCAATGATTCCACCAGCCCACAAAGCACACAAAGCAGTGAGTTTTTCTGGATGTAACGGTATCTCAATATACACTTGAGGATTATCATCACTCCAAATACGGCAGTTTTGTTTATTGAAGTATCCATTCAACCAAAAGTGAGCTTCATCGCTAAACAAAATTCGCTTATGAAAATCGGGATCAACGCAATCTTGTTTTAAGCCCATTCACCGAATCGACGCCTTACTAGGTGATCGTGTGGCTTCAATTCTTGTACGAGTTGGATTTTATAAGCACGCAAACCAAGATCTTTCTGCAAAATCTTCCATAAAGTGGATGGACACATCCAATTCCTGTGCACGATGGCGGATAGACTGATGCAGGTCTTCCTCTACGCTACGCTTTACAGCAGCAATAACTACTTATTCACGCACTGTACGACGTCTCTGTGGATGCGTATTATCATTTAGACTAAACGCGGTGCGAAAACGTTCCATAGTTCTTCCAATTAATTGCTCTAATGGACGATCATGTTGACCGTAAAATGGACGTAGTGCGCGATAAGTTTTTCGAACAGAACCATGATTTCCAAAATAAATTTGCACAATTTGGAAGCATTGTTCAGGAGTCAGTTTATTCATGTTGAAATGCCAAACCAAACTAAACATAAATTACTTGACATATTACATATATACCGACAAGGATCGACGGCTAACACGAGACTTGTATTGATCGCAATATGATCAAAAATAAACTAAACTCTAAACCATATATCTACCACATAACAATTACTGACCATAATATGATTAAAATTTCAATGACAATTAAAAAAGACAGAGAAATCTGAAAACGAAATAGAAATCAACAATTGACTGAATTCTCCCACTAATAAAATTGAGTAAAAAAACTGGGATAAAATATTAGTTATAAATGATACCGACCAAAATTTCATTGATTATATAGTGTAAGATACCTACATTATTTGCATGGTAAAATGACTGTAAATCGTATAACGACTACAGAATTAAATATCGTTTTTTTTTATTTATATATAAATGCACTTTTATATTACTTCATTTTTGATACATTTAAATGTCTATATAATTATGTTTTTACAAACTTATATTATAAAATACTTATCTTTATCACAATAATATGGTTATGTATTGTATAGCACTATTTTAACCTATTTTATAACACATTATTAGTTAAGAGTATATATTTTTTGTTAAAAAAAAGGTAGGGTGTAGAACTTAAAACAATTAATTACAAGGTCATATTTCTAGTGTTTAAAATAACATCTATAGTAACAATTTTACCACAAATATCTATCGCAATAATACCCAAGTAGATAAAATATTTCATATATAAAAGAAACAAATCATATCAATAAAATAATAATTTAAAAAAATTATATGGAAAGATAATTAGAATGGTAAGTTATGATTAGACTTAGGTTAAATGCTATTTTTAATTGGAAAAATATTTTTAAAAAGCATTGTTTTGTTAAAAATATCCCGAATAAGGGATTCTGAAATAACCCTTTCAGTTGTAGCTCGCAGAGGAGTGAGTGAACATTCTTCTTTTGTTCTGATGTTATTCAACTCCAATTTATTTAACACATTGGCCACGTATTCGGCCTACCCAGCCGAGAAATTACAATCACGTTTCGAACGAGTTTCAGGAAAAATACTCGTATATTATCGTATTATATAAATTTAAGTACATAAATGCTCAGTGCACTAAGAGAAAAACTTTCAGCAGTCGCAATGGTAAAATGAAAAATGACAAACATATTGTTTTATGCGTTTAAATTTGTATGTTATCCCTCGATAACGTCGGACAGACATCCAATTTTCGATTAGACACAACAGAAATCTACGCAATGATATGGCGATAATAACGCTGTTCTTTATAAAATCGAAGACTATCGCGGTTGTTTGACATTATAAATAGGATAGAAAACGAATTTACCGCGTGAAAATTGTAGGACCCGACGTTTCGGTGACGTTGCAGCCGCCGTTGTCTAGGGTAGACTGAAGAGCTGTCAGTCCGTTGTTTTGCGGGTAGGCCGCAAACCGCTGCCGCCACTGCGTAGGTTATAACGGTGGTGGGGGACCGGGCTCGGAGCGCGGGAATTTTGAAAATCCGTCTTCCACACAACACTCACTGTATCCTGTTTTACGTCTTTGCGTTCGGCGTTCGGCGGCGGGAACATTTCAAGAAGAGGGTTCCACTTAGAAGAGAGTTTGTAGCCGTCGTCTCTATTGAAGTTCGGAGTTCTTCTTATTTGAATGGCTTCCCGAGTAGAATTGTTCCTTGGATAGAACAATGGGATTTTGAAACTGCATCCAGTGGTTACTTCCGCTATCCAATATATGTTCGCAGATCGCCGATTTTTCTCGCTGAATGTTTTTAACAGCTTTGATGTGTTCTGTCAGTCGCGTGGCTATGGGCCGTTTCGTTTGTCCAACGTAGGCTAGACCGCAGCTGCATTCGACTTTATACACACCCGGGGTTTGCAGTGGTATTACATCCTTTACAGGCCTCAAAAATTGAGCTATATTTTGGGTCGGTTTGAAGATCGTTTTTATATCGAATCTGTTTAGCATCTTACTTATTCGATCAGTCACGCCCTTGGCGTATGGTAAGAATGCTCTTGATCTGCTCGGTTTTTGAGTTTCGTCTGTATTAGATCGTGTGCGTGTCTCGTGATATTTTCCGTATCCATTTTTCCTGAGGACATCATTGACATGTTCCATCTCCTTCGGAAAATGCTCAGTGTCACATATATCGCGTGCTCGATTCACGAGCGACGTTTGCATTGAACGTAGATCGTAGGGATGATGGCGTGAGCTTGCATGCAAATATCTGTCCGTATGTGTGGGCTTCCGATATACCGCATGTCCGAGAGTATTGTCACTTCTCCTCGTCACTTTGACATCCAAAAATGGTAAGGAGCCGTCCTTCTCTACTTCATAGGTGAAACTTGCACTTTGCACAACGTTGCACTTTATATCGCAACTTAATACCGCTGTATTTGAAAAAATGTGAAATAATTTCAAAAGAAGAAATCGATCAATCAAGAATTTTATAAGTGGAACGAAACATTAAAAAATAATAAAATATTATTCATAGTAAAAAAACGATTCAAGAGATTATAACAAGTTCCCTTTTGGTGAACCAAAAGTGCTCCCAATTCAAGTCTGTATATGGTTTATAGACTGGCAAGCTTACTAATAACAATATGTATACTTGCACTAATCTGGAAAGGACAAAATACTTAAGATCAATAAATTAGTATCGTGTCAATTAAATAATAGGTCGTTATAAAATCCTTCCCGAATCTCATGAGAGAATAACCGAATTTCAATTTAAATATATATATATATATATATATATATATATATATATATATATATATATATATATATATATATATATATATATATATATATATATATATATATATATATATATATATATATATATATATATATATATATATATATATATATATATATATATATATATATATATATATATATATATATATATATATATATATATATATATATATATATATATATATATATATATATATATATATTATATATATATATATATATTCAAATTGAAATTATGTTTGTTACTAAATAAATGTTTAGCATTTATTTAGTAATAAACATAATTTCAATTAAAAAAATACTAATTTACACTTATACAATCAAATATATATATATATATATATATATATATATATATATATATATATATATATATATATATATATATATATATATATATATATATATATATATATATATATATATATATATATATATATATATATATATATATATATATATATATATATATATATATATATATATATATACATATATATATATATATATATATATATATATATACACTTGCGAGCAACTAAATCGACTCACCCCCTCAGTTCGGATAAAAACCAGTTTTTTTCTAAAATGACTAACTGGATGTACACCAAATATACACTTTTATGAAAACCTAATTATTTAGCTTTCTAATGATACCATTTTTATAAAAATCGGTTAAGAACTTTTTTAAATAATAATATCTGAACGGAAGTATTGGAAAGTACGATATTCGTCGCAAAAAGTTTCCGAGTTTTAATCACTCATCAAACCCCCCTTAACATTTTATTTTTTTAGCAGTTACTTATCAGTAGTTGACGCGAAAACATCTCCGTAAGCCAAACTCATTATTATCGTAAAAGCATTGATAATACGCCAAAAAAAAGCCGCTCAGGTTTTTGCTTTATTGCAGCAGGGCCTTAGTCAACGTACAGTTGCTCGTCAAGTGGAATTTAGTCAGTCTGACATCTCAAGAGTAAAAGGAGGTTTTAACAAACTAGTACCATCAATCGGAGACCAAATAGCAGCTGGCTCCAGTGCGCTTTTTAGAGAGACGACCGTTACATCCCTTCGACGTTACTCAGAATCGCGACCTCGCTGGCGTTAATGTACAGCAGGAGCTGAGACAAGTTCAAGGGGTAGCTGTCAATCAGTGAACGATCAGAAGACGCTTGAAAAAAACCGACCTCGTTCCAAAAAGACCTGTCACAGGCCTTAAATTGACCACACGCCACCAGCAAGCGCGCCTTTAATTGGCTCGAGAAGACGTCAGTTGGAGCATAGAGCAATGGCGGTCAGTTTTATTTACTGACTGTATGGCATCCCTGAACCCTATATCAAATTATTCTCCTGGATCATGTCATACAGTATAAAGGATTTATTGGAAAAACCTCTTTGTTATTACACGATAATGCACGGTGTCACATGCGCGTATCACTCGGCGATTCTTAGATGAAGATGGTTTGGAGACAATGGACTGGCTAGCTCTCAGTCCAGACACGAGAATTTGTAAGACGAGCTGAAACGAAGAGTTCGAGCCAGAAATCCGGCAACTTTTAATATCTACGAGCTCAAGCCAGCGATGTTAGAGGAATGGGATGGGATTCCTCAAGACTTGATCAAAAAACTGATCAGGACGTTGAGGAACCGCATACGAGCTATCATCTGGGCAAGGGGGGGTAACACTTAATATTAATTTAATTAAAGATCCTTCTTAGGTTTGCATTTTCCGTTTTAATTTAAATTTAAATATTCCCAGTTTTCTACTCTTGAACATCCATTTTACTCCCATTTTAAATTTTATTTAATTTTTAAAAAATCCTTAGCGGATTTTAATGATTATAGTACTAACGGACAGCTAATAAAATAAGGGTTTTAAAAAGTATATAATCTATGGATCTACTTAGCCATTTTTGAAAAAAATAGGTTTCTTTCCGCACTGAGGGGGTGAGTCTATTTATTTGCTCGCAAGTGTGTATATATATATATATATATATATATATATATATATATATATATATATATATATATATATATATATATATATATATATATATATATATATATATATATATATATATATATATATATATATATATATATATATATATATATATATATATATATATATATATATATATATATATATATATTTATATATATATATATATATATATATATATATATATATATATATATATATATATATATATATATATATATATATATATATATATATATATATATATATATATATATATATATATATATATATATATATATATATATATATATATATATATATATATATATATATATATATATATATATATATATATACATCTCTATGACATTATTCATCTCTATGACATTTCTGATGAGAAATGTCATAGAGATGAATACTACTAGTGTCGAAATATTCTCAGTCATATAATTTCTTCTAAAATAAGTTACTAACATCCATTTCTGTTACAGAAACCATCCTCCTATACTTATTACACCCAAGGGCATACAATAATTCGGCTGCAATAACTAAGAACATCATAAGTTATCAATTGCGGAAACAGGTGCTGCTGCCCTAAGTATTTAAAGAGGACATTAACTATCGGTAAAATGTTTCTGGTCCACCAGGACCCCAGATAAGTAACTTTTCATGAATCTAATTTTATATATTATTGAAAATAATTTTTAAAAAAAAATTACACCCTTAAAATATCAAAATATATATATATATATATATATATATATATATATATATATATATATATATATATATATATATATATATATATATATATATATATATATATATATATATATATATATATATATATATATATATATATATATATATATATATATATATATATATATATATATATATATATATATATATATATATATATATATATATATATATATATATATATATATATATATATATATATATATATATATATATATATATATATATATATATATATATTTATATATATACTATCCAATTTTTTTATTAAAAGAAATGAGTAAATAACTTATTTCATTGTCGATGTCGATGTGACTTTGCTCACTATCAAACTCGACAACAAAATCCGTACATAAAATATGAAAGCAGCGGTTTCAAAGCCCTAAGTGCAACGACAAATCCTATATCGTCAGCAGCGACTAAAGTCCATTGCGCTGCACTTAGCTAAATGCAACAGGACGCTCGTTGCAGATACGCCCTCGCATTTTTATTTCATCAAAGGCCTCGCATAGCGTGAATTGAACCAGAAAGGAGCGTCAAGTGCAAACATTTTTATCTCAACACGAGCCACTGAAGATAAATTACTATCACGATGTCAAAGAGCACTTTAACATAATTCTCTTGGCTTTGGGATCGCAGCATTAACCGCCAGTGTGGCAAACAACTCCTTATTCTAAAACATATACGAATATTTCATGGTGGTTTAACATTAATTTATGAAGTTTTGGGATAAATTTCTGGACAAAAAAATTGTTTATTATGCACCGACAATATGCTTGATAGTTGTTAATATATGCCTTAATATTCCCATTCCGAAACATGTTTGCAATGGATCTTCTTCGTGTTATTAGCAGTGTCAATCATCATTTCGTCTCGTTCGATGAGTTTGTGAGTTCTCGCAGGTTCGCCAACTTAACTAAATCAAAAGGATATCAATGAACAGTAAATCATAAATACGATCAAATCGAATGTTGTCATTAACAATTAAGATAAAAATAAGCGAGTTTCTTTAATAAAAGTAGAGTTATAAAAATAATTATGTTATAAGATATTTATTTTACGGGCAATCATAGTTTATTTCCAAAAATATTAAATAATGTAATTGATCTTATATAGTAGGTACTCAATGTTACCTAATAGTTTTACAATTCATTGCTCAGATGGTAGCGAATTGTTTCGTCCAACTTGGGTTATAAGATCCAATGTGTTTTCGAGTCGTCCCAACTCACGATTCAGCTCCTATTCCATAGCCTCCTCGTGTTAGGGACCCTCGCATCTCAGGCGTCATGGTTCGTGGATCGGTTGGGGGATTGGGCAATCCCGCCCGGAGGGCTCCGGCGCTACGCCTTCCGGGCGGTTTACTCACCGTCACCGTGCGGCGTCAGCCAAAACTCAGTCGGTCACTTTTTTTTAATTATAAAAAGTGTAAAACGACGCTGAAGAAGCGGTGGCAAAACTTATTATATTTTTGGAAATATTAAAAACGCTCAGTATTACCTAGTTAGTTAGTTTGTCTGGGCTTTTTCCCGCACTTAACCTCTTGATTGGGCCGTTGTGCGTGGCTCATGTTTCTATTTATGTTACTCCAGCCAACCCAGGCTGTCCCAGAAGGTTAGCAGCCTGTTTGGGTTGCTACAGGCCTCCGGGACAGATGCTGGAGATTGTAGTATTCTTGCCCGTTGCTCTGCCACGCTCCTGCATTCCATGAGCACATGCTGTGGCGTTTCTTCTTCCTCCATGCATCCTCTGCATAGAGGGCTGTCTGTCACACCTATGGTAAACAGGTGTTTGTTTAGGGGACAGTGGCCTGTCATAGTACCTATGACTTTACGGATTTTGTCCCTTTTTAATCTGGTGAGGTTGCGGGCAAGTTTTTTGGATGCTTCCGGAACCGCGTTCTTTGTTTGCCTGCATCCTGCGTTCTTTTTCCATTCTGTAAGGTGGGTTTCTTCGGTGTTCCTGCGTAGCCATGTTTTTATTTGGGCTTGGGGAATGGGCATCAAGGGTTCCGGTCCATATAATATTTCCTTTGATCCCCTTTTGGCCAGTTCGTCTGCCGCGTCGTTTCCCAGTGAGTCGCTGTGCCCTTTAATCCATTGCAGGGTCACTCTATTTGACCCTGCTATGGATTGAAGCGCATTGTGGCATTCCAGTACAAGGACAGAGGTTATAGTATTTTTTACTAGCGCTTGTAGCACGGAGGCACTGTCGGAGACAAATTTCAAGCTTAGGTCTCCGACATCTTTGGCTGCAACTGCTTGTGCTGCTCTGGTGATGCCAATGCATTCTGCTTGGAAGATCGTATTTAGGTTGCCTAGGGTAGTTGATATTTTGATGTTTAGATCATTTGAGAAGACGCCGGCTCCGGTACCTTGAGTGGTTTTGGAGCCATCTGTGTATATCCTTACTTCATTTGTACCAGAGTGATCTGCTGGTTCTGCAATGAGTTGGATATTGTATCTTCGATCAAAGACATGATGGCATATTATCCTGTCCATGGGTGCGTCCAGAAGAGGTATTTCTTCTAGAACCCGTTTCAGAATTTTTGAGTGTGGTGTTTCTGTGTTTTGTTTCCACAGTCCATTTGCTCTTAGTCTTAGAGCGGCTGCCTTAGCCTCCTCTTGGATGACAAGATCCAGAGGTCTCATGTTTAGGAGGTACTCTAGTGCGGCCGATGGTGTGGTTCTCATACATCCAGTGGCTGCTACACACGCTAAGCGTTGCAGGCTCTGGAGTCTCGCTTTCACTGTGGTCAGTTGTGTTCTGGGCCACCATACAACTGATCCATAAGTCAGAGAGGTCCTGATGACTGATGTGTACAGCCAGAGTGTGATTTTTGGGTTGAGACCCCATTTTTTCCCCACTAGTCTCCGACACTGCCAAAAAGTTAGGCAGGCCCTCTTTGTTTTGGCTTCGATATGACTCGCCCAGTTTAATTTGCTGTCAAGGATGACTCCCAGATATTTCACCTCTGTAGATAGGGAGAGTTTGGTGTTGAATAATTTTGGTACTTGTAGTTCTGGCAACTTCCTCTTCTTGGTGAAGAGGATGAGTTCTGTCTTTTTCGGATTTACTGACAATTTATGTTCGTCACACCATTTTTCTACTATCTGCAAAGCTGAGCGCATGACTTTACATAGCATATTTTCTGCGTTTCCATTAATCATTATTGTTAGGTCGTCGGCATAACCAATAGTAGTGTAACCCCTTTCATTTAGTGTTTTTATGAGGCTGTCCACTACTATGTTCCATAGAAGTGGTGATAGGACCCCCCTTGGGGGCATCCTTTAACTACCTTCGCTCTTGTGGTAGTATTCATCACTATCTGGACCGCCCTTTTGCTAACCAGCTCCGTGATCCATTTTATGGTGACTGGTTCCACCTTAAGTTCTTGTAGGGCGTGGTTTATACTGTTGTGCATGGTTTTGTCAAAAGCGCCTTCTATGTCTATAAAGGCGGCGAGTGTTGACAGCTTATTTGTCAGTATTACCTAGTATAAAATGACATAATTAATTCACGCTTCCAGATCACCGTGATTTCGTGTAAGTGTCGAAAGTAGGATATGTTTCCGCATTTATTTTGTTATTATACCAGTGTGAATACTAAGTTGCATATTAGGTACTAGCCACAATAGAGTGAAATATGCATTCCTGAGCCTGTTGCGATATTATTTTTTTTTAAATTCATTTTATTAAAAAGACTTGAAGAGAGATAATATATTTTTTAGTTTCTACCTTGATTATATGCTGATAATGATAATGAAATGGCGAAGGGGGGGGGGGGGGGGGGGGGGGTGGAGGTAGTACCCGATTAGATAGCTAATCTACCCTTAGTCCAAATTTTAGGGTCATTGTGGCTATGTCACAATTCTTATTATTAAAATGTTTATATAATCTGAAAGAAATGTTATTTCATGTTCTTTGACTATTTCTGTATTATATAAAATTGTAATTTATTATTAATATTTATTCTAATTTTTCTTTTATGATTTGTGATTATATTTCGATTTTAATCATTTGTTTTCTTTCTATTCCACAGCCCCTGCAAACGTGGTCGTCGACTATCCTTAGTGGGTGCATGTGATTGTTAAGTCGGCAGTGCCCAGTTAGCAAACCAACCGTTTTCTCAAATTATCTCTGAAAAGTTTTAGGCAGTGACTTAATAATATTAGCCTTAGGCTTGATCCTCTTCACCTGTGCTTTATCACTCCTTAGTTCTGTTACACAAAGCGGTGAACGTTGATAACCCTGCTTTGCAAGTATATCTGCTTCTTCATTAATTCTCACTTCACTTTGCTCCTTCACCCATGTAAAATGTATTCTGTTTCATGTAATATCTTTGCGAGTGCTTCGTGGCATTCTTTAATTAATTTAAACCACTTTCTGTAGCTTTTGAATGCTTCGAGGTGCTGTCTGTGTATATGTATTTCCCTTCCCTTAAAATTTCTTTTCTATATTTCTCTCGCAGAAATTATTGTACCTTCGGTTTCCATTTGAAAAGTCGTAGTTGGGTCCAAGGGATTTTTAAACTGTAATACATAGAACTGCAAGTATATACCAGTACCGTTATTTTCATTTGTTTATGAATAATTGTTGTAAACAGTTAATTTATCGTATGCCTCTGTATTACCAATCTATGTACCCTCAGGATTCAAGAAAGTTCACACTGGTAGCACTTTATCTGTATAATCTGCTATTGATCTACTTTTAAAAAAATAAGGTATTTTGGTATGCATTTATTATGAATCGTTCTTAAACGTTTATATATTGCATTTCATGATTGTTTTTGGAAAACGTTCAGATGTCACGGCACTTTATTTTCAAGCATCCCGCTATTACAGTTTCGGCGAACCATAAAAATACATTCCTTAGCACGATTCCATTGCTAAGTAGCCCGGTGTTATTTTAGATGTTGGTTTAGTTGCTGGGTCGCCGCCCGCTCCAGTGTTTTTCCTCGCATGAAAGTCACAAAATACCCGCCGATATGAGAAAGCAACTGGCCGAACAAACAAAGGGGGATGTTATCTACGCGACCCAGGCGCTTGCGAAAAACGTTAATCAGAACAAACTCATGCATCGAATTCAATATCCTGAGTTTAAGAATCTGGTTGATACACGGTATCCTATTCTGTCCCAAATTTCGTCTTGACGAAGCGACATGCAATTAGTAACTATTCTAGGTATTGTCTATATGTATAAGGACAATAATTTATTTGAATTTCAAGGTTATTTGTTTTCTTCTCTTCAATTTAACTAATTTTTATCGGCTTTGATGATCCCGATTTTCAGGTTCAATTTGCAAATTCTTCATTTTCTACCTATCATTTTGAATTTTAATTTTAAACACGTAGACCACTAAAGCTAGCTAGATCTGGAATCAAATACACTTTTGTTTTCCATGTTTTCTAGCAAAAATAATAAGTGAAATAAAATAATAATATTCCAATTTTATTTCATTTAATTCTTAACCTTAAAGGCGAAAAAAGCAAGAGTTGTAGGTTATGCCATTATAAGTCATATTTATTTATTTTCGTAGGACCAGTATTAACGGATTTATGATTTGTAAAATTTTCGAAAAGGCCGCTATTTGAAACAAAATAACCGATATCTCACAGACGTTCATTTTCCAGATCTCAAACGTGGAGATACAGTGCAATCGAATTCTTACAAGGCTAAAAAAACGATGCTGAAAACAAGGCTAGAAAACAAAATTAAATTCAAAAGACTACTCTTTGAAATATAGTAATAAAAATTCTGAATTTCTCTACTGAAATTGTTCAGGCTAAGAATTATCTTTTAACTGATTTCGATTAAATGCAATTTTCATTTTAGGCAAAATGTGAAAACGATATATGATTAGTAAATTAAAAATAATTAGTTTAACAACGAAAACCATAAGTACACCTTCCTAAATCACATCCATTTTTTGTAGGAAAGTACAAAACATAATACGCACGAATGCGATCTGTCAATTATATATATATATATATATATATATATATATATATATATATATATATATATATATATATATATATATATATATATATATATATATATATATATATATATATATATATATATATATACATATATAAATATATATATATATATATATATAGATATATATATATATATATATATATATATATATATATATATATATATATATATATATATATATATATATATATATATATATATATATATATATATATATATATATATATATATATATATATATATATATATATATATATATATATATATATATATATATATATATATATATATATATATAACTATACATATATATATATATATATATATATATATATATATATATATATATATATATATATATATATATATATATATATATATATATATATATATATATATATATATATATATATATATATATATATATATATATATATATATATATATATATATAT